>VZRZ01007410.1:103775-186275 GCA_013398175.1 Climacteris rufus | reverse complement strand
AAAAAAACAGTCAAAAGAACAGAGAAAATTAAAACATATACAGGGATATATATAGACAGGCAACCTGTTCATACATGAAGGAGCCTAATACTTGCAACAAAAGCAATGAAAAAGTAAGAAACTTCCAGCTCAAAGCATCTTTTTTAGTGAAGCATGTGGGAGAAAGGGATAGGCGTTTCGGAAGATTTCGGGATGTACGGAGAGGGACAGTGAAACCCTTCCCCCTTATCCCTCTCTCTGGGCTGATAAGCAATCACCCGAGGTATGCAGTCTCACCCCCCTTGCTTTCCCCTGGTAACTTTCCACTCCTTATCGAGACCCAGGGTCTTACCACCCCCTTTTCTGACGTGGTGGGACCCTCTGCTATATAACCGACCATGTAAAGATAATAAAGTCTCTTTGATCATCCACCACATTGGTGCCAGTGCATCAGGGGCCCGGTGGCCCGGAGTAGGCCGGACCACCGCGATTGCACCTTCTGAACCAGGCCGCCAAGCCTTCCGAATAGAAAGGCCACAGAAGCACAATATTTTATTTAAAATTTTCAACTAAAAAGAAATCCATGTGTACTACCATGATTAAAATCAAGTCACATCAAATTAAAAACCAGTCATTATAAGTTCCTAAAATCAGAATAATTTTCAGTATTTTTTTTCCAAGATGAAATAGTTTAGTTCACTCTAGTCAAATAAAGTTGAGCATTCTGAGATTATAACTACTTGAACTTCTAAGTAAAATTTTACTGACAAAGTGAATCTGTAACTAAAAATGTGGAAACAAGGAGCACACATTGGCTAATGAAAGAATCCCAGAATCTCAGAATGGTTAGGGTTGGAAGGGACTTCTGGAGACCTTTGAGTTCAAGCCCTCTGACAAGACAGGGTCACCTAAATGACAGATCTGAGGCAAAGCTCACCAAATCATGTGCAAGACCACAAACGTAAGGAGTGTTCACACCACCTGCAGGGCTGGACACTCACTTCAGGTTGTGAATAGAATTGGAAAAGCCCATTTGCAGTTGGTGAAGCACTGGGCTGGACCAGGAACTGAGACATGAGGCCATCTTCAGGGCTCTCTTGATATATCGTCTTGAGCAAAGGATTTCATTCCTCTATGAATTTCATTCCCTATTTATGCTGCCTCAAGCACACAGACTAAACTCTTCCAGGGCTATTACTACACTTATCACCGTGGGAATAAGGAGACGCTGAAGAATGGAGACGGATCCAGCTGTATTCACGTTCAGAGCAAAGGAAGGAAGGGGGGACAACCCACCGTCTTTAATTCTTATATACACTTCTAGAAATCACTGTTCATTGGAGAAAATTAACACTTCCGTCTTTAACTACAGTGGTCAAAAGAAATGTCCATCAAAGGATCTGTGTCCATGGGAAAGGAATGCAATAACAAGATAATTCTACAATAACATAGCTATGTTTACAGAACACTAGTCCTTGAAAATCTATCTAGTAGAGAGCTAGCTATTTTTAACAGTAAAATGCAGCAACACAGGGCCACTGGTTTATCCTAGTTTATTAGAGTGTCACACGACCACAATCTTTGTTAAAAAGTTACAATTTGGAATTAACAATTTTGAGTAGAGGACTCATTCTGAGCAGAGTGGAGAGACAAACATGTAGCATCCAGAGGACAGTACATGGAGGAGGTCAGGGTCATCCTGAATTTAGGCTTAGAAGGATGCAAGAGAAAGGAAGACAAAGGATCCACAGAAGAAAGACAAACCCTTAGCAGTATCACCTTGTCTTTAACTGCTTACATGTACAGCCCCTAGGGAATTTCAAGTAGCATGCTTAAACTCCACTTTGGGAAATGAAATTACAAACTAGCACACAAAGCTTGATAGATTTCCAGTGTCTGCTTGACGTGGTTTCCATAATGTAAATAAATAACACTCTTTCTCTGTTTCTTTTGTTTCCAGGTTCTTTTTATTCCCCCTAAAACAAATAAAGAATTTGACTATTTAACAAATTACAACAGCAATTTTTATGCAATTCCCTTCCATCTCCAGTGAAGCATATCATGTCTAAGATTAACACAGCCTTATGTACAATAGAACATTACAAAAATTATGTATCTTTTTTCCCCTAGTAAGACTGCTGCCACCAATAGCAGCCTTGAATCTGCCAATTGTAATTACAACTCTAGGATTTCACTGTTAAATACATTCCCCTGATAAATCATTGCTGCCTTTTCAATGATTCTGACTGACGGGCTGAGCACAGAGTCATCTCTTTTAAAAGCAGGAACATATGGAGTAATGCAGTTTCTCTTGCCTTTTTACAGGCTATACAAAGGCTTTTTGCAAATGTATTTTTATTTTTAGTGCTCGTCTCTTATCTGTATGGCTTCTTTTACATGAATCTGCACTGTTTTGCAGCAAATCAGATTCAAGTATATCATTTGTGAGCTACATACAAAGGCAGCAGTAAGAGCACTGCTGTTTTCAGCACACTAGGTCTCAAGAAGCTCCTACAACCCAGCATTAATGAGCTATTTATTTCATTTACCTTCTTAATGACTGAAGAAAAAAAAAATTGGAAACTATGATTGCTTGTTTGTTAATGAAAGTGTGCTGTGGTTAACCACTGGAAAAACTATTAAGCATTGTAAAATTGTCCTTGGAATTTGACACTTTAATATCTCATCTGATGTGCAATACTAGCAATGCAATAGAAATAGAAAAATCAATAATGCTTTCACTTAACTCCCAATTAGATAATTTCAAGAATTTGGGGAAGAAAATAAAAGTTAACTTGAAAGGATAAAAATCTAAATATTAAAACAAATTATTGAACAGTGAAAGGTGACGTGGATTGAGTTTTACTATTTTATGATCATAATTCAGCTGCCGTATTAAAATGTGGACCTATTTTTTTTGTATGCATTGCCTCTGTTTTTGTCCACCTAGAAAACTTGCAGTTCCTTGCAGGTCCTTGGTAGATTAACAATTATCTTCATAGAAATGGAAAACACAAAAATATATTTTTGATATAATTTTATATTTTTCTTGCTCTTTGTATTGGGAACCTTGTAGAAGATGTTGCACTGAGGAGCTGCTGACCTTGAAGCATCCACATCTCTTGTACTGGGCCTTGTACTCCAGGCTGGAGCAGGCTGTATGCAGCACAAGTAGCCACTGCAGGGGAACCTGCTGGCATGCCCAGTGCCAGCCTGCGTTGTAAAAGTAGGTGGTGGGGCAGAGGGAACATCCCAGCCTGTCAGAAAACTGATAGCTGAACAGTTTTTCAATACATTCTGCAACTTTTAATATGCTTGGGAACAGAAGAGTCTATGCAGATCAAGGGGTGCAATTAAGTGATTCTGATTGGAATGCTGCTGTACCTCAAGGAGTCAGTGATCCACATCACAGCTGACCTGAGACCTGTGCTGTGCTGAGCCACCTGTCCAGTGAGGCTTCAGGATGTGTGGGGCTGCACAAACACCTCAGCTGCAGGCCAAACTCAGTCAGCTCGTCATAACAGAAGAGCCTGCAGGCAGCTCGCCCTTGGTGCTGGCAATTACACCACCTGTATGACCTCACCTTTATCTGTAAGTTCAGCAAGAAGCCTTCAGGAGAACATCCTTTACAAATAGAGATGTTTTCTTGTAAGAAAATTATATATAATACCTCAGGAGAACCAGAAGGGAGGAACCTCTCCTTGGACAGGATATCTGCAGCCTGCCTGGAAATCCACCTCTGTCTGTCTCTCTGATGATGCATGAAGAAGAAGTGTCCACCATCTGAAAGGACACTAGATTTATTCCCATGGTCTTCTTTAGAGGGTAGACTAAGAAAAAGAAAATAAGTTAGCCCTATATTAAGCAAAAGGCTATTTTATTAAGCTATTTGTTGTTGGCCCATCTCTCTCTCTCGCTGGACCTCAGTCTCTGAGGCTTAGAGCTTCCTTTCCCAGCAGATCACTAGAAGTAGATTACATTTCTGACTATAGATGTCACTATATTCCCCCAGATTTCATCGTGTCCGAAAATCTTGGCTAACTGTTGATTATTCAATTCTCCACTGGTGAACTCTGCAATTAGTCTTAGAAACTTGGCCCTGCAAAGATAGAGGACTGAAGCCATAATATAAACTTACTGTCACAGCAATCAGAAAATCTGACGTTAAGGCATTAGGGACCAAAGTGGGATCCTCAGGTAGGAATTAAGGTGTTGAATAAATAAGTCAGAAGTACATCAGTGATGATACCTAGCCATCTGTAACCTAATCTAGCTGTAGGAAATGCTCAGGAAAGTGAGAGTTCTTGAGTGACATCCCTCTCGTAGGCTTGGTCTCCATATTTTGCATTACCTTTAGACAATTCATCATCAGTGCTGAACTTGCTGTTTTGCAGGTAGACAGGGCCAGGGGCTGTCTTTCTGCACAGCAGAGAATTAGTTTCTTCCTTTCCAGATAAAGCCATAGGAGGGTGAAAAGTAAGTGGACAAATATATTTTGCCCACAGCCTTGGTTTGTGCATGAGATTGGAGCCAAAGTGCTGAACAGCATCAGGACTAAGATGCTGCAGAGAGAAAATTGAATTATAAATATGACTATGAATGTAAGCAAGCTCGTAAGTTTTTAGTATTTGGCAAAATTTTGAATATCCAAGTTCTGAGCTTAAATAAAATGGAAGCACCTAAAACTCAGTTTAGAGACTCTAGTTCTGTCACAGATTTAAACATAAACATTTAGAAATGAAATACCACATGTATTGAAAGTACCTTTGTAGAGTTTCATACAAGGTTTCATATCAAGGTATCCTTGTGTGAATTTCAGATCCTGGCAAGCTCTTGTTCTCCCATTTTTATGTGTTGATTAAGCTAAAAATAGAAAGCTTATGAAGTCTACATGCACAGTTTCCTATAAGTAAACAGTAAGATCTATGATTATGCTCACTGATTTCTCTAAGGAAGCTGAGATACTAAAAACCAAAAAGTTAATTTATGACAATAGATATTACAATTTACAGATGAAACATCAATATAACTTGGAATATGGGCAGATTTGGGGAGTTTATGAAGACTCTGCCAATCTGCTGAACAGGTTTATGTTCTCTGTAAGCACTTCATTTCATGGCTCACAATTTTTACAGGGTACTCTGGAAAAAAAAAATCAGTACTTATATCTCAGGAACCTCATGAATCGTATGTAAGAGATGAAGATGTAGCCATAAAAATACTTTTGGCATTATCCACACTGTCACTCTGGCCTCTCACTTATGGGTTATTTGGGATTTTTTCCTATCTTTGAGGTATGAGCGCATTTATACAAGGTGTAAAAAAATAAGCGGATATCAAATCTTCACTTTGCATTGCTTAAGTAACATTCAAGACCTTGAAAAAGAACTTCAGACTTTGTTATAAAGATGCTGCTGAAATGAAAAACAATTCTTGAAGTGATAGAAACCTCATTTAGGAACCTTTGAAGTTTGATACTATTTCACATGCAGAAACCCTTGTAAACTAGCATTCATTGTACTTATTTTCAAAGTATTTGCTCTATATACATCAACTTTATTCTGGTGTAAGACTAGCTTTTAAAAGAAAGAGAAAAACCTCACTTATTGTTGGAAAAAAAATAGAGACTTTCTTTCATTTCCTTTAACTATTTCAGGTAAAAATTGGTTTCTAGACAGTTGCAGTAGTCCAACAAACATTTCAGACTATATGCCTTTGCTCACATTAGTAGTTTTGGTACTGATTTTATTACCAAAAGAAACAAAAGAATGTGGAAACAGAAAGAATCCCTGGATGACTGTGGACAGAGGGGGACTGAAGAGATGTTTTAGATCTTCCACAGAGCTATTTCTCAACACAACTGCCAGATATAAAAATGGATTGGCCTGAAAATTGTAATGCAATATCTAAGCCTTCTAGTCTCTGACTAGATTAGGATTTACATCAGTCTTTATTGATATAAACAAAAAGAGAACATACAGGGGCCCGTTTCCAAATCTAATAGAACAATATACTAAGCTTGAATTAAAATATACTCTGTAGAGATATTAGATACACAAGAATACATGATACAATAGAACAAAAAATGTAATATAAAATAGCACTCAAATAATTTAAGGAATCTTCCTTTGATAAAATAAACAGATTAACCAATAAGACATTTCTAGTCTTCTACAAAACCAAACCAAAATACGCAATATTATTTTCATTCTTTGCCATTCTTGTGTATAAGCTTCCTGTATAAAATAGGTCCAGCATTCATTTCTTGCCCAAACTAAAACAAACGTATACTTGAATTCTGCACGGCATGAGGAGGATTGCATGATATCCAAAACCATAACTTGGAAAAGTACCTTTTTTAACAGTTCTTTATGAATTCTTTTATCAATTGCACATATTGATTGCAAAGAATCATTTAAACATATTCATTACCATATTAGGTATGATTCTATTAGTCTCAAATCACTTTGTTAGAATTGCATCAGAAAATTCCATTATTTGTTATCACATCTATTGCTACCCACCTGTCTTAAACTTACTCTTTATTACAAAAAATATATAGTTGTATCTTATGACTTTACATTAATGGAAATGTCCCACCTGTAATTTAATTTCTGAACAACAAGATCAGTATAACCTTTCACATTTAGTTTCTGCATTGTCAATAATGCAATTTGTTTATGCCTAGAAAGCTGCCTAAGTTTTCACTGCTTACATTTCTGCACAGTTAAGAACAGTGAACATGATCAGCCCTCTCTTATTCTGAGCTTCGAGCTTCGATGGATCCTAATGCTTTAAAATAGCCTTCTAAAGAGCATAAATATTTCACCATTCACTTGCAACAGTGCCAGAACAACAGGCTACAGTACATTGCAAACAGGTAATAGGGTCCCTCCTCAAAAAGCTGACTGCAGGAGATGAAATATTAAGACAAAGGAAAACACCAACAGCAGTGGAACTGATAAGGGGTGCAGCTCCATGAATTGCATCTATATTGGGGATTTAAAGAGCTACAGCTGAGTAGCAATGAAAGAAAAGTTCAAAGAAACATAGGGTTTGCTAATGACACTTTGATATTGTGACAGAACTCCTGGTGATAATGGCAGGAAAGTCACAGGCAGAGTATGTGAGGTGTTGACTAGAGAGAATGAGTCATCTGGGGGCAAAATGTTGAAGTCCAACTCAAAAGCACAAGAGAAATGAAGCAGTGTAATGGAAAGGGCTGAAGTAACAGAAGTTGTACACCTTCAACAGTCTTTCAAAGATGTCATAGTCTCTTCTCAATTAAAATTATCTTCATTAGGTATACAGAAAAAGCTTGAAGAAATGTGTTAAAACAGGGATCCTTTCTTTAATATATTAATTATTCTGTTAATTACCCACCTTAAAAAGTGAGAATAGTATCAATAGGACAAAAGTGAAACTAGGACATCACTAGAGTGAAAAAAAACCAGGTGACTTAGAAAAAGACAGTCCCATTTAACTACTGAAGTCTGAAAAAATAGTTTCCAAAGATTCAATTCTTTGTCTCACAACATATTTCCACTCCTTCGTTTTGGAGATAATGTTTTTTACCCAAGAAGTTTTTCAAAAGTCAGGGAGCAGTATCAGTCTTTCTAAGTGCACAAACCAGAAAACTATTAAAAGTGTTTTTGAAGTGAAGAAAGCTATTCAATCACTGCAAAGAGAGGAGACTCCTTCAGCTGTACACTTCTGAGACTTTCATCATGTTAATAGTTCCTTAATCACACGTTTGAATTCAGGTACCTTTCTGAAATACCTTAACATTAAGCAACTACATGGAATGCCTGCTTATACCCTTTTACAGGTGTGTGTAGGATTTCAACACTTGTGGGAGGAAAGCTTTTCCAAGAGGAATCTGGCTAAACTACTCTGAAGAGGGCTTTTTTTTAAGAGCAGTTTACAGTGCATATCAAATTAGATATATTCAATTAACTCTTCTATGTTGCCTTTATCTCTCAAGTAATGCCATAATACAACATCTTGTCTAAAATCAGAAAGGGAATAATTCCTTCTACAGAACCACAGAGAAAATGGAATTTTCCTTCACACATTTCGGCAAAAATTTGAAAATGAAAGTTTATGACAATAAGAATATTATTCTGAGCAAGACACTTATTCACAAATAAAAATTGAGGGGAAAAGTAGAGAAACAGCTGCAAATACTGCAATATCATGATAAAAAAGAATTTCCATAAAATCCTATCACGGCTACAGCAAAGACTAAAAAAATGAAAGTAACAGACTTTTTTTTAAACTTTTCTATTAAGTACAGAACAGATATTAAACTGATAATTCATAATAAACTTAATAGCTAGTCTCAGGAAAGTGGGAAAATGAAACAGCAGGAAATAGGAAATTATGCATGAAATAATATTATCTAAGCCTCCCAGTGCATCTGGATTTTATGCTTGGATTGTATAGTATGCAGTAGTAGATATTGTGGGCCCTTGGGCAATTTGCACTGGACCTAACTACGCCTCATCAACTACCATAAGGATGTAAATTTTACCTCTTGTCTATTTATTTTTCCCCACTACTTAGCAAGGGAATAGCATTAAAGCTGAGTGTGGTGTTGCAACAGTGTTGCAAAATGCCACAGAAGTATTT
Source organism: Climacteris rufus (assembly GCA_013398175.1). Taxonomy (NCBI): domain Eukaryota; kingdom Metazoa; phylum Chordata; class Aves; order Passeriformes; family Climacteridae; genus Climacteris; species Climacteris rufus. Next base: position 177,665 of record VZRZ01007410.1, on the reverse strand, counting down.
TGTTTATAAAACAACCAGGCTAGCTGCTGCCTTCATTGTCATTGCTCCTGCTGTATATATGAATCCAAGCCCTATACCATGCTTTGTCCAGGTGAACTTTCCTACCCTGCACCTCCTTCACAGCATGAGGGATTCGTGTAGGGTTCAGGCTTCAATGATTACCCGATTCTTAAGTTTTTACACGGTATTTGTTGGCATTGGCTGCCCAAAACCAACCCAGCCACTCTCTTACTCTCTGTCCTTGACGGGAGTAGGAGGCAATATGTTTCCTCCCAGTCCTCTGACCTTACTGTTTATAAGGTTGTTTCCTTTCCTCAGTCTTGTCTGTGAAATGCCAATGCATTCAGTCATTGCAGACTTCTTGGCTATCTGCTTTTACCAGCACCAATCCCTCTTCTTAAATACCATCACGCATTTTAATCTTCCCCTCTCTCACCACCACCACCATCATTCTCCCCTTGCTCTCCCCCCAGTTCTTGTGCTTTCTACTTAATTCTTCACATTCAAAAGACACAGGAAGTGCAAAAGACTTACATCAAGGAATGCTGTCAATTATATATTTACATCTAGGAACAGAGTACGGTGATAGCTGCGAAAATGTCATTCAAGTACAACCTCATTTCCTACATAAAAATAACCCAACAATTTAAGTACCATTTGCTCACTTAGTCCTTTCTGTGTTTAAGGCTCTCCTTTTCAAAGCAGCCTGCAATATTTCTTGTCTATTATTAAAAATACTTTTTTCAAATCTGGTTCAGGTTTAGACATAAAAGGTTTACCACCTCAGATGGCATGTGTCAAATTTTTTTCATAGCACTTTAAAAATACTCTTTGCAATCCTTTACTCCTGAAAAAAATCAACTTTGTAAATGTAACTCCATACAGAAAATATTGGAAGGCTACCACTGTTCTAGTCATTCGGTTTGTTGAGCGTATTTTGCAACAAAGCCAAGTATGTTCCAAGTTAATGTTGTCTTTCATTTTGTCCTGTAAGCAGGACATAACACCATTTAAAGCCATGGATGAGTCAATGAATTCCAGAAATCACAGTATCCATATATCTTTGAATATCCTGAATTTGTAATCCTGAGTAATTTGTAAGCTATACATGGGTCCCCAGTGTATCAGAATTAGAGACTCCAAAGTACAAGAGAGCTATGGTACACTCATGTGCACACTGGAAATCTAGGCTAACAAAATTGCCTGAATTTTGAATTTTCAAAAGAATTGTGTCAATGTTAGAGTCCTTAAAATTCGAACTGATGCTTTCCCACATTAAGAAAGATCATTTTAATAAATCCTGCCCATGTACAAACACGCTCGGATTATTTCTTTGTTGAAGAAATTTCCAAACCTTGAAAGTTTACAAAAAACATTCCTAACTGGTCAGTGTCTCAGCATTTGGATTATACAAACTTATTTCTCTAGTTTTATTTCTGGACAGAAGGATGTACAAAGAGATGCATGGAACTAGTAAATGTAAGTAATCACTAGTAATCATCCAGTAAGTATTCACTAGTGAGAATTTGTTTCTTATTTAAAAACTTATATAGTACTTTTTAAAGCAGGTAAATAAATGTCAACAGCTACAAAACAGAAACACAGAGAACAAATTTATGAAGCCTCTTCCATTGATCAGCATATCTGCAAATAAAGCTAGAGGGTAGACAAGCAGTGGATAGTTTGAAAGTTTAACCCCTTTAAAAGGTTTGATCAGGTCTTCTGTCTCCCTGTAACTTCTCAAATCCCCTGCTCTTGAACAGGCACTCCAAAATCTTCTTTTCAGGCAAGATCGTAGTTAACACTATTTAACAAAGAACCGTTTCTGTACACATTTGTTAAACTGCTCTCTTCAATAGTAATTTAGACACTGCTATACTAAGGGATATTTTCTCTTTAAAACCTGGAAAACCAGAGAAGTAGGTACAAAATTTACCCAATACTTTAATAAAGTTTGCAGTCATCTTTATTTTATCATTCGGAAATAAAAATCAGTAGGCAGTATCAGTTACCTCTCCATTGCCTGAAGTGTGGTGTTGATGGATAAATGGCTCAAGCATTTAGTTGTCCACATATGCTATGATATGGAAAAAACAAGGTGGCACTTCCAGCTATGCTAGAAAGTGGTTTAATTTTTGAAGAACAAAACCCAACCTCTTCAGTTTCTCCAACAGGTAACATGCAAATGAGCAGAACACTGAACAACTTACTGCCAAAAATATAATGCAGTTGGTTTTAAACTAATTCAACTTCAATGCGAAAAAAGTGTGTTTGAGGAAAAGAGAATATTTTGCCACACAAACTGACAGAAAGTACCTCAACAATGCTGCTAGCAAACTATGCTATGATCTCTTCAAACTACTACAATCTTTCCTTCCACAAAATGAGCCCTTCTTCAAGGTATCCTAAATTATCTTTAGATGTGGGAGGATAGGAGTGGTGTGAACGGGCTCCAGACTACCCTGTGCTTGTCTACCATGTGTTGTGCACAGTCAAACTTTCAAAATAGAGAAAAAAATTATTTATGCATTTAGCCTTTCATATTTCCCTGAGTAAGGACTTGTCAGATACATGAGGCAAAATACTTATAAACATCAGAAAAGAAATATTTCCTCTAGTTCATCACAAATTGATGGCTTCTAAGGAATAACTGCATAGACAATACTTTAGGTTCAAAGAATATTATGAATTATTTTATTGTCCATATCATTTTTGAAAGGGTGAGCAGTTGGAGCTAAATACATGGAGTGGGATGGTAGTAGAGGGGATTGTTGAGGGAAAAAATCCTCAGCATTGTTATTAAGTTTTCAGAAATCAAGACACCTTATTGAGTACTGGTATTTTTCCTCCTCTGATACACCTTAATATGCCATCGACAGCATTTCTGAATGTTCAGTTTGTTTTGACCTATTCCCAGATTGAAAAAAAAAAAAGTCATTTATCAGTTTTCCATTAATTCCTAGACCATTCTGATTTCCAATGTAAATGTATAGTTTAGCTTTAAAGGCTGTGTAGACTTGGAAGAGAAATGGCAATTTAGAGGTGAAAAAGCTGATTCTGAGCAATTACAGTAACACTTTGCATTGGACAGCTGAAAATATTAACATCTTGGTGCAAGCATATGCAGATGGATCAGAGGTTCATTGGTAAATAAGTTAAAGATGACAGACAGCTTTGAGAAAATAAACATGTTTTTTTCTGATGGAGGCATGGTATTGTGACTGCCAGTGTATCAGAAACAAGTAGGAACCAGAAGAGAGGAGATGAAGAAAAAATAAAATGAAATCAAGTTAGGACAATCGGTTAAGTAGAAATAACTCCAGATGAAAATTCTAGGAAAACATAAAGTAATCCTGTCTTCCTGTTACCCCTAATGTCAGCATTTGAGAAATGAGAAATGATAAATGAGAAAAAAAAAGTGTTTATAGAGACAGCACTAAAGAACAAATTTAAGAACATTATTACTGCTGGCATACAGATCTTCACCAGAGATATTTAATGATGTAAAATGTTGAATCAATGACTTGAAGTCAGCTTAGTACATAGTCCAGTATCATTAGTTAATGCTTAAAAACATCACCCCTTCCTGTTTAACTATAATTTAACTTATGACAGAATTTAAAACTTCAAATCCTTTTCTAACAAAGCAGATCCACCTGTTTCTTGCATTCTCTCAGAATCATTAGATATCTGTTAATCAAACAAAAAGAATTTTGGAGAGATTCAATAGTTGGTCATTTCAGTAGAGCAGTAATAAGATTTTATATATGCTATGTCACCAACTTGTACTTTGCTCACTCCTTCCTCCCCTGTTAAGTAAACCTTTGTGAAAAATCAGTATAGGAATATCCTCTGATGTCTGCTGATTAGTCACAGTTAATTTTTACATCCATGTAGCACTATTACCTTTGTTGAAGATGAAAGCTTATGTTAACTTGTGGTATTCACTCACTGCATTTTGCCTTCTCGAGTTAAGAAATGTAAGTCATGCAGGATGCAGTTTTAAGAGTAGTTCTGCTCAGCCGGTCTTTGTACAAATAGCAACTCCACATTTAGAGACACAGTTATCAGCAATTTTGCCCAACTTCCTCCCAGGCTATAGTTAGGTAAAACTAATGAATTCTGTCTTCTTCAAATTAGTTCTATAAGTTAAAGACTTGGGGGAAAAGCTAAGGTTAAGGGCAACACACTTTATTATACACAGAACAAGCAGCTTTCCTATTCCTGTCTCTGGTGCTTTGGGCAAGATTCACCACATTCCACATTAAACAAAACAATGGATTGCAGTTCAAGTCCGTCAGGTTTCCTGTTGCTAATTAGGGTTTTAAACAACCTTTTAGAAGCATAAATGGATCAAATTTATAACAAAGTGTCCTGGAGGCACAAATAGATTTAATTCCTTTCCTGCTGGTAATCTCTCTGTGTCCTACATATCCCGTAGAATAACTCACTTCATTCTGATGGTTACATCATCTCAAAGGTCTGACCCTCACTGGGGTGCCACTGGGCTAGACGTTTACTTACAGCACCACTAAGTTCCCTGCAGTTTTTGGCTTATAAATCTTTGTCCTCCAGCCATGCATTTCTTCCTCCCACCCCCGTACTGCAGAAAACAGCCATTTAGCGGTATCTAAACACAAATGGAAAAAGAAAAATTACAAGTGTCGTATAAAACAATGCCATTCTATAGTCCCCTGGGAAACATCACATCTTCTGTTAACTTTGCTATCTCTACTCCTCTCTTACAGCATTCAAGTGTGGTTGGATGACATGATCTGGTCTACTGGTGCCTTTCTCCAGCAATCAGCTTGCAAAAATCACAGATTCATAGAATGATTTCACTTGGAAAAAAGCTTAAAGATCAACTAGTTACAATGTCACCATTGACAGGGACACTTTCCGTGAGAGAAGGTTGCTCACAGCCCCATCCTCTTTGGTCTTGAACGTTTCCAGGAACGGGGCATCCACAAGATCCCTGGGCAACCTGTCCCATTTCCTCTCCACATTCACAGTAAAGAGTTTCTTCCTAACGCCTAATTACATCTACCCTCTTTTAGTTTAAAGCCATTTCCCCTTGTTTTTCACTACATAGCCTTGTTAAAAGTTCTTTTCCAGATTTCTTGTAGGCCCCCTTTATGCACAGGAAGGTGTTGTAAGATCTCCCCAGAACCTTCTCTTCTCCAGGCTGAACAACTCCGAATCTCTCAGACTTTCCTTATAGCAGAGGTGCTCCAGCCCACTGACCATCTTCCTGGCCCTCCTCTGGACTTGCTTGCACAGGTCCATGTCCTTCTTATGTTGGGTGCCACAAAGCTGGACACAGCACTGCAAGTGGGGTCTCAGGAGAGCAGAGAATCCCCTCCTTCACCTTGCTGGCCACGCTTCTTTTGATGCAGCCTAGGATGCGGTTGGATTTCTGAAATGAAAGTGCACGTTACTGGTTCATGTTGAAATACTTGTCAACCAAAAAATTACACAGAATAATTTGACAAGATGCTAAAACAAGGAAATATAAGACTTTACTATGATATTCTGTGTAAGGAAATAAAATATTTATTCATTTTTTGATAATTATTTTCTGTGGGAAATATACCCTTATACATTACCAAACAGCAGTCATTTAAAAGAAGTTCAGAATGCAGGAATATGTGATTACTCACTTGGATGCACTCTGAAAGTACCTCTAATTTGCCACCGATCCAACTTGCAAGAACAAAAAATCCCATAGTTCCCAATCATGCAACGATCTCCCTTTGTAGCTTTGTATAAATGCAGAAATTTATTGATATAGATTTGAAAAGTTTGCCTGCATCATTGAGCTCTACATCTCCAGAGGATTTTTGTTACTACCAAAACCAAGACTACTTAAGAGTATAAAATCAGAAAGGAAAAAAGCACTGATAACTGTGTTGCTTAAAAACAAATACAAAAATAAATTCAGAAGTTTTATAATACTCATAAACCTTCTTGTAAGACATTTCCAAATATTCACTGCCCCTCTCCCTTATATCAACCTCAAAAAAACTATGCAGAGGAAAGCCAGCTGCATGACTTATGCCACTTAGACTGACGTATTTACCAGGGAGGGATGAAGGTACCAAACTCAAAGTCTACATGAAGCCCTGAACCTCTACTATCTGAGCATTTGCTTTTCAATATGTAGTCTAGGAAAGGTGCACAGAGGGGGTTGCACTTTCACCACTTTGAGGAGCTGTGCTCCCTGCTGATGTAAGAGGACACATCAAGTGTGCTAACCTCAGATTTTTGGAGTGGCAACAAAGAAGAGTTGTGGTCTCCTCAGTCAGAAAATATCCTCATTAGTTGAGAGACTTCAGTCTTTTGGCCAAAAATACAATTCAAATGTTCCTCCACCTTTATAAAAGATAAAAGGTAAACAGATATTATGGATATACACAAAAAATTTTAAGGGGAAAAAAACCTTTTTATTCAGCTATAAAACCTGTCCTTTAGTTAAACTAGAACAGTGTTATATAGACTTAAATATAAGTCAACTTAATTCCCACCAGGCCTCATTAAATATTAATTCCAGTGCAGCTTTAGCTTCTAAAAAAATTGTTTTCATAATCTTTTGCTTAGATATTTTGCTTGATCTTTTCACTTCTATCCTGTTTGAGATGAAATGACAGTAAGTTTTCTCCTTTGGATTTGTATTCTCCCACTAAGTGAGAGCATACATGTGGCTCATTGCCTGCAGCTGGGAGAGATTGGACTCTATAACCAACCAGATCCCTGCAGTCCAATGTTCTGTCTTCTTGTTACTGCACATATCATTAGCTCAACTGCAAGGAAGGTTTACAAACGAATATTGGTAGATTTGTTGCTCAGTGGACAAAACAAAAACTCTGAAGACTGGCATATATCACCAGGACAAGGATTTTTGCCTTGAAATCCAGGAGTATCAACATTTTTTCATTACTCTTTTCAACGTTGTGTATAAAAAATATACATACATCTTGGAAAAGTTCCTAAGGGATAGAGAGATGAGGGGTTGTTTAGTTTCAGGTGTCCTTTACCCTACAATGGGCCTAACTCTGATATAGTCTGAAGGCAGATTATCTAATCAAGGTGTTACCTTAAATAACTTTCAGAAAAGATTATGTATTGCAGGACAGAAGGACATGTGCAGACAGGTGCAAAAGGGAGTTTTTTATTAGCAAAAGCCAGGCCTTTTTAAGCACTCAGGCCATTATCAGTTACATACCTTTGAAGCACAACAAACATAACTCAACCAACCACCATCACCCACGATGTAAGCATGAGAAGAGCATGCGAAGAGCATAGGACTGTTGTATAACTTGTTTTTCTACTTCTATTTCTGCTGAATCACTCCCATAGTCCTTCACTGCTTAGCCGAAGTGAATCGATGATGGTAAGGCCTTATTTTACTAAGCCTTGCATATCTGCTACAATTATCAACTGGCAAGAAACCTCATAAAGCTCATCATTTACCACTCCCTTGCCCACTATAAACACTTCAGGCTTGGAACTGAACATGGTAACAAAATTTCACTAAGCAGGTTTCTTTAAAAACAAGGATTACATAGTCTTGCTGCATGAATATGGTAAACACATTATTTATTCCTCCCCTTTTGTTTTTTTGACTAATTTTATTCAAGATACACATATTTTCAGACCCACCACACTTTTACCTCCTGTTCCAGTTCTCCAACACCTCATAACATTAGTGTCTGGTAACATAAAATGTTTTACACAGGCACCAGGACACCTGGCATAATAAGGCAGTGATTTAAAATAAAGTCTGCCAGAATAGGTACAAAAATTGCAGGAAATCTCAAACTAAGCATTCCCAGGATAGCAATGGGCTCTGTGAGTTGAAATTGAAATCTGACAGAGGTCAAAAATAAAGCAATTTTGTTATGCCTTATTATCATAGGTCCCTTATTGCAGTCTACCATGTAAAGCATGTCTGGTCTTTGCTGTGATTAAACATGCTGTTGAATCCAGAAAGACAGAGCTCTAGAATACTGTGTGTTGTTTTGCTGTTATGAGTCTCACATTTACAACTGCTCAAAATGCTCTAAATTCACCTTAGAAAAAGCACCATCTGGCTATTACTGGCTGCAAATTACCAGCTGCGAAATATTACTATATTAAGAATGTCATCCAAAACAACAGCTGACCTTTTGTGCAATAGAAATGCTATGTATTAGCCTTGCAACATTTTGATTCAGATTTCAACTTACAAACAAAACTTATGCTAATTTTGCCTTTTCCCAGAAGGGTCTATTTCTTTAATATTTTAAGGATAAAAAAAAAAATTGAAGGACAAATTTTTGAAAAGGTTTAACTCTGATGTTTTCTGATTATCACTGAAATTAATGGAGGATTTTTCTGTATTTGTCTTCATCACAGATTTGAAGATAGATACTATATTGTAATTTAGGGCATTTTTTTTCAGTATTTATTCCTCTATATTATATTTCTTTCCAGAGAACTTTATTATTTAACCTTCATCAAGAACTGTAAATGCTCTGGCTTCCTTTCCTTTCCTTTCCTTTCCTTTCCTTTCCTTTCCTTTCCTTTCCTTTCCTTTCCTTTCCTTTCCTTTCCTTTCCTTTCCTTTCCTTTCCTTTCAACTGGTATTTATGTGGGGTGAAAATAATTTTGGAGGAACAAAATGTTTTGAACATATAAACTTGGGGATTTGAAGGGGGGAGGGTGTGTTGTATTTTGCTTGTTTTCTCTATTCCTTTGTTGAATATTTCACACAAGTATAGATAAAAACTTTTTGGGAAAAATGTTGTAAATAATAATTTGATTTCCTATGGCAGGAGGAACTGGTATACATAAAAGCTTGCACTTTTTTCAGGTTGTATTAACTGTATTAACTGTTCAACAGAAGATAAAATCTTTCCCTTCAAATTTTGCCACAATATACCCTGGACCTTGACAAAAGCAATGTTAATGACATAAACGGAAGGAAAAAAGTGGTATTGTGCAACAGCTTAGCAGAACAGCAGACAGGGGAACTTGAATATTTGTCACAATGGAGAGGATATGAACAGTTGTTTAGGATGCTTTGAAAAACTTTTACATTTATCAGGCTGTTTATCAACTATAAGATTATTTCTCCTAAGTATTGTTCTTTTTAGGCAGAGTATATTATGAAAAATAGATTAAAAACTATGATGTTGAATTAATGAAGCTGAAATGATGAAAAAAACCCATGATATACTGCGCATTTCCTTCTCTGTTCCATAAGTGTTAATTAACAATGAATATTAATGAAATATCACAGAGATCATTAATCCAGAGAAGCAGCTTGGTACTGAGGGCTTAGTACACAACCAAGTAGCCACTCATTAAGTCAACTGCAATAACTGGAAAATATGCATGCTCTTTGCCCAAGGAAGTGTACAAGTGATCTTTTATTCAGATTTAAATTAGTACATTCAGAACTGACTAGAAACATTTAGCTGATCATTGTGCTTCAGACAACAAATGGGAACTCATTTTACAGTGATAAAACAAGTGTCAATTGCCCACTTTTTATGCTGGTGTTTCTAAACCTGAAAACATATTATCTGCACGGCTTTTGTTTGAGATGTAACAGCTGTGTCCCACTATCCCATCAAAGACATGAAGGAACACCATTGCATTGTTTGGAATTCTAGCACTGCAGAAAAAGACTACCAACAGCTCGTGTTCAGTTACTGCTCAATATCTGAATGTAATAAAAAACATGGTAAAAAAAGACACATCCTACTAAGTACTTAGCCCAACTTCTGTGTCCAAAACAGATATACTGTTTAGGAAGGTCACTCAGACCTGGACACTTTCTGTCCCCCCATCTATTTCCTCAAACCACCCCAATATTGAACATTGTTGTAGGTATAGCAGACAGCACATTGATCCAAACGTTTCAGAGAACTGTCAATCCAAAATTTCCTTGCTGTGTTATAGCTTCCATTTCTGATTTTGGTGTAATTTAGACATGTTTTAGTTTGGTCTCCCAGGAGTTAAGTTGCCTACATAAATTATCTATATGAAAATTCATATGCTGCTTTTTTTCTCAGTTTTATAATGCTGTTCTAGATTTTCTTACCACTGAGGTAATGAAGCACACTGAGCTTACTTCAGAGGTAAATGTCTATTATCTGCAAGTTTTGAAGTTTCCCTGTTTATTGTATTTTCTAGGACTCTACTGAAGTTAAATAAAGTCAATCCCATCATCAATTCTACAGGACTGGTGTCCTGTAGACTTGATGGTGGCTAGGTGACTGGTGTCCTATGCCTCCTCCTTTACCCTGAAAAGTGATTGCTAAGCTCTACCCTTCCTCTTCTTTAACTGTCTTTCAGTACAAGAAATGCCCTCGCCAAAAGCCACATGTCAGTGTTCAACATACTCTGAACAGGTTCTTTTAGATATTCCATGTATGGAACGGATAATATTTAACATAAAATTTACTTATTTGGAGATTTTTGATGTTACACAGGGTTTCTGATTTAGCACAGTAATATTTATATTGAAAATAATATATTAGTAAGTTTCACAAAATATAAAAACTGCAATATACAGTTCAATCCCATTACCAATTTTGTCTCAAAAACATGCTGACTGTCATAACCCTGGGCATCCTAACTTACTGGGAAGGAGTATCTTGGTTGAAAGCTATTCTACATTGTTTCTCTCTTCAAAATACTCTTGCTAGTTTTTTGTACTCTAAGTTGGGTTGAGCCATGAATTCAATCCCCTCAATCTGGTCTGACTACTCAGTCAGACAATTACACCTCCAGTTATTCTGCTAAATTGTTGTTCATTTAAAACAAAACCCACTCTCTAGACCTTTTGAGTGAAGGCAAAAGTTAGCTTCATGAGCACACCACCTTGCCCATCTCCACTGATTATTTTTCTATCATAGGGGTTTTTTCACTGAGTTACACTACACTCCTAGGGCTTTAGTTAGTCACACCATAGTAATTTATTTTCTTCCTTACCTCCACCGTATTTGCTTTATGCATGTTTTACCACATTCACAGAGGTGTTACACAGATTGTTAATGAGGCAGGTTTTTACTCTACAGAAGCCATGTTGACTCCCAGACAGTGTTCATCCATGTGCTTGTATTTGTTATTACAGTTTCTGCTATCTTATCAGAGGTATAGCCCAGCTTCATTGCTCTGTAGCTGACAGGATGTCCTCCAGCTGTGTCGCAGTAATGACACAAAAGAAGAGACAGAGACACTTGTTACTAGCAAGGAGGAAAGAGTAGGAAGAGGTGAGCAAGACCCGCTTTTTTTATTTTATATACATTTAGAAATTACTATTCATTGGAGGAAATCAGTTCTTCCTTCTTCAGTTACAGTGGTTAAAGGAAATGTCTGTTAAAGTTCTGTATCCAGGAGAAAGGAATGTAAATGATAAGATACAGTTACAATAACATGGCTATGTTTACGTAGAAGAATGTGAGAAATTAGCTACAAAAGAATGACAACATCCAGAACTGCAAAAGTCAGGGCAACAGGTTGCAGTGGCAATATTCCCTTCCATAGAGCTCCTATTTGTAATGTTGGGCTGCACACTAAGATCAGTAATTTCACATCTGAATTCCTTAAGAGTTTTCTAGCGAACATCATCCTAGCTTTACTGGATGCAACTTGTCTATCAGATCTAATATAACCCATATATTTACTTAAAACTGAGCTAGTGTTTCTGCTCTGTCTCTTAAAAAACATGGGTCACTGGGAATGTCTCCAATACTTACAGCAGTAAAGGCTAATGCTAAAAACTCACAATATTTCCCTGCTACTTCTCTGGCTCTTTTGCCACCAATCAAAAGCACCAACTACCTACCTGCTGCCTCAGTTTTGAACTATTTAAAGAGTTTCTTCACATGAGCTCAAGCACAGCATCTGCCATATTTTATGGGCTTTACTGTTCTTGCTTTCATTCTCACCAACCTTTTTCTTTAAATGATGACCTTTCAGTTTTGCTTTCTGTTTGAAACTCAGCTTACTTGGTCTTCTAGTGAAATGGGTTTTTAGCTGCCTCCAGACTGCTTGCACATTCTTGTACTGCTACTTTAAGGAGTTTTTGGTTGATTTCAACATTTTTTCCTCATTTTCCCATAGTTCCAGCTCTTAAAATTAAACATGCATGCACTGGATGAGTTTTGCCTGTTAGCTCCTGCTACAACATTAAACCTAATTGTACTGTGGTAACTACTAGAGAGAAGTAGTACAGTGTTGAGCAGCACTCAGTGTAAACCAGAAAGGCATATTTTCTTGTTGTTACAAATAGTTTGTCTCAGAAGCAGCCAAATATTGCGTCTAGAAATGGAATTGATCTGTACACAGTAACTTTAATTTCCCACTCTTCCACCTGCCATAAATTTGCAATTTGACTGATTCTGTTTAACACTATGTTCATTATCTTTCCTAACTATGGTATAAACTGTATGATCAATGAAATCTTACTATTTGAATTTGGGAGTTCTGACCACAAGGGTTCCATAGTAGTCCTCTTTTCCTTTAAAACTTCTGTTATTCTTCACATAATTTTACATACACAGCGCCTTTCACCCTTCTATCAGTGAAACTAATTTGATGCATGCAATGTTGGTAGCCTGGTAACACTATGTCCCATTGAATTTCCTCCTTCTGAAATGGCTGCTTGCAAGTGCCACTTAATATCATATGCTTTAATTCTCCTATATTACTTTTTCTAGAATTTAGGCCAGGCCTGTAAAAATACTTCAAAGCTTTTACACTCACTCCATCACTTAATACTACACATATGAATCAATTGTCATTATAGGTGAACTAATTTACCTCCTTTAATTTTTGAGTACCATTTATTTCTCTCAGATTTTTCAAGACTGCATTGGACATTCTTTAGGTCAGTGTAAACCAGGGGATCTTCTGTGCCTCAAAGCTTTCTCCCAGTTTCTAAGTTTCAATATTCCTCTGTAACCTTTCTAATTCAGTATATCAGCCTGACTCCATTTTAATTAAGATATAGCTCATCCTTCCTGTACAGTTTCCTCAGTTCCAAATATAAGTAAATCTCATCTTTACATCATGTGCTCATCTTTATAGCATTATAATTTATCACTATCATTTATAGCTCATCCACACATTGAGACTTCAAATCTTTGCCTGACACTTGGGATAAAAAATATGGATGAACCTATGGAGCTCATGGACCCTGATCTCTGCTAATGAGCCAAATTAGATTCCTAAATGTCTTTCCTAGTTTGCAATTACTATGTTGCTGGTACCAATACTGACAATAATTACTGTTTGTTTATCTGCATTCCTGAATAGACAACTCTCTATGTTCATTGCTTTTGTGCCTGGCATAAAAGTTACCACTACAATCCTACTGGATGTCAAAAAAAGCCAATGTTTCTAAGTATCACTGAATTTCCTCTTTCTATCACTTGCTTATTCCTACTTGTGGCCACCCTGCTGTTCTACCTTCAACACAAGAGGACATAGACCTCAGATGGAATGTGAATCTCACTCCAGAACTTCTTATTAGTAGTGTTCTCTATTTTTAAAACTTGGTCCTCTTCTGTAGCACTGGGACTGCAATAACAGAAGTGAGGCTATAATGAAGTTTTCCTGTCAGCCACATTAAAAAAAATCTGTTTCCCTAATTTGCTTAATACAGCAGACCCAAACTAAAGAACACATGCCTGTTCACTTGATACTGGTAGATCCTTTCACTGTGTTGACAAACACAAAATCTGCTCCTTGGATCAATCATTACACATGCTGCACTTTGGAACAAATCAGGTAAGCATTGCTCTACTCGGGGTCTCCTGCTGTATTTTGAATATTTTTATTTTTAGAATTAAAAAAACCCCAATCTTTGTAGACTAATACTTTTTATTTTTTTTCTCTCTTTTTTATTATTATTTATTATTTGATTGTTGTTTTTTCCTTAAGATAACCACCAATAGATGAGAGATATTCAAGAGTATAAAAAGAAAACAAGGTTCAAGTTCATCAACTACATTTCTCCGAGGATTGTAAGAAGGATAGATGCTAAAAAACCTGCAGACTATGTTCTCTTCCTTACATCTTGGGAGACTGGCTTTACAGACTTTAACCAACCTTAGCTGGGTATCTCAACACAACAAATTTCACATTAAGACATGAGAAGTAACCTGTGCCCTCTATTGAATATTTATGAGGAAACCGCTGACCAAGTTACCCATAGCATCTTGTATCTTGTGATGTTCACATTGATTTTCTGTATTTATAAATACTAGACAGAAACAAGTCAGTCAACTCAAAAGCCCTGTTTATTAGCTCATATCAACTTACACATATACACACACACATCAGGTTACTGAAGCAGGTCTAACTATGTCAGTAATCATATCACACGGAATGTGCTTTCAACACCTTTGTCCTGGGCCTTATCCAGAGCTTTAACATGCAAGCATCCCTACCTGCTGCTGTAGGCCAAATTATCAAGCTGCCATGAACAGTAACCTCAGCTGGAGATGGCAAACGACAGCACAGCAGTGATAAGAAACAGCTTGTTCAGTCATCTATTAGTTGTATCTGACTGGGTGAACACTTGTCTACTCCAACAGCCTTTTACTTACAATTCATTGAAAGCATCTGCAGCAGTGGCTTTTATGGAAAAGGAGTACTTGCAAATTATAGTAGAGGCTATTCAAGATGGCACATTTGCTCAGATTTACTGCACTCAGAAATCCATTTCTGCCTTATAGTCCAATGTTTTACGTGGCACACTGTCCTGGGTTAAAGTGTATTCTATTACCATTTTTATGAGCTATTGAAACCAGGTGTAGCAATGTTCCTTGCCCTCTCGTGTTAATGGGCCCATCAACACCTGCCACAGGACTCACTCAAGATAACTTGCACCTGGTCTTAATGGGCCCATCAACACAGGCACCTGCTCTGTCCTACCTCGACTTCCCATTGTGAGCTACTCTGCTAAGGGGGAGGAGCCAAGAATTCCCACGTGAATATAACCTGGGGTTTGGAACAACAGAGACAGCCTTACCTACTGGGATCACAGAGAACAAGAGCTACACAACTGGCACTGGACATTTCTGAGAAGGACCTGACCTTTTCTACAAGATCACAGCTTCAACAGGACCACTTCAAAGAGAACTGCAGCTACCACCCAATCGGACTGCTACCACAAACCTTGCCCGGCAGGGTGTCAGGTCGCATCCCTGACTCTCTCAGGCTAAACCAATGGTTTTGTATTATTGCTTTGTTATATATATACATATATTAGTAAAGAAGTTAATCCTATTCCTTATATCTTTGCCTGAAAGCCCTTTAATTTCAAATTTATAATAATTTGGAGGGAAGGGGGTTGCATTTTCCATTCCAAGGGGGGCTCCTGCTTTCCTTAGTAGAAACCTCTCTTTCCAACCACGACACGCACCATGATGAATTAGACATTATGGACATTAGGTAGGAGAGACTTCTCACGTTTTAAAATTTTCCAAAGCATGAAATTTAATACAGCCTAGGCTTGTTGATTTAGCAGTATAGCTATGCAGTGATTTAACCATACAGACATATACATAAAAAATTAAATAATTAGTACAAGTCAGTACTGTAGCTTTCTTTCAAGAAAAAGGCAAATAAATTTTAACTTCAGAACTCTACTGATAAAGTTACCTAGTTATTTCCAAAAGATAACTTCAGGTAGAATGCTTCAATAGCATAAAGTGTGGGGCAGATATGAAGTCAGCATCCTGATTCTACTCCGCTCTTGTGAACCCCACCTGGAGTGCTGTCTCCAACTCTGGGGTTCCCAGGATAGGAAGTATATTGACCTGTTGGAGTGAGGAAGGGACACCAAGATGATTAGAAGGGATGGAGCACCTCTCCTGTGGCTGAGAGAATTTAGATTGTGCAGGCTGGAGAAGAGGAGGCTTTGGGGTGACCCAGCTGTGGCTTTCCAGTACCTGAAGAAGGCCAACAAGAAAGAGGTACTTTTATCAAGGGCATGTAGTGACAGTACAAGGGAGAATGGATTAAAATTGAGAGTAGGTTTAAATTACGTATTAGGAGAAAAAAAAAAAACTTTACTGTGAATATAGTGAGGCACTGGAACAGGTTGGCCAGAGAAGTGGTGGATGCCCCACCCCAGGAAGTTTTTAGGGCCAAGCAGGATGGGGCTCTAGCAACCTGGTCTAGTGAAAGGTGTCCCTGGTTATGGCAGAGGAGTTAGAACTATATGATTTTTAGGGCCTTTTCCAACCCAAATGATTCTATGATTCTCCACAGTGAATTTGTGAAGGAGTTGGCTAAACAAAAGTACAGTGGGGAGAAAAAGGGGAATTAATTAAGATTTCAATATCAATTAATCAGCTTGAAGTAAATATACTTTTCACTTTGCTCTTTCATTCACCATATTATTGCACTGCTTTGATTACTTAGGAAAAATAAGGAAAAGAAAAACCACCAAAATTTTGTTAAAATTATCTCAACTATCTTTGTTAAAATAATTCTCCTCTAAAAGCCTGTCTTGAGTAGTAAAAAGTTTTTATCAAGCCAAACAGATTTATATTTCTTTATTAATCTAACTAAAATCTTTAAACAAAATAAAATTGAAAGTCTTCGTTTTGAGAGCACTGTCTTTGAAAAGAGCTATATTTTAACAAATAAGCAAAAAAGTACTGATCATTGTAGTTTTGTCACTACTGACCAGAAAATCAGAAGCCTGTCTGTGATGGAATCAATAACTAGTGGCCAATATATACCCAGGAATTTCAAATAGCCAAGTAGTACACAGATCCTTATTAACATCCTCTCTTTTGTGGGTCAGTTTCATGATGTTTTAGTCTCATGAGCAGCCATTGTTGAGACTTATATAGGATATAATTTTTGATCAGCCTGAGTGCTCTACAACTTCTACCAAAAGTAAAAATAAATTTAAGAACTGTTTATTTACTTCCTTTTATGTTTTGCTCCAAGAGATCTGACTAATACCATGTATCCTGACTTAAAAAGAATGGACACTAAGTTTTGCTTTAATAACTGGATTATTTTACATAGACAAAATCAGGACTTGGTGTAACTGTGTGACACAACTGCAGAATAACAGGAATAACTTATACAGCACTTGCATTCAAAAGTCCTAGGAAGACAGGTTTGTAGCACTAAGAACTGAGCACTACAGCAGATATAAAACCATCAATATTCTGCACAAAGTAACAAAGGTATGCGAACAATCTGATCTTTTTGTCATATTCCTGATTCTTTTCTCATTACCATCTCTCTATTTGCTACCCCTTTCCCATGTTTGTTCCCACTTGCAGACTATTAACAGAGCCAGGGAGGCAATAGACTGTAAAGTGAAAACCCCCTCTCTTCTTCCACTGTATCCCAGTCCTAGTCCTTGCCCCATTCAGTCTAGTTTGGTTTGCTGAGTACTGCTCACCTCACAAAAATACAAACCAATTCACTTATTTTATTTTCTTTGCTGCCAGGATCCAAAAACTACTGTACACTCATTTTATCTTTCCTCCAGTTCATATTCATTAACTTTTCTTCCCCATGAAAGGCTGTTTCAACTTGCTACAATTCATATTATAACTCTTCCTTTTCCCTATTTCTCTGCTATATCTTTCTTTTCTAGGCTAGTTGCTGTCTCCCATAGTTTTTCCACTGGAAAAGAAAAAGCTGTGGTATCAAACAGAACAGAAGTTGCTATGATATGCGTGTTAAAGACATCAAACAGCAACTGTACATGACATCTTTAACCTCATTTAAGTTTTGTAAGTAGAAACAGAAAAATGTTAACGTGGTTATGGAAAACTCCTATGCTATCGGCAGAAAGACATCTGGCATAAGTCCACATGTTCCTGTTGCTCCTTTATGAATAGTCTCAGGGTAATTATCACACTTCGGATGTTTTTTTGTAAGGACAACATAGAAATATCACATAAATTTTCTAATCTAAAGAATTAGGATTTTGTCCCTATAAATACTGCCTGTAACATTAAAATATTTTTCAGGATTAAAAAAAATTAAAACCAGAACAAGTTGCAAACAAAGTTTATCCCTCAGGATGTTTCTGAAAGAGATGAGAGTTGAAACAAAACTATAACTGCTCTAAGCCTACAATATTTTACCTGCAGACTTTCATGCTTTTTCGTTTCTGTAGGCTTTCAGAGACACTTGGAATGCAGATTCCTCTGGACAGGAAGAGGATGCCACTAAAAAGTAATGGATTTACCAGTGATACTCGGGTTCCTATTAGATTTCCCTTTGGGGGATAACTAATTCAAAGCTCTTCCTAAAATTAAATGCCCTATCTGGACTGGGAAGAAGGGAGAAGATTAAAGCATATGTTGTGGGGTAAAAAAAATGAGCAGTATGACACTCTAGTGGCTAAAGCCAGATTGCTTTGTTGAGGTCTTTTTATTTGTTTGTTTGGTGTTTTGTTTGGTGGGGATTTTTTCCATTAGTTTTGTTGATATTAATTTTTTTAGGCAGGACTGATGGACTTGTGTCAGTGACACAGCTAGAACCCAAAAATCTCCCATGTCAAGACTCTTCGTTCCCTTTCTGGCCAGCAGACACTCACATGCTCATTAAGGCATAATGCATACCAATGCCCAAAGCCATAATCTATTGACATAAAATAGCACAAGACAGTATTGCTCCCATTTTCATCATGCCTGCAACCAAATCTAACCCATACAGCATGCTTGTTTCAAGAGAGTACTACATCCTAATTAAATTCTTGCAGAGATATAATTATGTAAAAAACCTCAATACATTTCATGTTAGTGCTTATTATTTTATCTTAATCTTAAGTACTACTATGATTAAAATTTCATTATCAGCTATCAATTGGCCCATACCTGATCATTTTGCATTAATTAAAGAACATCAACTCTCCTCCAATTTGTCCTCTTCTCTTGAGTTTCATAAACTGCTATGTGCCTATTTATAACTGAAATACCTAATGGGAGTCATTAAAACTTTAACAAATCAAACATTAGCAAAAAAACACAAAGCAGTAATCAAAAAAACAACCAGCCAACCTCCTCTCTACTCATTTTTATACAGTTTCTTTTTAAACTCTATAGCAAAGCTGGGACACATACAGGAAATCAATTAATTTGCTACTGCCTCTTTGCAGGGATTCATTAGCAGGCAAAGGAAAAACAGCAGCAGGTATGGGATATGCGATTGCTGCCTGAATCTTTAACCAGAGGAATTTGAGCTGACAAAGAAAAATCAGCTTCTAGCTGGGCTTTCCTATGGGGTTTCTATTCTTGCCTAGTTAACTTTAATAATAGCTAACCAATAGGAAAATAAAACAACAGGAGAGTGTATTCCTGTGAGTCAGTTCAATCTCCACTGAAGTAGTAGCTGCTGCCTGCCCCAACACCAGACACCAGAATGTTCTGGGACTAGGGGAAAAAAAAAAAAAAGGCATCAGCAAAGTTAAAAATCCAATCCAAGCTATATAGCATATCCAAAAAGTTGGTTGTGTCTAATCTCTTCTGTTGCTGAAGCATAGGTAATATCCTGCTATCAAAGTAACTTTCATAAACATGAATTCTGATTATTTTAAGTTTCATCCTTCAAAGATAATCTTCAACTCAGCCTCAGGTTGTTAAATCTCTTAAAAAAACCTGAACAATCCTGCAAAACTTTCAGGTGAATGTGAGTGCACTTAAGCTAATTCAATCAGCTTCCTCAATGACTCCTGGGTAGCTGAAGTCTCCTGCAGCTTTTCTTTAAAATATAGCATAACAAGTATTCATTTTGGAGTATGAGATTGGTGTTCAAAGCTGTGATTTTATTAAGCAGAGAAAGAAAGAGCAAGAAAAAGAAAAATCAACTTCCCCTCAGAATTATCATCTTAACACACAGAATAGTAGGTCATTTTACTTTTGGATTAGTAGTAATAGAAAAAAACCACAAAAGCAACTCTTCTCTTAGCAGAAACAAAAATCTGAGTGAGTGCATTAAAGAAAAAAAGAAGTATCAGAATTAAGAACTATTCAGAACTAGTAAACACTGACTTAAAAAGATATCCTTCCAAAATTGCTCCAACCCTTATAGTTACATTGACACAAGGGATATTGAAATTGTTGGTAAGGGAGTAGACTTTGAGATGCAATGAGGATATTTTCTCTGCTCCAAAAAAGGGATGGGTCTTGTCTAGAAGAAACTGAGACAGCATATATGAAGTATCCTTCTTTGTTATCCAGCAAGCAACAGCTGATATTATTTCTGCTAAGCTTTCCTCTTCCTTTCATGTACACAAATACAAACAATGATGGATTTGCTATTTAGAATTAAACTCTGTATCTGGATTCAGAATAAGATTCTTTCTTGCCTATAAGCACATACAATATTGTGGGTGGTATGGAACCAAGTGATCAACTTTTAGTCAGCCTATAATGATAGGTTGTTTCTTTGATATAGTATCTTCTGGCAGCTCCCTATTTCAGCTCTATACTTCAGTTACTTGGTTCTTTTCACATAAAATAAGTTGCTTCACAAGTCTCTTGTTTTGATATCCATGAAGGGTAGTTGAACTAAATTTGCTGGTTTTTTGAATTTATGTTTAGAAAACTTCACATAATGAATAGAAAGGGGCTTCTAAAGAAGGAACCAGTAATTTTCTGTATAACCATCCTAGGGTGCTGTTGTAATCTGCATGCAGTAATGGCTTAATTACACTGGATAGGTAGCATGGGTTAAAAATCTTTACTGAAACAATCTGCTCATCATTCCTGGTTGGTTTAATCCAGATAGAAACTAATTATTGCACTAGCTTTGGCTTCTACAGGTAGTTTCGTTATAGTGACTATATTTGTATTTCTGTTTCCAATAAATACAGGTAGCATGCTGTCTGTCCTAAACTTAATGAGGTTCACTAGTCAAGTTGTATCCCCTTTTCAGTTGTTTTTTTAACTGTGTCAATGTCTCCACTGTTCTGGTGTAATTTTCCATATTGGCAACATTCCTCAGATGAGGAATACAGAAAGGTATTTTAGCAAACCTGAGCTGTTGCCCTGAGTTTTGCAGTTCTTCGATGTTTTCATTTTTCTGTAACAGTTTCTCACGCATTCTCTGTAAACATAGCCATGTTTTTCTAACTGTGTTCTATTGTTTGCATTCCTTTCTCCTGGGCGGAGATGTTTGATGGATATTTCCTTTGACCAGTGTGATGGAGGGGTGGCAATTTCTCCCTCCAATCCACGATGGTCTCTAGGAGGATATAAAATAAAGTGCGGGGTCTCGACCCCCAGTTTTTTGGCCTGCAGTTTGGCTCTCTCTCTTCAACACGTGTCTGCGTCTTTCTTTCGTGTCCAAAGTGCGACACTAAGCCAAAAATTAGTCAGTCATGTCTAACAATGAAAATGGGTGCCACTATTTTTCCCATTTAGAAAAAAACAAGTCTGTTGAAGTGTGCAGCATATAGTCTTTAACATCTCTACACATCTATGCAGAAAGTAAAAATCTGTCCAGTGGAAAAATAAAAAGAGCCCAAGAACACTAGCTCTGATATGATCACAGATTGTATCATAATGTATGTATATAACAAGAGAGAATTATTATTAGTTGCATAATGCAGCACCACTTTTTAGAGTTTGCTGGTCTTTTACTGCTTGGCTTAGTAACTTCACTGTTCTGGGGTTTTTTCTAGTACTTACCCCTTGCTACAAAAATGTTAGGCTTTTGAGTTGGCTTGATTTGGACTCAAAACAGAGGAAAAAATTAACAGGGTTAATCTCAGACTAATTTATTTATTTACAGACTGATACTATAAGTCCTATTTCTTTTCACAGAAGTATAAACATGCAGAATGAAAGCACTCACAAGAGTCCCACACCAACATTTTCCTCCTCAGCTAGGTACATAATTTTCTGCCTCTTGATCTCCATTCTTTAAAACAAACAAACAAAAATCCATAATCCTCCATAGTTTTCAGCTTCCATATAGTTTATCAGACTGAAAATCACTCTCTAGTCACTTTATGCTATATTTATATACAACTAATTTCTCAGACTAAAAGCTCATGATTTGTACATCTTACAAACATAAGATCTATTTTTTTTATAATTTTCTTCAAGTAACTGAAAAACAATTTTAAGGTGTTTTGCTGAAAATGTGTGAATTTTCACTGTACACACAAGAAGTCTGCTTTGAAAATAGGGTGTTCTAAGATGTCTCAGGCTTAGCCTTGAAAATAGCCTGTTATTTGAAAAAGTTTGCCTGCATATAGCAGCCTTCAAAGTCTTTGTTACAGCAGTTATGCCAACGGTTTTGGAAATTTAGAATAGAGCGAGTTGGAGCAGCGGAAGAGCCAGAAAGATTCATTATAAATCTGGAGATGTTTCTCAGGCATCATGTGCTCTCACCTTTGTGGGTGGCTTGCATGAAGAATAACAAGAAAATATGTTTTTCCATTTCAGACAGGAGCAGGGACTAGAATAATGGTTAAAGTGAGCATCAGAGGTATTTTTGAAAGGGAAGATGATCACTGAATAGCACTTCAGGAAGCAGAAGCAAGTGATTAACAAGTTAGTTAGCCAAATTCATTTCTCTGCCCAAAGAATAAAATGGGAAATAACACTTCTTAAATAATTCTAGTTTCCCTGATAAATCATGTATCTAGACAAATAATCCAAGTAAAAGATTACTTGAAACAAAACATATCTCTCTTTGTTTCCCATTGGCCTCATATTTCATTTTATGGTCTCAGTAACATTTTCAGGTGTGTAGTTACTGCAGAAGGATTACATATTTGATCTGAAGTAATAACTGAAAATTCCTCACTGGGAGCCAAGACCAGGAAGACTTTTGAAGGTCATGGAACAGGAGAAAGTCTGGATATTTGAAAGCCTCTAGCAGTGTGCATATGCCTATAATATCTGCATGTTAGATTTTAGCTCCATGCTTTTCCTGTTATAAGGTCAACTAAAGCAACCAAGTAAATGACTTTATATGTTTATTTATGGGAATATTTGACAAGAGAAATAGAACATTAGTCTGCAATGCACATGTGTAGTGGTTTAGTCCCGGCCAAAACGGCTAAGGTTCCACTAAGACTGCTTTTTTTTTCCCTTCCGAATTGAACTGTGTTATTAAACCCATGATAAGAAATGCTGGTAGAGGAGTAAAATCAGGCTGAGACAAGGTCAGAGCTTTTAAATGATAAAGTGAATTTATTATAGAGTAAAAGGAGTGAGCAAAAACAAAGGAATATCTTCTAAACATGCTTTTCTCTGCCATCCTCCCATTCCGCCCCCCCCTTTCCCAAAAGCTTCACAGCCCTCTCTCTCCTCCCAGATCATAAGGGGAACCCGGGGAGGGGGTTTTATCTCTAATGAGTTTAGTTCTCAGATGTTCAATTGTTTCTTCTTCTTAGTAATTATACCTGGAGGTCTCTCTCTTTCTCCTCCTCTGGCACTATAGCACGGTTTGCAGAAGTTGGCACGCAGCCCGCCCGAAACTGCTGCCGCTGTTTTCTCCCAAATTAGGCTGGTCCATACTTAGGGTGGGGGTGACTCAAAGCTTCTTTACCTCTCCGACTCCTGCAGTTCAACTCTTTTAGGAGTAGAAGCCGTTACTGACTGTGTCCATTCCTCACCAGACCAAAGCCCCTTCTGTAGGAGATCACTCCTTTTTACATTGTCTCTGCTTCATCTTTTGCCATCGGGCTGGTCTTTCTCTTAGGATAGGAATAAAACCAGGCTTCTTTTAACATAATTGACTCCCTTATTGACTCAGGAGTAAAGTCCTTGGTCCCCACCAGACACAGCTACTCTTGTGGGAGTTCACTCCCTCCTGCACCGTCTCCGCTCCAAGTTTGATTAAAGTTTCTTACTACAGGCTTTGAAGATGTATCAGTTCCGATGCTGCAGGAACCTCCTCCTCCATTGCTTCTCTTCTTTGGCAGACTGGCATCATTTGCTGGCTTTCATATCTGATGTTTCACTTATTTTTCCTAGTTATTTGCTGTACTTCTTCTCCCCTGCCTAATCTACTAACTATATGACTACAGGGTTACATGGCGCGCGCGTGCGTACTACAGAGATTGCTTCTTAAATGTACTGTCGCAGAGGCGTTTCTGTCCTTCCTAATTGGCCCAACTGTGGAAAACAGCACATTAATTTTCCAGGAGCCATCAGAGATAGGCCCTGACTGGACAGCTG
Source organism: Climacteris rufus (assembly GCA_013398175.1). Lineage (NCBI taxonomy): Eukaryota > Metazoa > Chordata > Aves > Passeriformes > Climacteridae > Climacteris > Climacteris rufus. Next base: position 153,489 of record VZRZ01007410.1, on the reverse strand, counting down.
TGGGAGCTTCTGGAAGCTCCTTACAGGAGTCATCTTTTGGCCCCTACCACACCTAAAAAGCTAGACCCCCCAAACTTCTCAAACTACGACAACATGTATACAAATCTACCTGAAATATTTCAAAGGCTGTTACAGGACTGTGTAAAGAAGCCTTGCCAAGGCACCTAGCTGGAGCTGAACAGCTGTGCTTTTGTTGTCACAGACACCTGAGTGAACTCCTAGCAGCAGATTAGTCATGTTACCTATCAGTCAGTAACTTTTCATGAGTTTCAACAAAGGTTGGGCTTGTTATTGTCACAGCATTGTTCTGCTCTGTCAAGCTATGCTTTCTCGACTGCTTTCAGATCCAAGAGCTATGCAGCAGGGCAATACAGAACTGCACTGATGAGGATATTCTTTGCAAAAATTACTTTCCTGATGTAAACAAATCTGTACTTCAAGGCACATGCAGTATCCATCTTCTCTCTCCAGAGGATTTCACTTCTATTTTTAATTTTATTTTCCCACTGCAGCAGATCACTTAAATGCAGAAGTAAATTATTATACCTAATCCCACATATTCTCCATACAGAACACAGAATCACAAAGAGATGTGTTCAGAACTTAAAAAAAAAAAACCCAAACATCAGAGACCTTTTAATCCATGTTTCCCTTCTACATGTATGTTATGACTCAATTTTTAACTACAAACTACTTATTTTCTGTAAGATCTCTGCTTAAATCACAAACTCAGAAAGGACAGTAAATGCTTTCTATTTGACTAGTCAATATTTTCCTTCCTATTTATCAGTAATTTTCTGACCTCAAATTTTATTTACTACCTGCTGTTCTTGCTCTGCGTGAAGACATAATTATTAATTTCCCTAATAGACTTTTCTATAGCTCTCATTATTCTGGCATCCAAGTACTTCACAAAAAAAAAAAAAAAAAAGAACAATGCTATGAAACCTCATAAGATGAAAAAATATCTATCCTATTTTAGAGATCTGTAACTGAAGAAAAGCAAAGCTAAGATGTGTGGGGTTTTGGAGTAACTGAACTCAGACAGGTGTGCATATCTTCACAGACCACTGCATGTTGTCTCTCCATGAGTTACTTCGAAAAGTTTTATCTCCTGCCCTTGCAACGGCACTACCATTACATGAAGATCAGCTTTATTATTTGTGCTAGTTCGGAAAGAAACCAGCAGAGGAATTAACCCCACACAAATATATTGCGAGAGATTCCAAGTCAGAACTACAATTTAATAGGAGAAATTAAAAGCAGTAATACAGAAACACCAGCCTAAACTGACAAGGTCAGAATACAACCTGACACCTGTTGGTCAGGGTGGTGATAGCAGTCCAGTTAAAAGGTGTCTGCAGTCCTGTTGGAGTGATGATACCGAGGGAAAAATCCAGTCTGTCTCTGGAGATTCAGTGGTGCTTTTGGAGTTCCTCTCCTCTGGGGAATCCAGCGGCGGTTGGTGTTTCTGTGTCTCCCCAATCCTTGTTTTATGCAGGTAGAATGTTCAGTTCCTCCCTTCAGGGCAGGGCATATCGCTAAGGGATGATGTAATCTCTGAATCATTCCAGGTGGCCTTCATGGCCCATTAGTGAATATGGCCCCCCACCAAGTAGCTTCTGCTTCTCAGAGGATGTTATCAGGGCTGAGTCATTGATGTGAAGATAAAGAGGAATCACCTGCCTCTTATCTAACGCCCAGCTTGCAATCTGGAGGGTGGGGAGTGCAGTGAACAGCTGTTGTGAACAACCGATCATAAACACTTCATTGAGAAGTGATGAAGATGGTGATAGAAGACATTCCTTTGGTTACATCTTCATGTAACCCAAGACAATTATTCCAACAGAGTTTCTGTACAGCTAAGTAACTGCATCCTGTCTGATTCTTATGGTTATACTCTCTGTAAGGTCTCTAGTGATTAAAAAGAGTCTGACCTTATGGTATAACCTCTCACTTGAAGCACTGGTTTAAGGTTCCCACCCTAAACTACACCAGTCACCTACCTCCACAGATCCTGTAAGCCCTAAGAGTTCCATTCTGATGGCAAGATTTTCCTGCATGTTCTAGCAATCTCAATTTTCAAAATTCAAGAAGTACCTTGAGGAAGAGAAAGAAACCAACTTCATTAGTTCAAAGTATTCATCCTTCACTCTCAGTCTCTTGAAGAAAACGACCATAAAATTTGGAAGCTAAATATAGCATAACAAGAGTTCAGAAGCAACAAAACATTGCTGCTGAGTGGCAGGCAGAACCAACACACCATTTATTAATGTCACTAAAAGATTCTTTTTATTCCCCAAAAGGAATAGCCAAAGACAATTTTATAGTAAGATATTATTCCTCCCTGCTTACTCCTAAAGAAAGCATGTTTGAGAAGAGGTGAGTTATATCAAGAATATCACTGCCTCAGTGAATAGACAGAAGTCAGAGATGGCACATGCTAGATTATTTCAACAACTTCCTTCATCTTACAGCTACTTTTAGTTCTTCAGTTGCAGTAAGGATGTAGATGCCTCACACTGAATTCATAGAGCTCATTGTCTGTAAATCAAGTATCTCACTGTTGCAAAGGTAGCAATAAAGACACGGCACAGTGCTTGGTCCATAGCGAGCAGAGAGCGAGTGAGCCCCATTTATTGTCCTATTCCCACTTTATATAGGAGGAACCCAGGTAAATGATTTGCTGAAATCCAACCACCCCCCGGTATGGTTGGCTGGGCTCTACACTGCCCAATTCAAAACGGACTCACAATGACAGGTGCTTATCTTACTGTTTTTCATACCTTCCATGGGAAAGAAGGACATTCACACAAGCAGTCCCAGGCAGCAGCTCCAGGCTGCTACATCTCACTTCAATTATTTGTACACAAATCAAGAGCTGTCAGACTCAAACACCTTATTCAGAACAGGATAAGTCAACATCTAGAACTACATATTCATTGACTACACAACCTTTATACCTAGGCTTCATACTTCAAACACCAAAGATGGAAGAGATGATCATGTCAGTTTGCTTTTAAAGCGTTAGCAACCAGACCATAGGCAACTTTAAAATATCAATATCTATACTTCAAGGCAAAAAGCCTAGCTAAAAAATGCTTGCATATATATCACTACAAAACAAAGCAGCCCTCTTCAATCCAGACAATTTCAAGAAAAAATGTACAGTCTCTAGTTAAATTTTCACAAAGCTTTAGAAGGAGATGCCCATTCTAACAGATGTTCCTGAGCATTAAGCTAGTCATAAACAATTAATTCTCCCCATCTTTTAGGTTAAAACCTCTTTCCTTCTGTTCATCAAGTCAGTCCTCTCTAGCCTCCTTGAAATATAGGATAGAAATACCAATAACAGTAGATAAATCCTCTAGCCACTGCAGCAACAGCAAATATAATGATATCCAGGAGCCTGAACTGAGCAAAGGCCTGTTAAAAACAGGAGAATAGCACAGGTGTGCCAGTAGCAGAGCTAATGAGCAGCACATGTTTTCAGTTAAAATCCTTAATTTAAAGCCTCTTCAAAGCCAAGAAAATCTCGGGAATGGAGATAACAGGTAAGCAATAACCCTGTCAGCTAAGAAATCAAGATTTCAAGTCAGTTTTATTGCCAGTGTATTACCAGGCCAGTAGTTACTGAGTGTTTTTTATTTATTCTATGAAAAAAAAGTGATGCTTTTATAGTCACATCATTTTGAAAGCATTTCTGAGAGAAACAACAGGTTGAAGAAACTATGATGTTATGTACATCATAGTGCTTTACCTCGCAGTGTATCTTATTAACTTAGTTTATCCAGGGGCTAAAAACAATATTAGGGTAATAGAGACTGAATGAAATTTGTCTTGTACGTGCCTGTTTTTGTCCTATCTTGGGTTTAACCCGTGCCATTAAGTTCCATGCCAAAGTGATTACAAGCTTATTCATGTGATCAGAAGAGGTTTGGTCTTGTTCCGCTGGTGCACAAACAACTAAAAGTCCAGCAGCTTTCTGCAGCTTCTGATAATGAAGGAAAAGCATGTTGGAAACCCATTGTGACAGGGAACTTTAAACAGTAATTAAGAGGCTAATGTTTCCACTCTCTTCTTGTGCTTTGTCCCTTTAGAAATGGAGAAGAAAGGATGGAGCGCAGATTCATGAAAAAACAGGAAAACATAGAGACAAGAGAGAAAAAAAGGGACAAATAAAATCTGAGATCTTTCCAAAGCAGGAGGAAGCATCTACATATATGTCGTGTCACCTTGTCTAAAGTATTTCTGCCCTTTCTTAAGGGCTTTGACAGGACAGATTTAAAACCTTTTCCTAAAGATGCCATCATCACTTCTACAAAGGAACAGGAGATTCTGGAAAACAACCTTTGCATGATGGAAGGAACATTTTACACCTGGAAACACCTCTATACCTTCCTACTCCTAGGTTTCCTCACTATTGCCAAGTGGAAAGAACTGCAAAAGTGGAATTGCACCAGGAAAAGCCTCTTGGGCACAGTTAAAACCTACGCCAAATTTGAAGAGGCCTCGGGGAAAACCCTTCTAAGACGCCCTTGGCTGGGCTCATCTAGTTTGGCAGCTCAGAGCTGTTCTGGCTTTGCAGGCATTTGTTGCCTCCTGCTGCCCAGCACTTGGGTTAGCTTTCTAATTCATAGAAGGGTGGTTGATTTCCAAGGAACACAGGGACAAATTTAGCGTCTTGTGTCAAAGAGGATCATAAATTACAGGGATTAACACTCAAGTCATTACGAGCTATGTGCGCAAATATCAAATATGACAGTTGAAGAGGTCAAATTGCTGCTTGAATGAGCTTCTGGAATTTGGATGTTGCTAAAATGGAGGCTACAGATGCAGTATACATGAAATAGATTATCTCTCCAGCTCCTCAACACAGTAATCTCTCCAGTTACTCAACACAGAGGAGATTCCACAACGTTATGACACCTCCCTGACTGTGTTAACTTTCTCGGGAACCAGGCAGAGATGTTGGCAGATCTGCATTTGATTTTGTCAGAGTTCCCATTCTTCCTTGCTTAAGGTGGGCATTTGAAGCATACAAAAATTAGTTGCCCTTCTGGGTCAGAGAAATGCAGGTGACAAGCTGATGTTAAGCTTATGCCTCATAAATATTGACACACATTTGAAAAATCTAGTAGATTTTAAAGGTCCTACCTTTAAAATGTTGCATTTTTATTAATAGATACTCTGTTGATAAATATGTGGTTATTCCTTGATTACTGTCTGAATCCTTTTTCTCTTTTGCTAACAATTTTATTAGAAATAAACTTGGGAGACTCCCCTGAGGTTGTTTGTTCTGGTCCACAGAAATAAATTGCTTTTGTAAATTGGGGCAGAGATGTCTCTGTCTTGCAAGTGCGGGAAATTATTTGTCTAGCTTTAATTTTTACATAAACATGTTTTTAGAAAGATGGATTGCTTTTTATGGGATAGCTTCAAAATATATTAAATGCCATAAATCTTTGTCTGTAGAGATCATGTTCAGGAGAGATAGATTTTAAATGAGTAGATTTTATTAATTCTGAGAAGTTTAAAACAGTCATGATAAAAGGTCTTTTGGAAGTCGCTGCAAATGAAAAGTTTATGCTAAATTTTTCTTGTGACCCCCTTACCACACACCCAATCCTTATTCAAACCAAATTACTAGAATTTGAAAGTTTTGCTTTATCCAAAATAGAGCATTTTTCAGATATTAAAATTTCTTGTAGAGTATTGGATTTTTGGTTTATCTCATCTGGACATTTGCCAGAATACATGGTGCATGTGTTTCTCTAGCTAGATAACTATATAATGACTAAGGACTTTAGCTATCAGTCTGAAGATCAATGTTCTTAAAAAGCCATCAGGTAAACAATGAAACACTTTAGTAGACAACAAAAGCAAATGTCTACAGAAAGTGTGACTAGTGCATAAATCATACATACAAGTAAATAATAAATAGGATGGTTATGCACCCTAATAAACAAAGACAGTGACAACTACAAGGCTTTAAAATTTCAGTTCCGTACACTTTTATTTGATTCTCCCATTGCTCACCTAACTCAGACCATTTTCTTCACCCCGATTACTTGAAGGTCTCATAGAATGTAACAATGTGCAATTCTGTCTTTTTCAGCACCAGCCTCACAATGAAGCTCATGAATGCTGATGACCTCAAAACTTGTGTGTGAGACAACAAATGTTCCCTTGAGTTTCTGGCATAGTAGTGTTGGGTATATACACAAAAATTTCTTTGATCATAAATAATAAGTTATTGGCTCCTTAGTTAACAATAAGTCATAAGTCCTACGAAGATTTTTCTGAGTAGAATCTACCTGTATTTCTGTAAGACTAGGTACAGAGGCCAACCTTAGCTTCTATAGAGTAAAAAGTTGTGATGATTTTTCTTGTTTAAAATAAAACTGAATAACTTTGCTAGAAACTACAAATAAAGGATATAAAATTTTATCTCACTTCTAGTAAGTTTTCTAGTGGCCACCAAGCACCTTTTTCTTGAATTGCTTATTTGTCCTATTTAGTGTGTTTTCTACTAGGGTATCCCATTTTTTATGTTGTGTTTTTAATTGTTTACTAGTGGCTATTTTTTTAATGCATTAATTGCATTTGAAGCAATATTATCAGTAAGCTGTAACAGGATGAACTGCTCTATTTGTTCTAATTAATTATTATCTGGTATGTTCTGCAAATGTGTGCATTTCAGAATAAATTTTACTTTCCCCTCGGGGTACGTCTAATATTATTTTATGTGTAAGGTGTGATTTCAACATCAACTTTGTATCTGAAACAAATATGATTTTTATTGTTTCTACTAAAATTCTATGGTCTTTATTTTAACTTGTCAGTGCAGCATATTGAGACTTATCTGCATTTTTTCTCCCATAAACTGGTGTTAGCTGCAATAGCAACCATCCAAATACAATCACTAGAACAGAGAAGAGAGGTGGAGATCAGGAAGAGGATGTGAGACCATCCCTCACAGGGCAAAACAATTTTGAAATGAGGTTAAGCCCACATCTGAAATCTCAGTATTTGTGGCTTCTCCGAGTGGTTTTCTGTAAACCGCATATTTTCATAAAAAATCATAAAAACTCAAGAGTGAGTGAGTTAGTTAATCATAGCAAAACATAAATCTCTCACTTACAAACACTCCTGCCTCAAAAGTAAAGGAAGATGAGACAAAGATTTTAATTTAACATTGATATAAAAAAATGCTAATTAAATATCCGTTGTGTTCTTCAAATAAATCACACCCATTGCTAATGGGTACTGAAGTTACTTTTCTGGTATGCTAGAGGATGATGCTTTGGGATCAGAATTTTGTAAAGTGATCTTTTTTCAATCTTTCTACTTACTGAAAATCAGAGATTGAGTTTGTTTTCCCAGTCCCAGTGACTCAGAAGACTCCAGTTGCTTGGAAATGATACCACCTGCTCACATGCACACTTGAATTTGAATATTTAGATTACAGCAAACTAGATGTGGTTGTTCCAGTCCTTGGTCCAATGTTATAGGCAAAGTTCATACAGTGATTTGGAAATCTTTAGAAAGAAATGCCACATGAGGAGCAACATTATTACTACTATTATGCTTTGTTCGGGACGTGTGAGCTCTCTTTTGTTTATTCCATCTTTTATTAAAAACTTCAGTTGCAATATGATATATCTAGCACTGAAAAGATACAATGAAAAGATATCAATGACGAAAATACTGATACTACCTTTTGAGAAAATAATTAATTGCCTTAAATAACAGTATGACTATCATCTATTTAGAAAACCAGTAAGAAGACAAAACTTCTGAATAATTTTTAAAAAATATAACTAGAATTAAGCTACTGACAAAAGCACCTTTATTGCCTGACCATCTAAGTGTCAAGCTTTCTACGTTACACCATAATTACAATTCTGGATTGCAAGTGACATGCAATATTGCCAACTTCAGGTTTTCTGTTATGCACAATATTAATGCAGAATCATAAAGACATCTTTCATAGCAAAGGTAATTTCAAAAAACTTGCAACCAACTAATAATTTCAAAAATGTTATAAGTATAGAAAAATGCATAGCATGGGCTGAACTGTAAAAGAAAAAACAAACCAAATCCAACCAAGAATGATTAACTGTAGATAGATTTAAACTCATAACAATGTAGATCAATGCAGATAGACTATTTGAATGTGAGTTAATTCACATTTGATAGACTCAGAAATGGAAGTTTCTCTGAGATGCGGATGTTTTATTTCCAGCACCATATTTTCCAATGCTTCTCCTAAACAGTCCTACTGTGAGTTTGGATGCTTGGGTCCTATGCATGTTCACAGGGAAATCAGGATAAAAAAACTCTATGCATAAAATCACAATGGCTTATTCTCTTATTTATTTACTGGCATAAATAGCAATACAAATTAAATTTCTCTGCATCTATACATAGGTAGCAATTTTGCACCGTTTTTAGTGCAGAAGCTAAATGGACAAGCCCACTCAATTTAGAATATAGCTAAAATGCTTCAAATTGACCCCAGTCTGATCAAGCAGTTCAGTACATACTAAAATCAATATTCAGCAAAGCATTTAAATACACATTAATCACCAAAGACATAAGTAAATTTGAGCACAACTTCTAAGCATGTGTCTGAACACTGCCCTTGAAAAGATATTTGCCAAGATAGATGCCAAAATTTTAATATTATCACCTGTTCAGATCTTCAGAAATGGCTATCTTGGAAAATTAATTCCCAATTAAATTCTGTAAGTACTTTGCACTGAGTCATAACTAAGTTAATTACTAGACATCTTGCACTTTACAAAGCTAAGCCAAAGGACCAAAATATAGACCCCTGACCTTTGGTTTTGGTCCCAATGAAAGTAAAATAAGCAATCATTATTCTCCCTGTAAAAATCTGAGCATTTAGTGTAAAGAACAGTATGCTGTGTACAACAAATGTACTGCTGTAATGCCATGGATCCCAGTTCCTGAGAAAGACTATTGTTTGGTTGTAACTGACGGTATTCTTTATAAAGTTTCTGTAGACGGGAGTAGTGGAGCTCAAATTTTTAATTCCACAAACCCAGAAATACCCAGAAAGTTGAAAGTTAAGTTTTTCCTAGGTGAAAATTTTAAAAAAGAGTGGGGGTAATGAATTAGTAAGTGAATTAATTTGTTAGGTTTAATTACCTTCTGTCAGTAGGATATAAAACCCTCATAATTTAGGAAGGTTTTCCTTTGTTGTAACACCTGTAATTAAACACAAAATCTTGCCATGTCCAAAAAGATTCAGTCTTCAGTATGCACAGGTCAAAAAAAAGCAGCACACTATACAACATGTAGACATAGTAGGAATCTAGACATAATTTTAAAAAATATGGCTTGTCAAAATATTTTCTAAGGAACAAACAGTTCTAAAAATTTTAGAAAGTAGTAACTGTCACAGGGAAATCTGTTGAAAAAAATACTATCCCTTTCATAAAATAATGGGAGGGTGAGGGGAAATAAGAAAATTCAGTACACAATTAAAAATTAGTCACTGCAAGTGTATTCCTATAGCATTTGTAACAGGAATATGATTAATCCTTACAGAAAATAAATTTTACAGTAAGTGAATTTTCTACCTCCTTCCAGCATGTCTGTGTTTTCTTAATTTATCTTGCATTTCTGAATACTGAGATACATCTATTAGTAGAAAGGCTAAGGTTTGTCCCAACCACATAAATGAACAAAGATATTTCAATAGTACCTTGAATAAAAAATATACCAAGAAAAAAACATTGGAGAAAATGTCTGGAAAAGAAAGAATCTAGAAATGTTAAAACGTGAAACAGACTAAAATAGTGCAAGAGAAAATTATGACAACATTTCAAATATTAGGCAATCTATAAGAATGCAGAAACCTGAAGGAAGAGGAGACGGAGTTATCTATTAAGAGTAGTAGGAATAGTTAAAAAGAACAGTGATAGCCAAAAAACCTGTATGCCAGGAGATAAATTGGGAAATGTAGGAGTTAAAGAAGATAAAAAACAAAACACACAAAAACCTGTCAACTCCCCCCCTAAAAAAAAACCACAACCCCTCCCCCCCAAATACCTTAAACAAAGTTCACAACATAAAAAAAAGAACAGATAAGAAAATGCAGACTATTTAATAGAGTGAATACTTGTTTAATAGGAAAAATAAAGTAAATATCAAATAAACCTGAGAACAATTTGTCATTCTGCTTCCCATTTTGCTCAAAACAGTTTAGTTTAAACTTTTATCCCCTCTCAAAATCCCAGCTAACAATCTGTTTCATGCAAGTGAAATAAATCTTCATTATTCCCTATATAAACACCACGATACACCTGCCAGGTGTTATGTGCAGTGTTTTTTTGGAAATCAGTTCTAGGGAATGCTTATGGGCAAAGAAGTGCCTACCTTTTTTTTACATCTCTGTTTTTCAAAAGCCACTTAATAATACAATCAGATTCCAACAGTGGCTCAGAAGCCCATTATAACAACACGAACACACATTGAAGAAGGCACACCAACAAAATCAGAATTCATTTTATGTACATCTTTTTGTTGCTCCTCTGTTAGCACTGAATTTGAAGGACAAAAAATAATGCTTGAATTATGGCTTAGGAGTGTTTGCTTCATAGCATGATGTGCCTGTCACAGAAATTGTGTATGAAAATGACAAAGGTGAGGTTTGACAAAATGGTATTTTATTCCCATTATGCCCTGCGAGGACTGCTGGATTGAAACATCAGGAAACATTGGGAGGTCAATTTAGCTTGTATTGCATAGGTCTTGGATTACCAGGGTAACCTACAATATTTGAAATGAATCCATCAAACTTTAGTGAATTGAAAGGGACCTACATACCTGTCAGAGGTTCTTTTAAAAATCTCAAGTCTGAGAATCAAATTATATTTAACTGTTGCAACTAGATAAAGTGGATTACCCCTCTAAGTGACTATAAGAACAATTGCTTAAAATAATAGTAAGATTGATTTTTATTTTTCTTGTTTGCATTTCAATATTACTTCCATTTTTTTTTGTTTTCAATTCCAATACCTCTTATTCTCTTTGTTCCTTTTCATGTTCTTTATGGGTGTAGACCCTCAAGTCAAAAGAATCACTAATAAAATCTACTGATCCTGGCTGAGCCACTTTTACAGATGGCCACATTCTACTAGGCACTGAATTTGCATGTAGTAAATGGCTATTTCTATATTAAGTAGCTTAACATTCAACGTCTACTGAAATTTTACTTTCATTAAAATGTTCAGAAATCAACTCAGACTACGTGCTTAGAACAGTGAAGTTAGCAAACATATTACATGTTGCTTTCAAAGTAATAAATGCTCTTGCCTTCCACTTTATTTCCTACACCTAGGAAGATATACATCCATTTGCTATTAACTCCTAGGCATTGCTCTCTGATACAGTGCTTTAAAAGAATGGTCACCTACTATTTTTTGTGTAATGTTTTATTTTCCTTGTACTCCGAAGTTATATGAACTGTTTTTGTTTGGATTTGTACATTTTTCGAAATCTGCATGACTGGAATTATCAGGGATTATAAAATCTGGCTGTAGATCTCAACTGTACAAAAGAATCCATAGGCTACAAAACCTTGATGATTAATTGAAGCTGTTCTGGAAACTAGAAGCTGCCTGCACAGAACAGCTTACACTGTTAGGGTCTGACATTTATCCATGGTCTGCAACATTTCCCAAAAGTGTCCTTCTTTTCAAATTTTTTCTTCTTCTAAGACCGCTTGTACTACTTGTAGTAATATTCATTGAGAATAAGCCCAATTAAGTAACATTAGCCCAAAAAATCAGAATAAAATGAGAAATTGATTAGTGCCTCTTTAAAAATTTTATTTCATTTTATAATAGTAATCTAGATTTCTATAGTAGGGAAATAATAGTCCCTATTAGAAAGCATGAATAGTCACAGAAATTATTAGCAGGCAGTTAATTGGTACACCAATATTAAAGTTGATTTATTCTGTGAGGATGTTTCCATTTTGATAACTACATAGGTCTCAAACTAGAAACATCCCTGTTCCCTGGTTGTCAGTTCCCTGATTGTTCCCCTGCTGTGACAATGGTGTTGCGTAGATGAAAATAGATTACCATTCAGCTAGTTAGCTAAAGTGTTTTGCAGCACTGTGGACATAACAGAGAACTCACTGAGAGCATTTTTACTTGCTAGTCAATACTATACATTCTCCTAATCTTGGTGCTAGCAGGATTTGCACTTTTCTGGGTTTGTCTCCCATCAGCTATATTGCAACACTTGTGTAGGCGTACCTCACCTGGAGAAATGGGTGTTTTGCTTCTGTAACAAATTCAAGGTCTTTTGAAGAAAACATATATATTAAATAAATAAATAAATATTTTTGGTTTGTGATTCTACTTCCACTTTTTACAAATGTAATTTTTAAAAAAAGAATGTTTTCCAACATGAGTTTGAGACTTAAAGCATGGCTGTACAGCAGGAAGGACTAACTAATCTTTTAGTTTGTCACTGACATTAACAACAGAAGAGTAACACTAGGAAATAGAACAGATTCTCAGTCTAGAGCATTTAGAATAGACTCTCAGTCATGAGCATTTCATTATTCGAAGCACGACACATCACTGTGATTTTGTCATTAAAAAATGCCCAGTTTGGGGTAGCAAACATAAAATTAGCCTGGGCTTTGTGTTCAGGATTGTCAATATCTTTCAAGGGGATCTGAATACTTAGGAATTCTGTTGAGTGCTTAAATGCATCTCTTGGCAGTGCTTTTGCTGGTCCCTCACTAGGTACAGAGAGGTTACTCAGAAGATATTCTTCAACCATGTGCTGCCTGAGATGCTTTCAGAAGCATATGTCCTTAAAAGCTTTTTATGTTTGTATACTGTTTTCAAGAAGAGAACAGAAGTTATTTTTTAAGATTGAAATAAATAGTACTGGTGACTACTACTGTTCTAGACTTTAACTTCAGAAAGGTTTTACAATAAATTATGTGGGTGCTGGGGTGGGGTGGGTTGAGGGGGTGGCAGTGAAGCAACAGATTTCAATAAATGACACAAGCATTTTATCTGATAGAAGAATATTTCCATGCAAGACTGAAAGAGACTGGAATTGAGGAGAAAAATCTCCTTGTGTCTGAGGGACACCGTCAAACAATATTTTTGGTACAAAATGGCATTCTCAAAAGACTCATTCTATCAATGTTCATGGCACGTACATTTTACAGTATAGTTCAGAGGTTTTGAACAGCCTCAGGAAGTTGGAACTATGAGATCTAGCCTGTTTTCAGCCTGAGAAGGTTCAAAGCCATATTACCTATTTTCAAATTTAGCTCCTATTAAGGAAATAAGAAACATGGAACTAGTTTCCTGATAACTTCTATCTTTTAGTTGTTTGATGTGAAATTTAGAAACTATGATGGAAACAGGGCTCCTGATTTGTCCCACTTTTTTTTATTGCTCACCTTTTGTAAATGAAGCCACTGTGACTTTTTGGGGAGAGTATGTAAATTTCAAAGGAAGTTTCTTATCTTTGCTCTTTTTTTGCTGTGCAACATTAGTGGCTTTGCCTGGAAAATACACACAGCCAAGGCTCAGAAACTTTCAGCTGTATCTGTCTAAGCCATATCTGTATAGTCCTTACCTTTATAAAAAATCAACAGAGAAGAAAATCAATCTAAAGGCTACGAATGAACAAGTTTATTAGTTTGTGTAAGTGCAACAACAGATAAGAAATCTCTGTTGTGAGATAAAGTGATTGAAAACAGAAAACAAAAATGAAAGCTAGGTAGTAATGGAAAAACCTTCATTAAAATAATTAGAGCATGAAGAGTCAGGGTTCCTTCTTAAAAAAAAAAAAAAAAGAAAAAGTATGTATTTAATTTCTAAGTTGTACTCTTAAATATAAAGAAACTTCATAAGGAATTTCACTATCATAGCTACCTGGTAAAAAGAGGAAAGATTTTGTTGGAAATCCCGTATGAAGATATTTGCAGAAAAAACTATATATAAAGAAAATAAGGTGAAAGATGATATATTTTTCTTCCTAACATGTATTTTGTGGAAAAAGTTTTCCTAACTGTCATGAGTCTTTTATTTATTTAGAATGGTTTAAAAAAATTCATTTGAAGCACACTTCTGTTTATGAAAAGTAGTTCTCTACCAATCCCACAAATTATTTTGAGTGTTTCCACACTCTATTTACCTATTAACTCTATGTTCAAGAATGCAATGATATATCACAGTCAGGAAGACAGATGGATTTGGTAGTTCATGAGAAAATAGAATATATTTTAAGGTGTTTAGTTTTAAAACAGCTGAAATTCTAGGGAAAAACCTTATTAAAATCTTCTTAATTTGGTGTAAAAGAAGAGTAAGATTAAAGTCTTTAGTACTAAAGTCTTACTTGGATATTATTTTAAAATAAAACCCAAAAAGCTGGATTTATATTCACCAAAAATACATATAATTCTATGTTTAAACCTGAGTCATATAATTCTGCAATCATTAAACTACAGCAGAACTAATCATGAGTTGAAAACTATGCAAAGGATTAAGTACCTCACTGAATCTGGCTTCGGAAGGAGATGTCTCTCTTTTTCAGAATAATACTTTATTTTAAGTTTCAAATCAACTTCTCTACAGTTTATTTTTGAGTAACTGTTCAGGTAAAAACTTTTTTCTTTCAGAAATGAACCAAATATTTTCATGAATTAATTATTTTAATGAATTAATTGTTTTAATGAATTATTCTTGTTAACACTTAGCTCTAACTTTTTTTTTTCATTTTCACACATTTTACTTTGAAATACCATTAAAATCCTGAACTATACTTATGTGCACAAAAATATTAGTATTGCTACTTGTGATGATATATATCTAATTTTGGCGTGGTTTTGTTCGTTAGGAAAGTGCATCTCTGAAATATAGTTTGACTATGTGACTAAAAAACATGAGCCAAAATGAAATTAACACCTGAACAAATTCCTCCAGATCATGGCAGTGGATCAGAGAATCTAATGAAGCTTCAAAGTAATAATTAGTAAACATTTTCATTGTACTAGACACCCTTCTAAGTATCGAAGCATCAAATCTTTAGAAGCACATAAAGATTGAGTTCAAATGTTATTAACTCCTTGGCAGACACCACATCTAATGTCTCTACTCCTGCCAAGACATGCATGGAAAACAAGTTGGTTTGGAACATAAAAAGCATAAAATACTACACTTGATCCAATATTATTGCAGTTAATGGAAAAATTAAATTACTCAAGAGGCACAGTAGAATGACACTAAAAATGGCTTTTGAAATGTTAGTGGTGATATCCATTTGGCAGAAACAAAGGAGAGATTTTGGGGAAAATAAAGGTAATAGATCTTCCAAGAAAGCTGGTATTAAAACATTTACATTCCATACTCTTAAAAAGAAAAAAGAAATCAGAAAATATCAGAAATCTAGATGAATCACCAGGAAATAGCAACATGTTTTATCAAATACCATAAGAAGTAAATAGTTTCTTTCCATGACAGTGAAGTTATTAATCATTTAACCTTAGAGAATGAAGCTAAAAATTAAGGTGTATCTCATTTTGTATAGTCATAGGTTGTGTTGTTTTTCTGTAGATTTTCATAGATTAATAGTATTATGACCAGCATTTTAGATGATTTATGATATTTAGCTGATTTTTAAAAATAGGTTTTAACTGTATAACCTTAACCTGAAATCAAATTGCACATTTATATAGTTTAGGTTTGCTTAAGTCAGTGCAGAAAACCAGCATATTTCAGTTTTCAAGGACCCCTTGAGCCTTCCTGTAGCAACTACTGTTTGAGATTTTATGATTCTGTATATAACTTCATGATAACGTGTGTTTCACAACATTATTTCATAATAGAAATTTCATCCTTTTCTCTCTTCATGAAATCTGATCATATTAGGGATATTTTCTTTAAAATATCTAAATGTCTACTGGGCCCTGTAAGCCACATTCAGTTAGAACAGAGCTGTGCACTCATTACTGGAAGCCTTCCCACCAATATGAAACTTCTGACATTTGAGGAGGTAGGAGAAATGATATGTTCTAGAAGAATGTTTTTATGAACATTCACTCACCATAGGAAGGAAGAGGTGAAGGGAACAAAAAGACAGATGTATTTTGTGTTTAAAGGAAGGGCAGACTCTTTAAGACATGGTAATTCTATGTAGATTTTTGTTACTAGTTCAAAATATTTTGTCAAAGTTTCATGAGCATTACATTTCCTAGGTTAGCACTTGGCAAACATAGCTTTTTATCTTACATTAATGATAATTTTCAGTTTGACCTAGTGTACTACCAGTAACGCCTGTAGGTTTTCTTGCTCTTGGAAAATTAGATACAGAAATGCCAAAGCAGTGGTGTTTTACAGTCAATTGTAGAAAAAACCCAGCTACATGCTAAAACTAATCTCAAATGTGGGCTAGATTTATCAATAATATGCTGTCATGGTTTAGCCCTGGCTGACTGCCAAGGCTCCACGAAAGCCCACTTCCTCCGCCCCCTCTGCACTGGATAAATAATAATTTATTTATCTAATAATATATTTATTTATTTATAATTTTCTGTTTGGGAAATTGTATACATATATTTGTGTGTGGTGTGTGTGTATGTGTGTGTGTGTGTGTGTGTAAGAAAACCATGGGAAATTCATTGGTCTTTGTTTGGATTTGGGTTTTTTCTTTATCTATTTATTTTTTTAGATTAAACCAGAAAGTTGAAATACTAAGAAAATCTCATTGTTGTGTATTTAACTAGATAAAAGATTTGATGCTATTGTCTGTATAGAAAGTGCTGAGTTTCACATAGCTTTAAGCTGTTGTGTAATTTTCTTTTACTGTAAAGATATTGGAGTTTTATGGAAAATTGTGTACACTGTAAAAATAAAACTGCTGAAGTCAATCCCTGCCCCAAATGAAAAATGCTCTGTGATACCACCTACAGTGAAAAAAGAAAATGTTCAAAGGAAAAACTAATTTCTCCTCTGTCACCAAAACATGACATCACATATTACGGTCCAAATACTTCAAAAGAGTCCAATTCAAAAGTTTCAGGGATCCCTCTGCTGATTGCACTGGGTTTTGGATTGGGCCCCTAGAATGGCTCATCCTGGTGTGAATGCTCTACTGTGGTCTATATATCACAGTGTCAGATTTACTCAAGCAATTTCAAGTTACTCAGTGGCAGTGCAGGTGAAAGCAGTTCATAACAGAAATAGAAAGCAATCCTGTAATTGATTGAATACATTATGTGGGTGACAGGCCCAAACCACAGTGATTTTGTTTGCAACTTTGTATTTCCTTTTCACCAGCTTTCACACGGATATTTACACTGGAGGGTTGTTTTTCAATATATATAAAATATATATGGTATATTATATAAAACTTGTATAAATTTATATAATGAAACATATATTGCATATTGATTGTATGCTATACATTTTATATTATAACATACATAAATGTAACTAAATTGTTGACATTTTAATGAAATAGGGGTTTTTTTATTACACATTTATTGTGATGGTTTTTATGAACTGCTACATACCTTAAGCTTTGCAGTAAGGGGGCTATTTTTATATAAGATCAGCATAATCACTTTTTTTAACTGATATAACTACCAGTTGAATTAATTGAAGGTGCTAGATTAATAACTTCGGAATACTATTGTAAAACCATAACAACCTCATTAGCTACCTGATAAAGAACAGACTACATAACTGGACAATGAGGTGGAATGAAATCCAGCTCAATTGATAAATTGTTGTGAGCAATGGCACAAAGTCCAGCTAGAGGCTAGTCATTAGTCATGTACTTCAGGAGTTGATATTGGGGCAAATACTGCTTAAATCTTCATTAGCAACAAAGATGTTGGGATAGTGGGCGCTCAGAAAGTCTGCAGAGAACACAAGACTGGGAGGAGTGGTTGATAATGCCACATGGTTATGCTGCTATTCTAAAGAATGTGGACAAGCTGAAGAAATGAGCAGACAGGCACCTTTTCTAGCTCAAGAAAGGGAAAAACAAAGTCTTACATGAAGAACAAATAACCCTATGGCTGTAAAGCAGCTCTTTAAAGGACTTGGGGTCACAGTGGACTGCTGTGTTGAAATGAAACACTGCTAGAAATGTGTTCTTTCATAAAAGAATGCAACAGAATCACGATCATCATTACAAAGACTAGTGTCACCTTCCTGTCTACTCAGCCCTGATGAGACCAGCAGTGTGTCCAGTTCTGGGTTTCTCAGGGCAAGAAAGACACAGTCATACCTGAGCGAGTCCAGGGAAGGTCCATGAAGATGATAAGGGTTTGGAGCACCAGTCATCTGAGGAGTGATTGAAAAGGTTGGAACCTTTTGGAGAAGATTTGGAGGGACCTCATCAATGTGCATGAATATCTTAGTGGGAAAACACTGAAACAGGATACCCGGAGGGGCTACCTGTCTCTGTCTTCAGAGATAAAAAAAAAAACACAACAAAAGCAACCTGCTTGAGGTCACTCTGCTTTGGACAGGAAAGCCGCAACAGGATCTCCAGTGAAGACTTCCAACCCCAACCTTCCTGTGATTATGTGGACTTGCAAAGATCAGATATAGACTGAAGCAAGCCTTGGTGATTTGTGTCTGGGTTCTGGAACCAAAAGATGATTATTTGCATATTTTATACTACTTCTCATCTCTTGGCTTCAACATTTAAATTGGGTCTGGGTCAACAACAGTTGTGTTTTTAGCTATTTGAAGAGTGCCAAAGGAAAAAAGGGTGAAATATTTTATGTCAGAATTACCGTTTTGACTCTAGCACTTCTCTTGATCCCATGCATGTCTGTAATCACAAATATGGCATTATAGTACTCAGAACAAATCAGATGAAAGTTGTTTTCTCTTTCCCAAACACTTTGTATGATACAGATAGCATAGAAAAAATATTACAGTGTTGGGGGCTTTTTCTTCCCATGTGTTTTTCTCATGGATTTTAATTTTTTAAATACTGACTGTTACTTACTCAAGGTGCTGTCACCAGGGGCTGTGCCCCTGCCCGGCCCCAGGCGGTGCCAGCGGCTGCAGCGGCCCCAGCGCAGGGCACGGCTGAGCCCCTCAGCCACGGGCGGGCGGGCGAGAGCCCCGGGGAAAGGAAAGCCTGGGCAAGGGAGGGCAAAACGCTGCCCGGCAGCCGGGGCTGAGCCAGGGGAACCGTGCGGGAAACAGCCCTGCCAGCCCCGAGGGGAGAGCGGGAGCAGGGACGGAGGGCAGGAGAGCCCCGCCAGGGATGGACCAGCAGCCTCTGCAGGGACCCTGTCAGAGCAGGTGTTTCCCTGCGGCCCTTGGGAAAGTCCCAGGCTGAAACAGGGAAAAGTGTGAGGAGGAAGGAGCAGCAGAGAGGAGCTGCTACGGACTAACCGCAGCTTCCCATTCCCCATCCCCCTGCTGCCGCTTGCTCAGATGGGGAGGAGGAGGTAGAGGAGTTGGGGGTGAAGGAGTGAAGTTGATCCTGGAAAAAGGGATAGGGGATATGGGGGGAAAGCGTTTTAGTTCATGTCAATTTCTCACCATCTGACTTTATATTTTATTGACAATAAATTAAATTAATAATCATAAACCTTAGTCTGTTTTGGCCATGATGGTTAGTTGTAAGTGATCTCCCTGTTTTTATCTCGACCCAGGAGTTTTTCAGTGCTATATTTTCCCCCTGTCCTGTTGAGAAGGAGTGAGATAGCTGCTGTCTGGGTGTCTGTCTACCAGCCAATATCAACCCACAACCAACACTAAAATCACAACTTGAATAAAACTTTGCAGATAGGTGGTTTTGGCTGGGGTAAAGTTAATTTTCTTCACAGTGGCTGGTGTGGGGCTGCGTTTTGGATTTGTGCTGAACAGAGGGTTGACAACAGAGAGATGTTTTTGTTATTGCTGAGCAGCCCTTACACAGATCCAAGGGCTTTTCTGCCTTTTGTGCTGCCATGTTGGTGAGGGGACTGGAGGTACTTGGCAGGCTGGGAGGAGACACAGCCAGAACAAGTGACCCAAACTGACCAAAGGGGTATTCCAGACTATATGACATCATGCTCTGTATATAAAATGGAGGAAAGAAGGAGGAAGAGGAGGATATTTGGAGTGATGGTGTTTGTCTTCCCAAGTCACTGTTACATGATGGGGCCCTTCACTCCTGGAGGTGGCTGAACATTTGCCCAGCCTTGGGAAGTGGTGGATTAATTCCTTGTTCTGCTTTGCTTGTGTGTGTGGCTTTTCCTTTCCTGTTAAACTGCTCAACCAGCATCAACTGAGGTAAAAAAGGAGTGACTGTCTATGTCACTTTCATCTCTTAATAAATCAGATCAGCAAATCGTGCTGTGGAAATTAAGTAATATCAGTCCAAAATTCTTTTGCACAACAGAAAAGATTATCCCTATTCCCCAAAGAATTTTTTTAGCAGAGAACACATATGTGGAAGTCAATCTATAGCTCTACCCCAGAACACAATTGATGTCTTAGTTTAATCTGCCAGGAGAGGCAGTCACAGAAGGATAACAGAATTTACACTAAAGCAGCTGAAGAGCATGTCTAGTTTGGAGATAGTCCCCTCCAACAGAAATGGTGATTCAGAAATGGGTAGATTCAGAAAAACAAAAAAGCTGAAGTCTTTAAAGAGTTTTCAATAGTTCAAAAAAACTTGTGTCCCAGATGAGTCTTCTCATCTCATTAAAGAACAAGAGGATTCATTTAAGCTTCTAGCACTATTTTTCTAGTAAAGGAAACCTTCTGAAAGAGACTATAACAAAAAAACAGCTGGTAAATAGCTAGTGAATGCTTTAAAATGGAGGTAGGAGAAATACAATATACACCTTGTAAAGATACTTCTTGAAACGTGGGGAGCAAATTAATAAATTGAAAGAAGTTAAAAAAGAGCAGCTTGCAAATATAAAGATATAAAATGTGATTAAAACTAAAAAAAAAAAAAAATTTGTTTCAGTTTAAAAGGTTCTTGTGCTTTTGTTCTGTTCTCTTGATCCAGAGTTTAACATTTCCTAGTTCCTGAGGAGTCATGCATAAACCTTCTCTTGCTTTCAAAGCTAGCTTCCTCTATGATTAAGCAATCTATTGACACAAATGTGTGATACTGAACACTGGACATTTGGTTATAACAAGTGTACTTTATCCATTGACCATCTTTACTTAGCAGTGTTTACTGTGAACTGTTGATTGACTTTCATTTATACCAAGTGAAAGGATTTTCTCTCGCTAAACCTTTTTACAAACATGAAAACAGACTAGCAACGACAGTTAGATTTTTTTTTAATAGTTTTTTTGTGGTTTTTTGTTTTTTTTTTTTTTTTTTTTTTTCTTTTTTGTTTTGGTTNTTTTTTTTTTTTGTCTTTCTTCTTGGATGTGGTTATATAGTTAGTTGGAAAGACAGAATTTCATGGTTTCCATAGTAACATTTTGGGGCAGCAGGCCAAGCAGGAAGGCCTTGTTCACCAGCCTATGCTTTTAACACAATTCTACCTTCCACATCACTGGCATAGAATATATACAGACACAGACAGACATGTGAAATGAAGATAAGCATGTTTAAAAAAAAACAAAAACAAAAAAAACAGCAAATAAACCAAACCAAACCAAAGCAATAAAAACCAAACTCAATCAACTCTAACAGAGCTAGATGCAGATTATAAGTATCCTGTTGTGGAAACAATGTCAAGTAAGCTGCTTATTTTCTGAGTGATACATATTCACCTATCATTTAATACCTGAGAAATTTTGTAGTATTTCCTTTTCCTTTCATGATTATTGGTAGCATATAAACTCACCTTCAGAGAAAGAACCGATGCAATGCTGATCCTAATCAACATTTAAGTGCTTGCTTTTGGTTTGTAACTTTATATTAACTCTAGGCATAGCTTCTGCACTTGTTTTGGCTATTTCGAAGTCACACTTTCAAATGCTTGCTCATAGTAGAAACTAAGAGCTAATATTTAAGGCAGATTTCCTTCTCTATTCCAGCTGCCAGATGTCAAACAAAACCTTTAATGCTGATAATGCTCCTCCTCACTGTCACTTACAGGTCTTTGAGGTATTTCATGGACAATTGTGCAGTGCCCAGCTATAAAGTGGTTTCATATCAGATTATACTTTTTTGTTACATTTAGCAAGTTATTCTAGTAACTTGTTAAGATATAAAAACAAGTTAATTGAATAGTTAGTTATTGAATAACCTTTTCAAATTCTGTGAAGAAAATACTAAGAGGAGATAAGAAAAGCTGGAATGGAAGGAAATATACTTTAAGAGGAGTTTGGGATATGGGAAAAAAACCATATTTTTTTCTCTAGGTTATCAAACTTATTTGATATATTTGCAAAATTGCAGCATAAATTAAATCTCCAGAAATAAAAAATAAACTAAAGGGCACCAGTCTGCTTTGGAAAGTATGCTGCTGTTCATATGGTCTCTCTTGATATAGGTTTGACAGTTGCATCATCTTGTAAGGTTTCTGCTTTGGAAAAGAAGGTGAAATGCTTTAAAATCTTGTGTGATTTCTAATACCAGTTGTGCATTGCTCCTCTAAACATTATTTTTTATTGGTTTTTGTTTCACAACAGTAAGATTTCATTAATTTTTTCAATTCTGTAGGCCTATACCATTAATGTCAGTATGATACCATTCCACTTTGTGAACTGTGGATTTCTATAGTTACAACGGACTCCTGTATAGGATGCAATAAAGAGAACTTATGATATCTATTTTCTTCTTTCATACTTTTTAAGCAAAGGCAGAATATGTCCAAAATAATAGAATTTTTTCATTCATCATTGTTATTAGTTTTTTGCCTCATGCACATACACAGTGCACCAAATCTAAATCTGCACAGACTGCACTGCTTCAAGGAACATGTTTTTGAAGAGCTACACTCCCACTCAAAGTGCGTCTTAACACATTACTATAGAACATGAAGAGTGCTCAATCACCTCTATAAACTCATAGTCCAACTATAGAGTGAACACCTCTGTCAGCACTTTTCTAAACTTAGTTTCACTTGGATCAACAAAACCAAAAGCATAGTGTGACTAAGAATAATTTATTTCTATCTCAGAGATTATTATCCTTGTAAGAAAAAAAAATCTAAAAGAGGGGGCAAAAAATAAAAAGAATAAATGAATTTAAAGAAGCTCTCTGTCTGGCCACAACATTTTTATCAAATACTGAATGTTCGCTAATTTTTCAGGTGAAAGTTGTTAAGCTTGAGTGCCTCTGGCCAACTCATTTTCAACTAACTCTCTAGAAAATGTCCATAATTCCATAATTATATTTAGAGGTAATAGATCAAAGGTGACTTATTTATTTTCTTCATAAATATGAGCATTATGCCTATGCTATGAATTAGAGGACAAGTTTTTGCCCATCTGAAAATTTTCTAAAGTATGGACCATGGACAGAGACAGTATTTGCCACTATTCAAATTTTCAGTTCTCAATAAATAACTGTATGAAAAATTCTTATAACTTTGAAAATATTTTATCTTTTAATTTAACTTTTATCTAAACACTGTAGTTGTAGGCAGCACTATGTACTGTATTATTACCATATAATAGACACCATATTCACTCTCTATATAGATAAGAACAGAGATATATTCAACAACACAAAACCCCATATGATTAACTGTCAAGATGCATTACCTACTGCTGATAAAGTCCAGCCTCTAAGAGACAGCTGAATTCCTCTTTCACTTCTCCATTGCTGCATATTTTTAAACAATCAAACAGGTCTTCACAGCTGGCAATGATTTGGTAAAATGTGGGTCTCAGGACTGATGGGTCTGAAAGAGGGAGTAAATAGCCTGTGATGGGTTTGACTGGGATAGAGTCAATTTTCTTCACAGTATGGGGATATATTTTGAATTTGTGCTGAAAACAGTGTTGTTAACACATGAAGTTTTAACTGGAACAGGGTTTACATAGAGTGAAGGCCTTTTCTGCTTCTCACACTGTCCCACCAGCAAGTAGGTTGGAGTACACAAGAAGTTGTGAGGTGACACAGCTGGGACAGCTGACCCCAAATGACCAGAGGGATATTCCAGACAGTATGGCATCATGCTCAGATGATGAGATCAGATGCTCAGATCATATAAAGAGGTGGAAAGAAGAAGGAAGAGAGGGATGTTCAAAGCAATACCACTTATCTTCCCAACTGTAACTGTGATGCATGATGGAGCCTGACTTGCCTGGAGATGGCTGCACGCCTGCCTGCCCATGGGAAGTGGTAAATGAATCCCTTACTGTGTTTTGCTTTCTTTATTAAATTGATTGTATTTCAGCCTATGGGTTTTCTCACTTTTACAGTTACAATTTTCTGCCCTGTCCCACCAGGGGAGTGTGAACGAGCAGCTGTGTGGTACTTAGTTGCTGGCTGGAGTTAAACCACAACAAGAACCTCTAACAAGATTCTCAAGCATGTAAAGGATGTAAATGTGAAGTACTGAGAAATTCTTCAGAGTTCTACAAAGTAGGATACTATATCAAGAACATTACAGCAAAACTCGTCCTACTCCAAAATAGGCTCCAACTCCCAAACCCACATACTGTTGGCAAACATTCTCCTAAAATGAAAAATAGAACCTTGTAACATTTAAAGCTTCATTACAGAGAGCAATGTGCACTAAGAAGATCTCTACTGCGGCTAATATATATGCAAGCACAACTTCCAAGCTGTGTCTGACATAAATATGAATAAGTAACTATTTACTATGAATAACTGTGCTTTTTAAGTGTTTTCTTTACATTCATAAAGAGAATTCCTTGGGATCCTGGTATTAGTAGACTTAAAACAGTCTACTAACACTAATATCATTATGGAGAGCAAATATGTTTCTTTTACAATCTATATAGCTATTTTTACTTGTCCATTCTCCAGTGCTGTCCTTCAGAATTCATAGAAGAATAAGACTATTGGCTGAGAATTAGTCTTCCTTTACATTATCTGAAATATAAAGATCCCTTTACTACACTAAATCTTATCTGTTTACTGAAGTGATGAGAATTTTACCCTCTTTTCAGTGGATGAGCAGCCTGCATTTAAAAATAAACACTGCTATGAAATGGCTGAAATCACATTGATTTATATAAGACAACTCATATGCTTAAGTGAGTCTAGGCACTGTCTGTGTAAGGCATCTTCAGGACACCAACTGAGTTGGGAACAATTTCAGCTAGAGTTACATCAAGTCTCTAGTTAGGAAGGTTTTGCTTTTGACTAAGGAAAATTTTATATTTCCACCTAGTTTTAAAAGAAAGGATGTTTCTCAGGAAGCATGAAAACCAGAAGATTCCTTTATGCTTCTCACATCATGGGCAATTACATTTGTATTTCTGTAGTTAATGGCAATTACCAAGTTGATTTTGTTTTCAGGACAGTTTCAGAATTTTTAACTTTGCTGTTTTACGTATAGGGTTTTGTCTTGCTTTTTCATCCGACTCTTTCCTCAGTGGAAGAAAATATTCATGTAATTACTGGGCCTTTCTCTCTCTTCACCTCTAGACCCTCATGGCTATGGCCCTGTCCTGGAGTCTAAAGGATGCATTTTGAATACACTTGGAGACATGGACATTTAAACACTTATATTATTTCTTAGAAAAATTCTCTAACAACTAGCCTATTTTATAAAAGTCAGAATCACACATTTCTCTAACAGTGCCTAAAATTTAAGTCAGATTTAAAACATTTTTATGAGGAAATCAATTATGTCTGTTTATGTTAGAGGTGATTTATTATCACCTAATACAGACTGAGCCCCAAAACAGAGGAAAAAATTAAAGGAATAGTATTTTTGTATCTCAGTGATGTGCAAAACTGATATGAACATTAAACATTTTAGTACTGTTGAGGCTATAGCTGTTCTGAGCATGTTTCTGAAGTAGTATTAAGCTGAAAAAAAGAACTTAGCTATGACAAGCAAGATAGTATAAAATTGTATTGGAATAAAGAGTTTGTGGGGTCGTAGTTTGGAATATTAAGTACTTGAATCATGTCTCAATATCACATTAAGCACTAAAAATCTTTACAAATTGTAGAAACTACCTCAGTCCAATCATTGTTCATGATTTAGATTTTTCCTGTCTTTTGGGGTGTCTTGGATTTGACTTTTTAGTGCGGTCATACTGCTGGTCTTCTAAGCATGACGTATTTTTTGAAGGATGGAATGAAGGTCTACTTTAATTATATTGAAAAGAGTAGAAAAATTCAGTTTCTTTTTCCATAGTAAGTGCACTGAGAACTTAATTAACATGAAAATAATCTGTTTTCAGGATAAAATAGAGAATGTCTTGTGAACCAAAAACATCATTTAGTTAAAATGCAGATTACAAGGGCATGATTTTAAAGATATCACGCTTTTTATTTCTAGAGACCAAAGGTAGAGATTAGATCATATTAAATTACATAAAAATGGTACAGTGTTCAGTGCTTTTTGCTGTGTTCAGTCTTTTAATCTGTTCTTATCCTTAAAGATAATAATAATGAGAAATGTGATAATCATAAAACTTACTGTTTAAAATTATACCTTCTTATTCAGTGCACTACTTCTGGGATTATATCTACTCATTTTAATAACAAAAATAAACTTTTACTGCTTTTTACTCTTTTTAGCACTGAAAAGTTAGAACAGAAAAGAGAAATTTAATCTTATTCTATAATGGTTATCATAAAAATTGTAAACTGCACTTCAGTTATAAGATTTGCTTAACTAGTTACCATCAGGGATGAAGAGAAACAGAATACTTATAAAATTGAATAAATTGTTTAAATAAAGTCAATCAGTAAAGACCTTTTTCTTTATTAAAATACAGCTCAGGAAATACCAGCATCTTTCAGATCCACTCCACATGTATCACAGAAAATGTATTTCACAACAATGTATTCTTTAAGATTGTGATGTAAAATCTTGCATAGTTTGAAGATGGAGTGACAATCAACAAAAAATCTGTTTCTATATACAACACTACTGAATAATGTTAAGAAAATAATTAATGAAACAGCATTCATCTGGTACATTTTGCACTTGAATCCAAAAGCTTATGAACAACTTAAGGCACCTTTTTCCTCTCCAGAGAAATGTGTCATTGGTCATGAAACAAAGAAAAAATCCTCAATGAGTAACAACCCCTATCTTTAGGGAGAATATAAAAAATGAGGAATACATCATGTAATTTCCTTTTTAGGAGGAATTTTATATAAGTAGTGATTAGTTTTTAAAATGTTCTGGAATGCATACAAAATTAGCCATTTTCATGGGGAAAATATTACACTGGTCAGTAGATCAACATTATTCTTGGGCTGCATCCCAAGGAGTTTAGCTAGGGGTATTTTGCCTCTATAAGCTTACTATGAAAATAGCTGGTTACTTATGTAAGTTACTTACACTTACTGAATTTTAAGGCAAACATAATACTGAAAATCCTTAATTTCTTATTACTCAGCAAGATTTTGAAAGCTTTTATTATCTATCTATCTATCTATCTATCTATCTCTGTATCACCTATCTGTATATCATCTGTATGTATGTCATCTGTATTTATTTGTCTGTCTCTGTGTAATTCTCTTTATCTAATAAACATCTATATATAGAACAGACTACTGTGTTATATACATTTATCACATACATTTAAACTCTTATACAGGTGCATCTATATATTATATGTATATATGCAGTATATTCATGCCCTCACATCAGCAAAAGAGACTAAAACCAGGGTACTGTGACATTTTGACCATTCCCTGATTCTTTGCATTGTATGCCATCATATGGGCTTCATGAACTTGAAGAGATGTTACTTCAGGGCCAAGGGGATGAAATGTCTTCCATAGTGAGGATAACTCAGAAAGCTCTCTCACAAGCTTCAGGCCAGAACAATCCTATAAACCCCAAAGTTCCCAAAGGAGTGTATGATTTTTGCTTTACAGGTGTATAAGTCTTTTTATATACACTTCTGGAAAACAAATTTATTTATCTGTGAAGGAAAAGACTGGCTGTCCTTTAAGACTTGGTAGGCCTTTAAAATGAAAATTATTTCATCTTTCCAAATGAAAGAGTGGTAAAGTATTTACCTCATACTAAGAGAAAGACTGTCACTAACAAAACTACTCCTGACCTTAATTTTCGCCTTCACACAGATCACCCAGTGCTATCATGGCCCAATTATGCTTCACTTCTAAGATCTGACAGAATTACAGTACTTGATGACAAGATTACGCTCTGTATTTTTTCTTTAATTAGTATGTATCAAAGTATCTAGAGTCCTTCTGATTTCATACTTTGACTGGTGATAAGTCTGTATTTAGCTCATATGTACCTTACTGAGGATCTGCACTTTTTAGTCAGGATGTCGGGTTGCTAACTGTAGCCACAAGATTAGCAGTTCCTTCTACAATACTCATTGATTCATTTTCCTTCTGTCCTTGTTTAGAATGAAGGTGATTAGACCGAACACACACCACTTACTTTCAGTAGCTGAAAAAAATGATATTATATTTTGTTCAAATATTGTAGATCATCACTTTCTTCAAATATGATGGGATAGCAAACTTTTAATTTTTTATTATATCAAGATTTAATTGAAAGAAAGGACGAAATAGCAAAATACTCAATTTGAAATTTTGCTAACATAACAGAGATATCTTCTGATAATTTACCTTTTTTAAACCAGGTGGAAATAAAAAAATTAAAATCCACCATTCTCTGTTACCTTCTTGATTTTGCATATACTTGTACATGTTAAACAATACTTCAGACAGGAATAATAGGAACAACATGGTTCTGTGATCAAATACAGAACACTCAGTCTTTATAAAGCATAGGGTCCAAAGGAAAATTATCTTTTCATGCCTGTGCATCTGCTAAAATAATTGCAACTGAGTCAAGCCAGAGTTACTTATTTGATTTCTTTGTCTGGAAGACTGGTCTTCCTCTAGAGCTAAAGAAAAAAAAAAAAAAAGGGGAAGTGCATGGGCAGTGGAAGCAAGGTTGGGCAATTTCAGAGGACTACAGAGATGCTGCTCAGCATTGTAGGGAGAAAATTTGTGTGGTCAAAGCTCAATTAGATTTGAATCTGGCCCAGTACTGAGGAAGACAATAGGAGGGGCTTTTAAAAATGTTTTAATAGCAAAAAGCAGACCAGAAATAACATTGGCCATTGGCCCATTCAGTTACTTGATGAGGATGGTCACCTCACAAACAGGGACACAGACAAAGCAGAGATGTTTAATGCTTTCTTTACCTCCGTCTTCATTATCAATGATAGGCTGCAGGACCACTGGAGCCCTAAGCTGGGGCGTGATGACAGCAAGAATGATAAGCTCCCAGTCAACCTGGAACTTGTGTGTGATTTTTTGTTCCAATGTGTGTGATTTTTTTTTCCAGTCTAAGTATATGGATCTGGTGTGGGTCATCCCAGGGTATTAAAAAACCTGATGTCGTCAGAAGAGCTCTCTCAAAGACTTTTCAATGGTCTGGGGATTTGAAGTGTTTCTAGTGACCGGACCCTGGCCCATGTCCCAATTTTAAGGAGGGGTAAGAGGGTTGATCCTGTCACTTTTACGTCAGTGACTGTTAAAATTATTGACAAGATTACTCTGGGACATATTGTAAAACATGTGAAAGACAATGTAGTCATCAGTCACAGCCAGCATGGGTTCATGAGAGGTAAGTCCTACTCAACAAACTTAATTTCCTCTTATGATGATGTAAACCCTCTAGGTGATCAAGGGAAACCAGTTGATTTAATCTTTTTAGATTTCCTTCTGGACAAAATTTCAAGCATACAATTGGATAAACACATAATGCAATGGGTTCTATAGGTCTTCATTTTAGGGCCAGTGCTCTTCAATGCTACATAAACAACTTGAATGCAGGACTCAAACGGATACTGACTTTGCCAAAGACAATAAGTTGTAAGGAGCTGTAGACTCTGTGGAAGGCAGGAAGACTTTGCAAAGAGACCTGAACAAATTAGAGGGCTAGGCAATCACCAACCATATGAAGTTTAACAAAGAAATGTGCCAGATTCTGCACCTGGGACAGGGCAAACAGAGTAGGGAGTGAGGAGCTGAAGAGCAGCACCGCAGAAAGCCACCTGTGTGTACTGGTCAATGGCAAATTGAACACGAGTCAGCAGTGCCCTGGCAGCCAGGAGGGCCAACTGTGTCCTGAAGCGCAGCAGGCACAACATGATTTTCCAACTGAGAGAGTAAATTGTCCCATTCTTCTCTCTGTTGGTGCAGTATAATTTTAAGTACTGTGTGCAGTTTTGGATGCTGCTATATGAGAAAGATATAAAGCTAGTGGAGAGTGTCCAAAGCAGGACTATGAAGATGGTGAAAGGCCTTGAGGGGAAGTTGTAGGAGGAGCGGCTGAGGGGACTTGGGCTGTTCATCCTGGAGGAAACTGAGGGGAGACCTTATTTCAGTGTACAACTTCCTCATGAAAGGAAGAAAAGGGGCAGACACTTATCTCCTCGCTCTGGTGACCAGTGACAGAACCCAAGGGAATGGCATGAAGCTGTGTCTGGGGATGTTTAAGTTGGATATTCAGAAGATGTTCTTCACCCAGAGGGTGGCTGAGCACTGGAACAGGCTCCCCAGGGAAAAGGTCACAACACTAAACCTGACAGAGTTCAAGAAGCATTTGGACAATGCTCGCAGGTACATGATGCTGTTCTTGGAGTTATCCTGGGCAGGTCCATGTAGTTGGACTTTGGTGATTCTTGTGGTTTCCTTTCAACCCTGGATATTCTATAATTCTATGATTTAAAATAATATGTTTTCTTTCTTTTTTTGATTCTTTAATTCCTTCATTTAACTTTTATTTTGATTCATGAAATATATTTCAGGAAAGACTAAAAGATTAATATTGAATATGAAAGGACATCACATTTCAAGATACATTTGGAAATTTGATGTGCAGTGTGTGACTGGCATTTAAACATTTCCAATTTTAATGAATAGAGGGGATAAATGTGACAGTTTTCACAGTGGAATTGACTACTCTCTGCTACAACAGGATGAAGACGGTAGATAAGGCCATTTGAAAGTAACTATTAGAATTTGGAAGTAGCAAGAGAAGTAAAGACAAGAACACACAGGATGTCAGCAATTCCTGGAACGTGTTTGGAGCAGCTTCCCCTACATAATATTCACCAAGCAACAGTCTTTAAAATCTGATTCAGTCACTTTCTCCTTATTGGTTACAGAATGGTGAGCTCTTCTTTGAGTTTAAGCATAAGCAGGCATAGAGGAAGTGAAAATTAGTTGAGGTTACTAATCCCACACAGAAAAATCTACAATGAACACGTAAGCACTATGTAAAAAACAGTTTATTGTTGTTGCTTATTTATGAGACTCTACGGAGGATGAGTAATTTCCAAGATACTAGAGAATTTAAAAATTAGCTAGGGAGTTGCAAGAGAGGAAGAAAAAGTCTGTGGAATTATAGTCCAGAGAACCAAACTGCCATTCCTAGTAAAATAGAAGCATGACCTCTTTCTGTAAATAACTGTTAAATAAAAAAGAGATTAGTCAAAGTCAATATGGATTTCTAAAATAATTCAGGTCAGAATAATCTAGCTTCCTTTTACAACACCATAACATGATGGGTTTTTTAGATGGGAAAGATGCCATATATCTTGACTTTAATAAGGTTTTTAACACTGTCTCAGATACATTCTCATAAGCAGTCATTGGATGTTTTAAGAACAAACTAGAAAAGCATCAATCAGCAGTGACACAGGTATAGATCATTCTGGTTTGGACATGGACTGATCTTCTGAAGCCACTTCCAAGTCTGTGATTTAAAGTAAAATCGATTTCCTGTAATATTTGATATTTACTCTTATTCCACTAGATTCTTGCGTTGTTTATTCATTAATCCTGTGCATTTGAACATCATTAGTTCAGCTCCAAAATCCTGATATTTAAAGTCCATGTAAAATCCAAAATAAATGTTTTAAATGGTCTTTTAGTTGCTAAGCCAGACAAACACACCTGCCACAGCAATCAGAAGAGTCAGTTGGGGTTTTGATTTTGGGGTTTTTTTTCTTCTTCTTTAAATTGACATTAAAAAAAATATTATTCCTTGATATGGGGCTTAAAAAAAACCACCTATATCAAAAGGGGTACATGAAATTAGGAGTAAATATACTCACACAATAATGAAACATCAAGGAAACATGCTATATTGATAACATCCAAGTTTCATACTCTTCAAAAAAGGGACAGGACTTCAAAAATTCAGCCATATGTTTAAACCAAAAATCTAAAGTTGTGAGGAGAAAGAAAATGAGAAATCAGACAGCTGACTTGTCAATTAACATTCAGATCAAAGACAGAATTCTGTTATTTTTCATAAAAAATGTTAGTTAATTGAATTGAGTAGTGGAAACGGTTTATCTCTTTTAGGGGGAAAGATAAATGTATTGGTTTTCAGAACAAGGGAAAAGAAGACTTAGAAACTTTAACATTACTCATTTTGACTTTTACTTACAGTAAGAATTTTTTATTGAGGAGATGAAATACCTCCTCTTCAAAATGTATGTTGTTCCTGATGAGTAGGTGGTAGCTAAAAGACATAAGTGACCCTTGCAAAAGATTTACTTCATCAATCTCAATAACTCTTGCTATATTGAAAACCAGTTTCTTATTTATATCTGCTGCATGCAGCAACTGTAGTTGCCACAAAGATTCAGAAGGAACTTCTTCATGTCCTGCCTGTGTGTCCTGCCTTTCAAGAAGCATTTGAAGTACAGGCCTTTAGAGCCTTTCAAGAACGGTCTCATTGTCAGATTGACATTCATTGTTTAATTGCTACAGAGACACAGATTGTATATCTGCTTTCTTGTTACTAGGACATAATTATAACTGAATATCTGCAAGGACTATCACTTTGAATAGGGTAAAAATATAGAAGGCTACTCTGTTCTACATTTATTAGGGTAGCAGGACAAAAAGCTATGCACAACAGTCTTATCATATTAAAATGAGAAGGATTTTCCTGAAGTACATTCTAGACATTTAAAAGATGGTTCTTCTATGTTAACATTGCCAAACTCACATTTTAAGTGAGATTGATCTTAAATGTAGGGTTAGTCAAAGAAAAATGTCTCCTGGCCTTGATCTGAATCCTTCACCAGGTACAAAAACTTTTTAGGACAAATCCTGATCTCACTCCTGACTCCATGGAGGGTCAGCCATGAAGAAACCCTGACAATTAGCAGTTCCGATGAGGTGCTAGGTTGCTATTTCCAAAGCAGCAGTACATAAACTGTGAGTACTTCCTTCATATGCTTTTCAAGCAGAAAATTAAGTAGGCTATCTTGATGTTATTTTTAAATTAAAACAATAGATGGGAAGAGGTCTCAGAACCAAACACAATATTCAGCTGTTAAGCACATCTAAAAACTTCCCTGGAAACCATGGCAGGGGCTATTTGAAAGACTTAACTTCTTTCATTCTCATTGTTGAGACAGTAACTGAAAGTAACCTGGTTGTGTGGATAATGCACTTCACTCCATAGGTGGGCTGAACTCAGGCAGAGAGTGGTGGCAAGTCTCACATGTGAAGTAGCTGGGGTGAGGGCTCTTTTATGGGAATGTCGCCCCCTCCTTACCTAAAAGTACAACCTTCACACTGGCAGGGTAGCTCAAACAAGCACACACGCTGCCTGGCTCTTTTGGGAGAGAGGTGAAGGGCACCAGCAGCCAGTGCCTTCTGGATGGGATACACTGCTTGCCAGCAGAGACATATGCTTGTGGTCCTTGGCTCAAATCAAAAATGAGGGATGACAAGCACTGGCATGCCAGCAGGCAGTGTCATGAGCTGCTTTTGTGACTAAGACCCAATATGTCCGTGCTGTCGTCTAATTTGAGTATAGGAAGAATAGCGGTTCAAGATGTTTGCTGAGCCAAAAGTCAAGATCTTGGCCAATAAACAATGTAACTTTCATTCTTCACGTTGACCCAAGCCATAAATCATCATGTTATCTTTCAGCGAGACAAAAAAAAAAAAAAAAAAAAAAAAAAAAAAAAAAAAAAAAAGAAGAAAATAAATGTTTAATTTGTGTCTTGAAAGTTTATGTTTTGTATTTTATTTTTCTAAGATTAATCTTGAAGCATATGAATGCTAAAGCAGGCTGAACCTTTGCATTTACTAGTCCAATGCAGATTGTTGCTTTTTCGCTCATCTTCCTCACTACACAATTTTGTCAGTGCACAGATATTTAAAAGTATCTGTTCTTTTCTGTTACAAAGTTGGGCTATTTCATACTGAAGCTTCCATGTGAATAGGAGCTTACAACAGAACTTGAACTAATGAGCACCGAACTTGCATGTCACTTCTGGAATGTGAAGAAACATAAAGAAGCTAAAAATGCTTTCACTGGAAGCTAAAAATGACTACTTTTCGATGTCTGTTCCTAAGTAGCTAGTCACTGACTGAGCAGAAAAGGCTGGTGAATTGAATGCAGGACAAGACAGCTTATGACTTCTGAAGAGCTGTCACTTTTTTGTCCTTTTTAGCAGAGTGGGAATTATTTCAGCTGCATCTCAAAAAAAGTTTAAGGGAAAAAACTGAAAACAACCACCAAATAAAAACTGCCAAAGTAAACCAAATAGCTAGGGGCTACCTAGATTTAAAGTTGCTTGGAATCTGCAGTGCATTCCTGCACACAAAGTAAATTTTAATAAATAAGAAGAAATTTCATAATCTGGGACATTCACAAAATTAATTCCTGAACAAATAAAAATAAAGAAATAAGTATTATCATTTAGCTAATCTGGATGGATTTTTTTTGTTTGTTTTTTAGAGGGAAAGAATATAAATATTTCAGAGCATAAATCAGAATGTTAATTCAGTTGTTTTCGGTTGGATTCTATTTGTCTCCTCCACAGGATTTTGCTAGTGACTGTTTTTTAAGTGCAGTAATAATAGAAGGTTTGAAAACACTTGGAGGTATGATCATTCAACCTAATATTTGCAACAGAAATGAATGACGCAGTCATGTTTAGAAAGCTTCCTATGGATTAAATGAGAGGGGGAAAAAGTGCTTTGTGAAGACAAGGATGAAAAATAAATATAAAATAATTTTGTAATTAATTTGCTGCATAAAAAGGACTCTGCAGTAGTAAAGCAGGATTTTTTATTTAAATCCCAGGTCAAAGATTTGACAGACATTACTTGATATCTCATGACATCAGTTGAGAAAATGTTGTTGAACTTGGCAAATGTCATCAGCATGGAAAATGCCTTTTGTGATGGAGCAGTAGATCAATGAAAATGTAAATCAGAATGAAAAAAACCCAATGAATTTTAATCCACATATTTTGCAAATGTGATACTGGAAACATTTTGGAGAACTGCACAGATACTGGAAACCCTGTAGATAAATATACAGAAACTTCCTGAAATTATGTTCATACTGAGCTTTGTCAGTAAAGCAATGTTAAGCTATAGTTCAGGTTTTACAAAACAACCACATCTATTTGTTGCCGCAAGTTCAAAAAAATACAACAGGAGTCAACAAAAAATATATTTTTATAGACAAACTTTGCTACACAAACAGATTTATAATGTCCTAATATGATCAAAACTTCCTGTCTGTCTTTGTATTGTCATTATTCTGTATCGTCACTACTGCAAAGCCCCAGAAATACTGGTGTTAGTGCTTGCTACCTATGTTAAATTGAGACATCGACACCTGTAAATAGGGTGGATCGCAAATTACATGAGACTGAGTTACCATTTACAAGCTATTTAATTTTTAAATGTAATCCAAAAGGCAATTTTCTAGAAGTTCTCTAGGCTAGGGAAATGTTTGTCAATCACTAGAAATATGGAACAATTTCTTGAACAGGTAAATTTTCTAGAAGAGAGATTTCAAATGCTCTATGATTAGATTTGTCTTAATCAATCCATAAAAGCACTGTTCAAGTACAAACATCCATGGTACTGAAAGTCAAGTCCCAATCTGTTATCCCCTTTCTCTACATTTGCTTATCCATATCTTTTATTTCTATAGGATACCTTTTAGGAATTTTTCTCTGTTTCGTGCATCAAAAAAGAACTTGTACACTACTGTTTGTCCTTTTGAAAAGACACTGAAAACTGAGAGCACATAACTAACCAAACCTGCTGACTTTTAATTAGATCACTGCTCAAATGAGCTTAACTGCAGCTTTTAGTAAACTAAACAAATGCTTCTACATCCAGATGAAGGTTTAGCTCTTTGTACTGAGAGGAATAACAAAGAATAAAAATTGGTAAAAAAAATGCAAAGACACACAAAATCAACAAAGAAAACTGTTCACATTGCATCCATAAATATATGCAGAGTACACATTGTGTACACATAGATACTACCTGAAACTCAGTTGGCATGTTTCCTTTAAATTATTCTTGTTTCCATTGTCTTGGTGAGGGAAAACTCAAACAGTGTTTTGTTCTTTCCTTGTTTGTACCTCTGCTAAAGTAAATTTAGCATAAACCTCACTGGAATCCCATGGGTGCTAATCAGACCTTCTTGAACTCTATCCTGAATAATTTCAGTTCCGCTCTGATTTTATACACTGCTTAAATGAAAAGTTAGCTAACAAAATCATCAATATCATGCATCTTAAAGCATAAGGGAAAATAATGTCAGGTAAACAATCCCTTAGTATATTTAACAGAAGATTCAAAGTTTTGGGAATCAGTTGTATAAAATATTTAAAAGGAATTCTTTAAATCAAAGCTGGAGAATAAAAAAAAATTGCAATTCTTATGTAAACAGCATGCAAAGCTTTCTGTTTTTTCCAGCATCTCCAGGACCTCTGAGCATTTTGTGCACTTTTTCATGGAATGAGAAGTGCCTGAAATTGCTGGACAGTTAAGCAGGGTTTCACACATTATTTATATTCAAATCTCAGCTTTCTTTTTGCAAGACAAGATGCAGCAGCAACAGAAGAAAGTCAATTGTCACATAAACATTCCTTTTACAGTGCCATCTCACAGCAGAAATGGACCATGACTTAAGCGCACTTGAGACTGATCTTTTTGAGATACTGACCTTCCTTAAAGTAAACAAAGCTTGATATATTTAGACTGGTAGTGATAACCCACGTTTTATTTCAAATTAAGTGATTACCAAAAGAAATTGTAAAAACATTTGTTATCTATTAAAAATAATCTTGTATACTAATAAATAACTTGGCATGATAGTACTCCCTAAAGCTAAACATTACTACAAATAGATGTTTATTTACATTTGTAATAAGATATTAACTTTAACAACTTTTTTCCAAGTACTTTATTATTTCTTTCTAGAAACAATATTTATTGCTTTCTTTATACAGCTAAAATAAGCATGGTAGAAAACTGGCTTAAGAGCTTGTCATGGTTTGAGCTGTGCCAAATCTCCCACGAAAAGCTGCTTCCCTTTCCCCTCCCTCTGCTCAGCTGTACAGGGGAAAGGAATTTCTTCCAAGGTGAGATAAGGATACTGAGAGAAAAAAACCTCTAATTAAACAGGCTAAAATAGGCTCAAAACTTAAAAGTGATAAGTGAATTTATTACAGAGTTAAAGGAGTAAGCAAAACATTCTCTTAAACACTTTCTCCCCCCACCCCAAAATCCCTCCCTTTTTCCCTCAGAAAGTAAGGAGACTGAAAGAGGGAGGGGGAGGGGTTCCTAGTCAGTTCATTCCTCAGATGTTTTCTTCTTGGCAATTATTTGGAGAGAAGGCAAGCCCCTTGTCGCAAGCACTGTGGCATTTTTTGCACGAGTCCTTTTTCCCTCTTGGTGAGCAGTCCACCCGGTCACCGCTGACTGCATCTTCCTCCCAAGGCCAGGCTGGTCTAAACTTAGGGTGGGGGTGAAACAAGGCCTTTTTTACCACAAATGACTCCCTCAGTCCCCCAGAGCAAAGGCCTCGTTATCTGCGTCGGTCCCCTCCAGACCGAAGTCCCTCCTGTAGGAGTCCACCCCTCCTGCTCCAGTGTGCAGTGGATCTTGGCTCCTTTGTGGACCCTCAGGGTGCAGGGAAACACTGCATTAGTACAGTCTTTACCACAGGCTGCGAGGATATCTCTTAGAAGCACCTCCTCCCCCTCCTTTTTCTTCTTCTGTCTCTGCTGGTGTCCATATCTGTTGTTTCTCCTAAATGCTGTACTCCTTCTTCCCTGCCTATCTACAACTATATGGCGCACGCACGTGCCTACTACTGTGACTCCTTAAATATGTTGTCACAGAGGCGTTACCTTCTTCTCTAATTGGCCCAGCTGTGGCTTCCACAGGATGTCCATCTTCAGAGCCATCAAGGATAGGCCCTGGCCGGACAGCTGTGGAAGCTTCTGGCATCTTTTTACAGAAGCCATCTTTCTGGCCCCTACCACACCCAAAAAGCCAGACGCTGTCAAACCACCACAGGGCTTCAACCTTTCAAAACTCCAAGCACTCAAGTATACCACATTCAAAACTTGTGGGTTTCCATTTAGAAATAGACAAAATATCTAAGAGAGCCTGAAGAGACCTGGAAAGAAATTTTAAATCTGTGGGGAACCTATGCAGTAATTTTGCCGTTTTGGGTTTCTTTCTCTATGAAAATGTTACTATGTCCTTTTTAAGTTTTTTTAAGATCCTAGAAAATTAGTTGTACATCCTTGTGTAACAAAGTGTTGCCTTTTCTGGTTGCAATGAAAAGAAGAAAGAAGAAAATATTCTCATTTTTAGAAAAAACGAGAAAGCATTAATTTATGATTGGACT
Organism: Climacteris rufus; assembly: GCA_013398175.1. Classification (NCBI taxonomy): domain Eukaryota; kingdom Metazoa; phylum Chordata; class Aves; order Passeriformes; family Climacteridae; genus Climacteris; species Climacteris rufus. Next base: position 114,677 of record VZRZ01007410.1, on the reverse strand, counting down.
ACACAGTGATTCAAGGAAAATACTTATCATTTGTATAATTCAGGTAGTACCTTGCTAAAAATGACAGAAAGGAATGTCCAGGCAAAGGTTGTCTCTCTCTTTACTGTGCTTGACTGCACAGAATGTAATTTTGCCTTATTACCTCAATGAAATTAAGGCTGGCGTTGTGGTAGACTCTAACAAGATGCTTTGGGAACAACACGAAGCAGAATTCTAAAAGCAGTACAACATAAGTAAATGTGAGTTTATACAAGTGAATTACATTTGTGCAGTGGCTCATGGTTGATATTACACACCACCAGAGTGAACAGAAGAAAACAGAAGAAAAGAATGCTAAGATATGTAATTTTTCAGAATAACTCATTTCCCCGAGCATGTCAGGTGCCATAATCAGAAACTATACTGACTGGGAAGTAAGTTTTTATCAGAGAGTACATAAATTTGTTCGTTAACCTATGGAATTTTAATTTGCAGACAAATTATGTGTGAATGTATAGCGACCTTCTAATTTAATCCAAGTTTATAGAAATATAAATCATAACCAACCCAGAAAGGTAGTTCACTGCTCAAAGCGCTATGTAAAAACAATAGAGGGTATTTCTCCTTTGCTTTACGTCAACAGTCATTATTGTCAAATTTACACTACCTTCAAATTAATTGAGTGGAATATAAATACAAAATCAAAGCATTTTGCACTTCCTTATACAGGGCAATGATTACAATCTGTGAAACTACTTTTTTTTAATGAGACTTCTAAGATCCAACTTTGTAGCAGGTTCTTTCAACATATAAATATGTTGCCTTCTGTGAAAAACTTAACACTAAGCAAGAAAATAGTCTGAAGCACAAATTTTGTTTGCAGTGCTATGCAGACAGCTTGGACACAATAGAAACTAGAGGGGGTTTAGAGTCCCCAGGGAATGTCTTCCCTCACCTATGGAAAGTTGAAATAGTAATATACGTTCTCTGTGTAGGCTAATCTTAACTGGAAACTCACAGAAGAAACAAAACCTTTTTCTCCTACTGAAGTTCTTAACAAAACAAATAGTGAAGGTATATGTTCCTATTTAAACAGTAAATCTGAAAAATTGTCCTGCAATTTTCTTTAGAAAAACATCAACCAACCAAAATACCAAAGCCCCAAACCCTGTACAGTAGTTATTCTGAAAGGATGTGGCTTGGTTCTTAAATTGCTTGCTTCCTATTTACTCTTTCAAACCTATTTAATACAGACAATCAAGCACACAACCTGGTTTTTCCTTCAGCCCCGCTCTGGATCTGTATGTGATTAAGAAACCAAATTAGAACCTGAATGACTGAGAGTCTAAAATGAATCTTTGTTCTTCTTAAAGAAATCAGCTGAATGAATGATAGAAAGACATTGGATATGTAATTTTGAATCAGTTTGAAGAATTTGCATAGGACTAAAGATGGTATGGTAATGATTTTAATCTGTATTTGTGATTAATCTCCACAGAGCAAAATATTTTACTATAAATACATAAGAAAGATGGCTTGGTAAATACTTTAATTGGTATCATCAATTACATGTTTGCAAATATAATTATTCAAGTTCTTATCTAAGAACTTGACTTCAGAAAGCAAACATTGCATAAGCATAGTTGATACTAGATTTTTATATATTCATATAAACCATAGTTAAACAAAGTGCAAATTTATTTGAAAATCTCACTGGTGCATAATTTTAATGAATGGATTTCAAATTATCATAAAATATTGAAAAGTTCTGAGTCCATCACCAAATTTACTTTCCTAACTGTAAAACTTTTGCATTATTGATGATGATGACTCATTCCATACCCACACCAGAGGTACTTTGTCCGCCCCATTGGCCAGGCTACTATCCTACATAGATTCCTCTATTCTAAATTCTAGTCTGAATTTTCAATTATGTTAGCATGTGGAATAGGGTATTAGTAGTATTATTCCTCATGAATCCAAGCCACAAACTAGTAAGACAAATGAGCAGCACCCAGCAGCCTCTGAAATATCCGTACAGAAGACGTAATCTCTCTTGTATGTAATGCTTTATTTATTTTTAAAAGTGATATTTTTATGCTGGTGGAAAATATATCCACATAAGTGACATTATATGGTTAGAACCATGGACTATATTCATATCAAATCAAAACAAAGATTGCTCATGAAAATGTAGACTCATACATGATATATGTTATGAAGTTCTGTATGTTCTAAAACTTGTATAACAATTTGTTCTAAATCATTTTACTCCTTGAAAAATTATAAAATGGACCATTTCTTAAGATCGTAAAAATTACATTTCATTTAATTTTTTTTAATTAGTTTAAGAAACAAAGAATAATTTGTCAATACACTTCTAGTAAAGGGCAAAAAGCTCTATATTGAAAGAATCTGACAGTAGAGAGAACGGTTTTTACACATGTTAAGTGGAAAAAGAAACCTAATGGATGCAGAACAAATGCCGTCAGAATTAGACCCACATGGGATGACAAAACATCCATTAGTTTACTATGAATCAGGCATCATCCAGAAAATACCCACTGATAGAAGTAGGACAAATGCTTGTTTCTTAAAATGATTGTTTCCCTTTGTCCTATAAGAGACAGGAATAAAAAAAGAGTACCTTGAACAGGTATACATAGAACGTGGTTCTTTGCAATTTAATGTGCATTCTTACATTTTAAATTGAAAATAAAACCAGTTCAAGAAATGAGATGAATGTTGGCAGATTTGCTAGTACTTGTGTTAATAAAAAGTCTCAGTGATTATTCAACAGCTGGTTTATTAATGCCTAAGACTGAATAATTAGTAGAAATTTATACTCCTCAATGCACATTGCATAAATAGGGAAAAATCCTATCTGAGTTCCCTGTGACAGCTTTTCCATTGACTAAATAGTTTTTTGGAGATGTCATCCTTAATGCATCCTCTAAAATGTTATCCTCCCTGTATTGTGCATTGACAGCTCTTGCAACTGGACTCAAGGGAAGGGGTATGTGAGAATATTCAGTTGCAGTTATTGGGGTGTGGGTGGGAGGATGGAGAGGAGTGGAGGAATGGGACACAAAATTATTATTTTTGCTTGCAGAGTTGTTTGGAGAGACCCCAAAAATATCATCTGCATACATTCGAAAGCATTGTAAAATACATCAGTCAAAAAAAGAACACAGACACTTTATGTAAAAAATAACAATAAAACCGGCAACTTTGCAACTCTGTGTGGATAAACACTTGATTTTTCTTACCAGTCTTAATAGACAGTGTAATAACAGATTTAGTGAAAGTGATAGGAAAACACTCTTGTGGATTACCTGAGATATCTATGAGTTTGGAAAGGGAATCTTTCTTTATTCAGGAAAAAGGATAAAATGCATTGGTAAGATAAAAACATGCCAGGGCAAGACTCACATGGCCTCTTGCTGAGACAGAGTGCCCATAATGCCACACTTGGGTTTGGAGGGCGTGCTGTCACTGTTCTGTGTCTGAAAAGTCCCTGTGTTGAGCAGGCACAGTGTCCCCTCTGCTCCACTGTTGAACAAGACACCTGTATGGGCCCAGGAGCACCAATGGCCACCAGTATCTGCCATAAAGGCTACACACCTGACCTCAGAGAGCAGCAGCAGGGGTCCTTTTTCCTCAGAGAAGAGGGTAGAGGAGTGAAGCAGGCAGCAATGCAGTTTCATGGAGGCATTCAGGTCATTCGAGGAAAGCCTGCAGCGGCTGGGTGCAGCCTTCAGTGGGACATGGCCTGGGACAACCCTCTTAGCTCCCACCCTGAGGAACAGGCTCCTGTGGCACCTGGTGTCCCACTCCCATCTGGCTTCAGTATTTCTTCTGTCTTTCTCAGAGGTGGTGCACAACTAGTGCGACTTGAAATTAGTGGTGATTGACCATCATTGGAATTTCATGTTGGCAAGTATTTACCAAACCTTGGTGGTCATTAAAATCTGACAAGGTTTTGTGTCAAAATTTTCCTGCAAATGGAGAATTGTCACAGAAATATCAAATCCTTAGATACTACAGGCCAAGTTTCACCTTTATCCTTATTCATGCCATTTCAAAAATGTACCAGTTACATTAATTGCGGTTGAATTTTACTCTGGTTTTACTCTGCGTTGTCCAAATAGCATGCTTAAGATGATAGTCTTTTAACCATTCTTCCAATTAAGTTCTAGAAAAGAGTCAGACACTGTCCTTCCATCCTTTCATAAGCACTGAGATAAAAACCATATGCTTTTCATTCACTCTACTGTCATACATCACAAGGTTTTACACTTCTTTTTACTGTTCTTTTTATACCCAGAACAACCATTTCACTGTGTGTAAAAGCTTGTGGTGTATGTAATGTCAGGATAAACAATTACAGACTGTAGATGACATGTACAAAAGGAGGTAAGAAACGCAGCCTGAATGACTGTGCAGACTAAAGGGAGTAATAACACAGGGGTGCCGAGGAGAGAAATAAAGGAGGCAAAAGCAAGTGTTAGATTTGGTTTGGCAGTCTGTTTTCTAAATAGAGAGAACTGACAGAGTAAATTGACAACACAATATTCCTTTTACTTACTTAAAGCCTGGCTAATGATAGAGAGCATAGTTTACTAGGAGCTGGCATAAATTAGACATGTGAGCACAGAATATCAAATATACATACACCCAATTTCCTGTGAAATAACTCTGTTAGGTTTTAGTCTCCTTAAGCCTGAGTTCATAAGCTGTGAAACAGGGAGAAAATATGATAAATAAAAAATTTCAGTGATCAGTGCTGTATCACTATGATAGGCAAACTGAACATTTGTGCTAATAGAGAGTGAGGGTAGGGGGAGGTCTGTATAATCCCTGAAGGGAACAACTAGTACCAAGGTCAAATGGAATTGGCAGGGCTGAACAAAGGCCAGCCAAGGGCAGAAACTAATATGTCTGTCACACTGTATTCCTTCTAGGTCCGTGACTCTCAAGATCCACTTTTTGGCAGGACACAGTTGCCAGTAGCTCATGATAGGAAATCCTTCTAGCAAAAAGTTAGCCTTTCTTTGCTTCAAGATTTTTTACTTCTTGTTTACTGTTAAGTAAGTCCCAGACTCGGCCACATTTCAGTGAAGTGGGATCTAGACGAATATTGTGCTTTCTTACTTTAAAATGTTTTATTCTCCTAGTGACAAGGAGAAAACAAACTCTGTCCCTTTGTTTTGCAAACATATGATGCAAGATAATTACATCATTGTTATACTAGATCTACTACCTAGTTTCCTAAGAAAATAGTTGTTTGAATTTCTTCCTGAAATCTTTAGAACTTCTTGGTCAGTTTTGATCATGTCTAACAGAGGTGTAGGCCATATGATCAGGTAAGCATCATAAAAGTAAGAAACTCTATAGAGAGAGACTTTTAATAAAGCCTTCAATAAAGGGAAGAAAGGTGAGTCAAACTAGTGGTTTCCAAGGGACCTTTTTAAAACAGGTGTTTTAAGCATCACTGGTTCTATATAAACAGCTTGACAAACTCATTCTGTACCCTATTTTCCATACAGAAATTGTCTCTTACATTAAGCATATTCAAGTCTTTTTAAACCTGAGAGATCAACATAGGAGAAAGTTATTATAAATGCCCAAACCACAGGAAAAATTTAATATAAGTTCACCCTCATATGCACAACTGTGAATCTAGCTACAGGACATGAATATTTAAGGAATCAAGCTTCATAACTTCTGATCAGATTGAATTACTTTTCTGGTTTTATCTTACTGGTATTTGGTAGTCCTCATCACAGTATTATAGAAAGCACTATACAAACACAAAACAAAATCTGTTCCCTTGCCAGAAAACTCACTACCTTGAGTAATTACCTGACTTTGTCTAAAGAAAACAAGAAGGGGAATGGGAGAAAGAATTGAAAAGAAAGAGAGGAAGTGTATAGAACATATTACTCTGTTTTTTTGCTGCTATATAAATGATTTTTTATCTTATTTTCTTTTACCAGTTTTAAGATCATAAATAGATTTCTTTACAGGCAGTTAATTTTCACCTAGTTGTGCTATAACAGCTATGATCAGTTCTTGACAGAACCCGACGCATGGCTTTTCTGTTGTATAGAACGATAAAATTCAAAATTGTCAAATTTGTCCCTGGTAGAACTGTGTAAACTTCAGCCACACACCAAGTATACTCATGTTAATAGTCATTTTTAAATAGTCCAAAAAAAAAAAAAAAAAGAGGAATTTAATTCCTTCTTGTGAGAAACAAAGTATTTTAGATTAAAATATTAAAATTTTAAAATAATTTAAAATAATGTTTAAAAGAACACAATTTATTTGAAAAGTATACTTGTTCCTCTAAAGAATCCACTGAGTAAAGGGTCAAGAACTATCAACTTTCACCCAAACACACAGTCATGCCATTGATTTTGAGAACAACTCCAGAGTCATACAAACAGGATTTACTCACATTGAAAGACATTAATTTTCGTATACACAAGAGGGAAAGTTAAAATTTCAGATGAAATAATTGTAGGTATTTGATTTGTAGACGTTAGCAGCCTCAAAGCTAATGTCATTGTGACTTTGTAGTTTCTATCCATGTATTTGTTGCAGTGACCTAAAGAGATTTTAATGAATGGTTCAAGCTCTGGCTACATTAAAGATAACATAGAAGTCTTTGAACCAAGAAGACAGTTGTGGTCCTTTAGGACAATAAAGATTATAAAGCTCAGGAAGAACTTGACAGCTGGGAAAAAGAAATCTCAGTGGGCAGGCAGAGATCTAGTTATGCGGTGTCTTTTTAGAGTTTATTTAACAAATCCAGAATATATGGTTCCAATCGGCTTTTCCAAGGCCACAAGAATGACCTTCAAGCCATTCACCTACTTGTACTTGCCTCTCCATTGTTCTCTCTTCTGTCAGAGCAGGTAAGAAGCCAAAAACAATTAAAAAAAGGACAGTAACAATTGAAGCAAAATGTTTCCTCCTGATCCTTGCCCCAGCCTCTGATTGAATTACTCCTTCCTAGAAGGAGAAATTACAGGTCTGTACATTTCACCAGGACTCTGGTTATTTGCCCATTATTTTTATGTATATTATTACATATTGTGATGATTAAATAGATATATAGGCAAAATTATGTTCTAACCATAATTTTTGCCAAAAAAGAATTAAATTACTCTTCCCATAAACTAAAATGGAATAGTTCAAATATTGCTTAAGAGTGTTTTGGATGGTGTCAGGGCTTTTCTTAATATTTTCAAAGAAACAAAATGTATTTCAAAGCACAAACTCAGAAAAGCAAAACTCAGAATAACAGTTTTTCCCTTGCAACATGTACTCCTAGACAGTTATACAGATTTTTTGTAGTTATTAAAGGACTCAGAAAAAATGTTGACAGGTGACTGAACATGATATTTTTCAAAGCTATTTCATTAAAGCTATGTCAATAAAAATCACATTTTTTTCACTGAAGATTATTGATCCAAAATTCTATACTACCAGTTCTGTACTAATGAAAGTGTGATACGTACAACAATAAGTGGCAGTGAAATCACAATGAGTTTAGAGAAGCAGTGCTTCAGATGAAGCCTATTGATACTGGAAATGCTTTTAATTGTATGGAAGTTAATAAGCTACTATGAAAATGCTCAAGTGAAACTTACTGTAGAATATTATTTTTCTCTGTGCAAATCTGTCATTTACTGCTTAAAACATACCCCTGTTGAAATAATTAGAACAAAAATTTAACTTGAAACCTAGCCTTAAAGCATAGACCAGAATTTCTACTATTTAGAAGATGTAATAAAAGAAAATTTTCTGCCTAGTTCCATTAATTGTGCTTCAGGACTGAACCAGTATCAGATAGGTTACCAATGTGTACCACTCAGGAACAAAATCTAGTGGTGTCTTAAATGACATTTATATTTACATTAATAATTTTAGTGGCATGATTTTTACAAATTGCTATATTTAGGAGATTTTAGTAATTTCATCTTTTTCATATAATCCTACTCATTTAATGTTAAAAAAATATTATTTATGTACAAGTTAAATCTTAAAAAAAAAACAAAAACAACCCAACCATTCCATCAATGAAAAACCATGATGTCTTAAATTTTAGTTTTGTGTTGAATAGGAATGCAAGCCAAATTTAAGACTTTTTGTGTAATACAAAATATTTGTAACACGTTCCTTTACCAACTAATAGAAATATTTTACTTTTTACCATTAAAATTCTAAGTGCTACTTCACAGAGGTTACTCCAGTAATTTTACAGAAGAATTAAGGTGAAACTGGTTCTTTAAAAATTTTTAGTCAAGCTAGCAGTTTCCATGGGATCTTTCTAAAACACACATTTCAAGCATCACTGGTTCTATATAAAGAGCTTGAAAAACTCTTGCTGTACTCTATTTTCTGTACAGGAGTTGTCTCTTACATTAAGCAGAATCACAGACTTCTATAGAGCTGAGTTATTTTTGCATTAAGCAGCTCCTTCTTCACATCCGTCACAAACCAAACTACACATACCCCTGTAGGTGCCAGTCTGCTTCATAGGAAGCAGAGATTCTGGTGGAGCTGACACACATATCAATTTGATCTTAAGTTTTAGTCTGAAGGATTTTAAGACCTGCATATTACACTAAAACAATCAAAAAGATGTCTCTTCTGGGCCCACAAGTGAGCTAGGAGGTATAGATAAGTAAATAGCAATGAGACATAAATTCTGAGCCCTTCTGCGTGGTCCAAGATTATTCACTCTGATCACTCTGGGGTTTTTTTGTGTGATGCAGTTTCCTGCAAGGATTTTGAGATGCAGGTCAAAGTGAGAAAAATCTTTGAAGTGTTCAATTTATATGAATGAACCACAGTAATGGATATCACAGAATCTACTTGCCTATGAAAATAATAATTCCTTTTTATGAAATGAAAGCAAATATCTCAAGGTAAAATGAAACTCAAATAAGTGAAGTGCACTCAAGATTTTTCAGCTTTGGCATCATTATTTCATTTACTTAAGTAAAAACACCTAGGAACTGACTTGTGGTAATCACACACATACCCAGAACATCCTTGTTTGTTTGTTTTTTGCCTTCTCAAATCAAGGATTTTTTTCTGTCTAAATGCCACAGTAGTGCCTGGTCATTTACCATATGAGCATTCCTGAGCAGCAGTGAGGACTACAGAATGCTAAAGAACTGAAAACACAGGTTGGCCAGCAGTGCAGTGATGATTTATAACAGATTTTTCAACTATTTCCAGTAAGTCGGATTGATAGAAGAAAAAGGTATAGATATGCAGTCAGGATGATAAGTGCTCCTGCTTCTTCTGTGCAATTGAAAACCAGAGAAGTGCTTGAGCCAATATGTTTTATTAATCATGTAAGTATCAGAAAATTATATATTTAAATTTATATATTTAAAATTGTTTCTATAATTATATTTTCTTAAACTTAAGAAATCAATTAAAAAGGAAAAAAAGATTGATAGGAAATGGAGAAAGGAGAGTTTAAAGAGCAATAATGAACTGCAGAGATCATAATTCAGAGATGCTATTGATACCAGATATTTTTAAATTCACTGCCTCCGTATACTTGGTGATATCCAGTGCCTCATTGACAATAAATGGTGACTGATTATGATTAGATGCCATTCTTGTAAAAAATCACCTTTGGAAACTGTTATTTAGCAGACTGATTCTAAGGTGTCAGCAAATCGCTGTCTCACAGCTATATTTTATAAATAAGAGACAGAGCTTTCTGGAAATGGAAATGGTTATCTGAAGTTGAAGTTGTGGCAGAGAGGGGGAAAGAGTCCCTCTCTAGTGGAAGAGAGAAATAATCTTTCTTTTTTTTGCTGCTAACCAAACCTTTGAGGAATACACCTAAGATATTGAATTCTGGATGAATATTTTTTCTTTTTTCTTTTTAATTAAAACTTTAGGGCTGATGCTGAAGTGTTTCTAGTGTGTGCTGTTCCATTCCAATGAGCAGTGACTGAACAATTCCAGGTTTTTTTCTGAGCTCATACAGTGGACAGTTTTGCCTATTACCTCTGAGTGAGATTGTAGAGTTCCTTATCGTCAGATACATAAGGAAATAAGAATGTACAAAGTGATTTAGACCTCAGAATCTGACTATCAATTGAATTTACCTTTGAAAGTAGAACTCATTAATGCATATTCATATATTTAGACTTTTAAGATGACTGGATGAAATACAGATTATTCATAATACACTATTTTCATGCGCTGTTAGTTTCCAAAACCATTTTCTATTTTATAGTTGATTAGTTTTAAATTGCAATAAATTGACCTTACCTTTACCTCAAAAACACTGCTATAAAAACTGGTCTTGATCAATCACTACTGTTAGCAAACAATAGTGAGAACTTCAGTCTAAATAAGTAATCATTCCCTTAGAAATTAGCGAGTGAACAGGCAAGGGAGAATAGAAGAGACTGCTAGGCTCTTAAAGACACTGTTTGAAATGTCATTGTTGAGGTTAACCTTGATTTCATCCTTTGACTTTGTCGGAGGTTCGGGGATGCCTTGGAATATTTTTTCCATCACTGTTACTAAGCAACAAATAGCTGGGTGATTTGGGGGCTATCAACTCTTTTGTGGGAGACAAAGGGTGTGCTTGGGCGGGGACAGGTAAGGGAAGAGCCGAGCCGGCCGTTGGAACAGGCACTCACTCTCGTCAGACAAGGGGAGAGGAGAGGCTGCTCTCTTGCTTTTGGCTGTGACCAGAGGAAATCCAACTGTGCCCTGCTTTCTTTCTCCTGGCTGGGTGAGCTTTGATTCAACCTTTTTTGCCACTGGGAAGAGCACGTTTCCCCGGGCTGCGTTTTCTCGCAGCAGTTACCGGGAGAGTCCGACTGCCTTTGCTGCCTGCCCCCCTCCGCCGCCTGTCCCACTCCCCCCTCC
>VZRZ01007410.1:29019-103705 GCA_013398175.1 Climacteris rufus | reverse complement strand
ACCGCAGCATCTGTTGTGACTGCAGAAATCCTTGCTACTGTCAGCTAGCCGGGGAGAGAGGGCCGGCTCCTGCCCCTGCCGCCCTGGTTTTTGCGCTCTGAGCTGCCTGGCTGCTCTCCAGCCTGTCCGCCATTACCAGCTGCCTGAGGCTGACCTGACCCTGCTCCACAGCGCCACCTGCAGCCGCTCGGGAGTCATCGCACCTGCCCTGCCTGACCGGGCGGTCAACAGCGCCCCCTGCTGTTTTTCGACCGTGATTACACCGTGCAGGAAAGTTATCTGCTATTGGTTTCTGGTTCTATTTATGGTTGTTATTATTGTTATTGCTTGTTTATAGATACTAGTAAAGGACTGTTATTTCTTTTCCCCTATCTTTGCCTGAAAGCCCTTGATTTCAAAATTAAAATAATTCAGAGGGAGGGGAAATCACATTCTCTGTCCTAAGGGAGGGTTCAACCTCTCTTAGCAAACATCTATCTTTCAAAACCGAGACAGACTTCTATGAAGAACAAAGGATGTATTAGAAAACATAGTAAGAATATTAGGGATCCTAGACTTGGGTAAATTTTTTATGTCCCCGGAGTCAATAGCTACTACTTCATTTCAAGTTATGGTAATAATTTTAGTTTATGTAAATAATCTTGGCTACCTACAACAAAAGGATGTTGATGATAACTGTCAAAGATGGACAGCAGTCAAATACAGTTCTCCAATGCATTCAGGTTCTCAGAATTGTTATACTTTTTAATTACAAAAAAAAGACTGTTCTGGCAATTCCCTATTTTATGAATACAGCTGAATTTTTGAAGGCAACATTGATTGTGTTTTATGGTCATGGCATAAATCCACAGTAACAATCCACTGAATTATTGATTCAGAATTGGTATTCTTTGTTAATTTGTTATGAACAATAAAGACCATTATCAACAATCTTAAGAAAAACAGGCTCTGTCTAGTTTTCTTTGAAAGAAACTGAGGACATTTGCTAACATTGTAAATGTGAAGGAATGGAGTGAATCTTTTCTGTTTGCCTGAAATAATGTATTCTGTCAGAAAGTATCAATACATTGAAATAGGTAATTTCAACCAATATCTAGACTTTTTTTTAGAAACCCTTTAAATAGCTCAATAAGGTAAAGAGTCATTGTTTTGACTTGTCCATATTAAAAGGGTTTAAAATTTTAAAATATGGTTTGAAATATAAGCCAGTAATTTAACAAAATCTTCTAAACAGATTTAAAAAAAAAATTAATGAAATTTATTTTCTCTTAACTTATATTTCAGATAAAATCATAATGAACTTCAATATTTTGATTTATATGCCCACAAAGGTTAGTGTATTTGAAATTTCAGAAAAATAAGTTCAGAGGACTCAAAAACTTTTTTGTTAATGCAGTTTTATCTCTAAATTAAAAATTCTAATTTGTTCAATTTTGAAAGTTCAAATTATAAACACCTTTTGTTTTCCTTGGTCAGATTGTTAGCATCCATAAAGGTTAATCAATATAAGTTGTGTCAAAGCTATGTTTCACATCTGTTGCCCTGCTTCTTGCAGTTGTGAATTTTTACTCTTTTTGTAGCTAGTCTCACATGGTCCTTTTTGTAAACATAGCTATGTTATTGTAACTGTATCTTATCATTCACATTCCTTTCTCATGGACACAGAACTTTGATGGACATTTCCTTTGACCACTGTAATTGAGGGAGGAAGAACTGATTTCCTCCAATGAATAGTGATTTCCAAATGGATATAAAAAATAAAGAAGGCGGATCTTGCTTCCCTTCCTTCCTTCTCTCTGATCCTGGAAACAGGTGTCTCTGGCTCATCCTTTTCGTGTCGATACTGTGACACACATCCCCATACTCATTTAAGTTTTTACTTCTAAGATTGGTACACGCTTCTGAACACAATAGAAAAAGTGGAAAATAAACAGTTTCTTGCCTTGGAATTTAAATTTGTTTCTATGGAAAACACATCTGATGAAACAATTACCTCCACTACTTCATTTATTTTCCACTCCCTTATGCAATGCCAGAAACCAAGGGGAGTAAAAGCAGCAATTTGGAAAAAAGTATGAATGAAAAGTATTACTCTTCCCCTTTTTGAAAACAAGTAAACAACCCCATAAGACCATAAACAGTTGAAAACTGATCTTCTCTTATCTCCAGAGCTCTCTTCTTCTCTGTGATTTTCCCAGCTTGAGTGAACATTCAAATACTGAAGCTTTTGGATGTTTTGTAATTCCACAGCACAAATTAAATGTGTAGGCCTCTGTCTTTTTTCTCATTTCATCGCTAACTTGATCTTCATTAACTTGTTGTCTCTCCATGTACAAATCACAATCTATAAGGAGGTCATAAAAAGCCATTAATGAGGCAGTTGAGAAGTATTAGTCATTGAAACTTTTAGTATAATGTAAGGGGAAGAATATATCCCGCTTTCCCACATTTTAGGTGTCAACATCTGTCTAGGTCTTGAACTACACAAGTGCATGCTTGTGGCAGTGTCCGTGGCTAAAGCTACAGCAAGCAAGCCTCGATGGTGGTGGAAAGGAGCTCAGCACACTGCCCTCTGAGGCAGCTGCTCTGGTTAGGGTGACATTGTTACCCATTCCATCATTCCTTTTGGTTGCTGTTTATGGTTACGCAGTTATGTAATGTTCTGTATTTGGTTATGCTCCAGAAAGTTCTTGTCTCCTCGCTTACCCATTGGTTGTATTGTAATTTCTGTTCCCCTATTTAGCTGTATCCCCTCTGCCTTTCCCTATATAAACCCCTGTCAAATGGTGAGCTGGGTTCTTTGTTCCGGACCCTTCAGCTCACCTGGACCCTCATTCCTGCTCCTGCTCCCGGACCCTTCCCTGGACCCTCTCCTGCTGCCCTACCCTAATAAAGAGCTGAAAATACCGGACAAAGGCCCCTCCTTGGTCTCTGTTCTCGCCGACCCGGCAAAGACCACCAGGCTCCGGGCAATCCTGCTCAACAGAGGAGCCGGCACTGTCCAGCTGGGCACGGCTGGAACCCTGCCTGGGGGCAAGACGCTGCAGCTTGACAACCAGCCCCCGTACCACCAGGGGAAGCCAGTGCAGGACGCCGTGCGCCCTCGGGTCTGTCCCCAGCCCTCGGCAGAGCGTGGACTGCAGTGCGGCTACACATGCAAACAGGTTATATAAATGCTTATGACTAACAGATACACATCTTTACCCCTACTTTAATTGAAAGTTCAGTATCACTAACAAATTATGTCCGACCCAAGTTAAAGATTACCAGCTGATTTGTTCAGAACACTAAACTAATCTATTCCATTTGCTCTTGATTTTAAAAAAAAGACAGTCTAAAATATTAATTTTAAAATTTACAGCTTATTCAGATAATTCATAGTACTGGATCTCTAACTACTCAACACAGCCTATCTACAAATCACTTTTTTTGTGTTGTATATATATGTGTAAATAGATTATTTAAGCCATTAAGTAATTACAGTCAGTCCAAGAGGGAGAGAGAATAGAGATATGTTTCCTCATTCAGTAGATCTTACAAATCTTCTTTACATTTAACAGTAGCAATAATCTGAGGAAAAGGCCTTTTTTTATGACTGTGATTTTCTGTATTAGCTATGATTTGTTTGGAATGTGGAAGTCCTTGCTTTTTCATGTCAATAGTCACACTATTTAAAAAAATGTTGATTTCCTTGATCATATTTTTATAATGTTTCAAAGTTGCCAACAAAGCTTTTGAATCAGAACATTTTGAATGAATTTGGGTTAACTGCAAAAGACACTACCTCAACTACCCTTCACAGCGGCCACTGGGACTACATAATTTCTGACTACAGCAACTTGCATCCTCAGTGCTCTTTAGCCTTTACCCATCAAACACACTCTAAAAATGCAAAGCATACATTTTCACATCTATTGAACGTCTGGTTAAGTGTTTTTCACTAAACAAATGCAATTTTTACTAGATTGAACTTAGGTTGCTAGTGCCTTAAGAGAGCAGGAGACTGCTATTTATTGTCAGATGGCCAAAACACTTCCTTAAAGAAAAGCTCTATAAAACAGCTGGTGGTGTAATCTTATTAGTTATTAATTTTTCTATGTATGATAAATTCCTATTACAAGCAAACAAACAAAAGAATTCAATAGTAACTAAAACTGTGTTGATTATATCTGCCAGCAACTTAACCACCTCCAAATCTGTCCTCAAAGATTAGTGAGTTTACAAATCACAGAATGGTTGAGGTTGGAAGGAACCTCCTTCCTGAGATAATCTGTTTCAACTTCCCTGCTCAATCTGGGCCACCAAGAGCTAGTTGCCCAGGACCACGTTCAGACAGCTTTTGAGGTCCAGAAAGAAATGAAAACATTTCAAGTTTCAGAGGTAGCAGAAGAACCCATGAAATGTGGGTGTTGCCAAAGATGTGAAGAAATCATAGAATAATGTGATGGTTTTGTGGCATACTTTTCATTCTCGCATAAAGAATAAATAATTAAAGTGCCATGGAAGTAGATAAGGAGAAAACCTGAATCTAATAGGGCTAAGACTGCTAATTTAAGATTGTGAGCAAGCCATCACAAAAGATTCTAGGATATTTCTTATCTATTAAGTTAAAACAAAGATTCAAACCATAAAAATATTTCCTAGATCAATCTAATAACCTGAAATAACAAACACCAATTGTAGTCCTAACTGTGGGCAAATCAGCCCTTCATGCAAAGTTTCACAAGTTCATCACTTAAAACATCAGATCTTCTTGCATATGAGAATATTCTTGCCTTCAGTTGCTATGTGTCTAGATACAACATGGATGAAAAATCAACCTAAAACCTATGGTATAACACAGAGTTTCATGAAATGCTTGGAGTTGTAATTCATAACACTTTTGTAGGTAAGTCACTCTTGGAAGAACTGGCCACTTACTGCTCTTCTCTGTGTTTCCCTATCTCAACGTCTATGGGGTACTCCCCTCCTTGCTGCCATCAGCTTTACTCCAGCAAAAACAGTTCTGAAACCAATCATGTAACATTCAAAATAAGATTTGAATCAAAGTCATATCAAAATTATACACAGCAAAAATAAGCCGTATCTGTGCATGTTTAATTCAAAATGTTGGAATTTTAAATTGCTAATTAAAGACATTAGTGAAAGTCAATACAGCATTATTTTAATGACTCCAAGATAATCCCAGAGCAATCAATTTAGATCAGAATGAGTTTATTGTAAAGTGCCAAAGGTGGGGGGAAAATGCTTCCTTAGCACTACAAAGTAACGATTTCTCAAATGAATAATGCCTGTTCAGAATTTAACTAGATAATTACTTCATTTGCATTTGCTAAGGTGATAAGAGGAATGGAAAAGACAGTTTGGTGGGAAATGATGTAAGTGTTAGAAGGTGATATGTAAAAGACAGTGTTACTCAGTTCTGGCTTACAAACTGAGTCCATTTTAAAAGGGCTCATTATTAACCTAAGCATCCTGGTAGGAAAGAGACAAAGAAGAAAAAAATATGTAACAGAAAAATACATTACATCACACAAATGTCTGACATGCAGCTCAGAGTGACTGAAGGCTGAAGCAATCAGATATATTTTCATTCTTGTTTGTATACAATGAATTTGAAGACTGACTAATAGTCAGAATATAAAAATGATGAGATCTCCTTCCATATCTGCTATTGCAGTCTTGCAGAACAGAAATGGTGTAAGTCATGGTCACACCTACAGAAATAATATTCATTTGAAGCAAGAAAAATAATTTCAGCCAACTGTAGTTGCCCTGGGATGACCCTGTGTTTTATCAAATGTGAAGAATCCCTCTGTTTCACCTTTAGGCTATCACATTTAGTTTTTTAACAGTCAATTAAGTACCTGTCTGTCTTTAAGTGGAAAAACTGGACTTTTGACATATGTAAAATTATGTATGTGTCGCAGTAATGACACGAAGGAAGAAGGAGACAAGAAACACCTGTCAGGAGAGTAGGGAGCAAAAGCCCTGGGCGAGACCCGCCCTGTTTATTACATATGCATTTTAGAAATCACTGTCCATTGGAGGAACGAGCTTGTTGTCCCTCAATCACAGTGGTCAAAAGAAATGTTCATCAAACTTCTGTGCCCAGGAGAAAGGAGTGTAAACAATAAGGTATCGTTACAATAACATAGCTATGTTTACATAGAAGAATGTGAGAAACTAGCTACAAAAGAATGATAACATTCAGAACTGCAAAAGTCAGGGCAACATGTATGCACTGTGATCACTTCCACCTCTAAAGCTTTCTAGCTGTTAGGGCATACCCACAAGCATGTACAGAATACTTCTGCTGGTGGTATATACTTTGTACTGATATTTTGTGGACCTGGGCACCATCCTTGTGTAGTGTGTGAGGAAAATAAGATTTTTCTGAGGATTTGAGTTCTAGTGAATCTGAACCCCATCGTTTATGACAAGAGCCTTCCCTGGTTGCAATATTTACAGAGAAGCACATATGTTTAAATATGCAAACAGAAATTATGTGTGAGAACTTTGTTGTTTTTAGTTCTTTGTCCAGGTGTTATGCATTGTTCTAGCATATTTCATGTTCTAAAACTGGGGCAGATTTTTACACTTTAGGATACCTGTAAGTATCTTAACATTGCAAAATATTTCTCTTTTGCAGCAGAAATAGTTTGCCATTCATGTTGGGTTCAGCAGTTTTTGTAGTAGCTAATGTCCTGACTGCTTTCTGAAACAGGGGCCCAGCATATCAAAGTGGAAAGGTAGGGAAACAAACCCCCAAAAGCTCTTGAGGCTCCAAGTTAACAGATAGTTAGCTCCAGAAGTTCGTTCCATCTCTCACTCTTATCCCACCCCCAGCCTTCCTCCTATGTCTGCCATGTTAATCAGTTAAGCAATATCATAATGCTAAAGATAACTTTTTTACTTTTATGTTACTTCTTGTTGTTCTATTCCCCAAGCTCATACAATATTTTTTTAAAAGTGTGCCATTTCTGCTCTTCACATATTACATTTCTTTTAATCTAGGATCGCAGTCCTTCATTCTCGTTAGTCATATCATAACCATAGTTTATGAATGCTGTTATCATTGTCATTGTCTTAGAAAAAGACCCCAGTTCTTATATGCTAAAAAAAACCCATTGATGTACTCATTAAGGCAAGGTGTTTCTGTTTTGTTTAGCTGGTTTGCTTTTTCCTTTTTCAGACAGAGGGATAGGATAAAGGAAAGAATTGTATATATAGTTAAGTAAAATATTAATATTACTTTGAGGAAATGTCTCAACACTGATAGGATATATTTCTAAATTCTTCAATGTCATGATGAAGATTTATTTTTTCTCAGATATCTGTCTCAGAAGGTACTGGAGCTCTTGAGTGTTTGTAATTCACTGTGTAAGAAATTCTGAATAGTTACCATCTATATCCATTTAGTGCTAAAGAGATATTCATGGAGTGTATTAGTTAAAGAGACATTTTTGTCATTTGTTTTATTTCCAAGTTAAATCTGTAAGCAGGGTAAGCAAGAACATTATTCTGGACATGATGAAATAAGATCTCTAACTGTTTTACACATGATGTGCCTACTAGTCTTTAATGAGCCAAGATTAGAAGGCCTGAATGAATAGCAACTTGGAGGACTGGTAAGGTAATTTCTGCCTCATTTCTGAGTCATTTTCACATTATTACAGAGCATTCAAACTAAACGTTCTATGCAGATAATCAAGGAGGCACAAGCACATTTTTCTGTTTTGAGGAGGAGGGGAGGTAATAACACATGACTTTTTTCTACCAAAGCGGGAAAAAAAAAAAGATTCAATAAACTACTCTTAAAGTCATAAATTTTTTTTTTAATTAAAAAAGAAAAAAAAGGGAAAAACCCTCAACTAAGACTCGTTACAATCAATGGTGAATTTCAAAGTGATGAAAAAGACTCAAGCTGCAAGAAATAATGATGTGAATATGAAAAGATGGTTAACAAAGTTGAAAGCCAGGCTGGTGGAGAATAAGACTGTTGTTGGTCTGTACTGATCAGAGAAGGGAAGCCAAAGGCATAGCATGTCATATCAGAAAGTGACATCATCTGCACATAAAAATAATATTTTGCAATGTTGCTTTCTGCAATATCCTTTTCTGCAATAATGGTTCAAAAATGTGGTGTAATAATATAAGCAGATATATGCATTTTCACTGTTTTTTTAAATGTTGTGATAATGGGATGTTACAGCATGAGGGAGGCATAGAAGCAATCTGAGTTATAGTACACACCTGCCCATTTCCTTAAATGAAATTATCTGATCACGAGAACTTCCTTTTTATTTCTATTTTTTTAATACTTAATGCCATCTGAGATATAGGTATGTAGGTATATATAGTTGCTGTGTATAATTTGTGACCTTCTCAGGTGTCATGTTGACAATTGGAAAATCAAAAGCTGGGTTTGTTTCTGTTTTCTGAAGCCCTTTGCTAGGGAAGCACAGTGTTGAGGCGTTCTTCTTCCTCAGGATAGCTTTTACTTGAGTTTGCTAGGAAGTTGTAGACCTTACTCTTTATTTATCTGTGTGCAGTTCCACCTTAGAGCCCTATTTACTATCTAAGGTGTGTGTCACGTATTTGTGAGAGACTGAAATGATTAATGGCTTATTTACATGAGAAAGCTCACAAACAGCCAAGATGTGATAATCATTTTTCCCTCAGGCCCTTTTACCTTTGGGGTAGACACAGGACCATCAAATCAACGCTTGATGGATTTTTCCTTCTTTTTAATAATCAGTCTATCGTGGGTCAAATTTTCACTTTTCTCTTTATAGAAACCTGACAATCCATGAGATGGAGCTGCGGGGAACCAATTAAACTTTTAATTTAATAACTGCATCTATTATCAGTTTATTAGTTTATTATCAGTTTATTATCAGTTTTCATTTCAAGTGACTTGTTAGGAGACCAAATGTTAGTCAAACCATTTTCTGTATTGTTAGTTTGATTTTAGCCAAGTTTATTTTGCCTTTTTACTGAGGAAAAAAGTGATGTGGGAAAAGCTTTTACTTTTATTTTATGGATATATTAATTTGTCTCAAGCAAATTTAGCCTGGGAGTTGATACAAGAATTTATGCATATTTGGAATCATATAAATACATATTAACCTTCCAAGTTCTGCCTCAGAAGGCTCTAAATTTATGATGATTTGGCTAAAGTTTTCAGAGATATTAACAGGTAAACTAAATAACCTTGACAAGAGAAAATAAAATATCACATGGAGAACTGCTGTCCTAAATCAGAAGGGCCACAGGCGTGGGTTGCAAAGGGGGCATGAATAGAATACAAGAAAGCATTTTACCAGCTCCCAAGCAACATTTCCTGGAACCATTTGTGGAACCAAACATGTTATCAGTCATGAGACATTGCACCATGAAATGCCACTACTATTCCCTGTACCATGGTGGGATCCTTCTGCCAAGTGTGGATTTTTTCAACATGAATAGAGTATACCCTGTGATGCTGGATGGTGTACACAAATCCCCATTAGCCCCCGAACCCCACAACAAATTCTCCAAAGAAATTATGAGTGGGCCTGGTCTCTGAAATAAATCCTTGGCTTCACACCTTCTCTACAAGGGCCTTCCAAGGCCCACACAGGGCAAGTAGTAGAATGGGAAGTGGAAAAAATTGGACTGTAAGGATCAGGAGCTGAAACTACCTAATGGAGAGAGAATGAACTGGAAAGTGAGGAGTCATAGATATGTTATCCAAAATAAATTAGAAATTCCCCTTTTGAAGGGTTCTCATGTAATAAATTGTACCACAAGAGTAAGTGAACCTACAGAAACCTAGTACATCTCAGAGCTAAGAACTTCTACCTGGGACATGTGTACCTGTTGGGGTATCCCAACTATGGCTATCCCAGTTGAGACACCCTCTGCAATGGGTCTTATGAAAAATTAGAGATGGTGCTGTCCTGTGGCATTCCCACCACCCATGGCCCTGACCAAAGAAGGGTCTGGAATTCAAGTAAAAAGCCACAAGAATTTCCGTCGTGTGACCTGTATCAGTGTTCACAAGTTAATATTCAGCTCTGTGAGGAATGGTAGGGGCATGTTCAGATGAGAAAATGTATTCCCACTTGAACATGTACAATATGGCTGGACTCTGATGTATTACCAGGTTTCCTACCATGTGTCCTAGGAGAGTTTTTAACTTTACCTCACCACATAATAAAAGATCCAGGGAAAGAAATGGACCCCAAGTACAACCCAAATGGACTGTGAATTTATTCCAAGCCTTGTCTGAGACTCAAACTGATAAAAGCTAGATTTCATTACGTTGATCATTTCTATAATTCGGGGTACAACACAGTCATGGTTGAAGCACTTTACTCATATACTGAAAATATAATTGCATAAAGAGGGACAACACTAATTGAAAAGCAGAGAGTGGACAACTGAAGAGCCAATTCTACCTGTGCTGCCCTTTTCAGAATAAGTCTGAGTAAATATGTCTTTCAGCATATGTCAATGTAGCTTGATATCCTGGACAAACCAGAATGTAGCCTGCAAAGTGAAAAGTTTACAATGGACTCATGGGCAAACCAGTTAGTAACTTTTTTAACTCCTTTGTAAAAAGCACAAGAACTGTTGTTTTTTGAAATTTTTTGGGTGTTTTTCATTTTTGTTTTGTTGTTGTTGTTTGGGGTTTTTTTGCTTTGTTTTGTTTTGGTTTTGGTTTTTTAGGGTTTTTTTGTTTGTTTTGGGGGGGGGCAGGAGTGGGGTTTGGTGTGAAGTTATCAGGTATGCTACAAAGCATCAAATGTACTTCACTATGTTTTCCTATATGAGTTTTCCTCAAAATAAATGTAGGGAATAACCTGTCTAATTCAGACCATAAAATTGGTTTGATTGGGAAGTATGTGTCATAAATGAGAGTGAAGATGATGTTGGCAAAATTTGCCACAGCTGACCGACAAATAATTACCTGAGAGAAAGAGCGCAATATGATGGACTCTCATCATGCATTTTAATTATGGGTTTTAATTGCCTTTTGAATCCTATAAAAGTCAGTGGCCTACAACTCTATAGCTGTTTTATTTCCTAGCTGTACAAATGTGCCAGCATTTGTCTAGCTCCTGTGAAACAGTAGAGGACACAGTGTCTTTTATCAGGGAATGAAAAAATTCAAAAATCTATATTAGCATATCATCTTGACTTTTCCTATTAAAAACTCAGCTTGGCAAAAAAGTTCCTTAGATTTATCACTTAAGAGAAACAACACAAAAGACCACACACAACAAAGAAAAATTTGAAATATAAAAGAATACATAATAATGCATATGCAGCTCCCCTTCTAGTATTTCTTTGTCAGTTATGGAAAAAACACAACAAAATACAAGCAACAAACCCACTATTCTTAACAACTGTAAAGAATAGAAATGAAAGGTCTTCATTATTTGATAGACCATTTAGTACCACAGTTCCAATGGCCCCTAAAATTATTTCTGGTTATTTAAGAGAACTTTGATTTTGGAAAGCTCTAGGGAGTTAATTTGTGATGCCAAGGATGCAGATTAAACTGTGACACTTCAAAGATCCTGCAGGGTCCCATAGATTTACTACAGAAATGATTTCTTATTCATTATATGGCTGAAAAACAGTGAGAATTTCTTCGTTTTCATAAAAATATGTGTATGTGTGATGATATTCATGTTTATATAAATGTATCTGTATGGCTTAGAATGTCTTCCAAAAGCTGATTGAAAATGTTCAGAGGGTTTGTCAATAATTAATTCAACAATTTAGAATGCAATTTATTAATTCTTCCATAAAATGTTATCACTCATATCAGAAGCTTAGTTGCTGCCCTTTAGTATTTTGGTCTTAGCCCAGATCTTCAGTTCTGGCCCTCAGTGCTCTTTATTTCTTTTTAAGCTACCAGCTGTGCTTCTTATCTTCACGTGTCAAATATTCAGCCTGTGTTACTGGAGTAGATGTTATTCATAAATGCAGTTGTTAACTGTGCTGATGAGGTCAAACTGTCTTCAAGAGGTCATTGAAACTGGAGGAAAGGAATAAATTAAATAACTGAAGGACAGTCTGGGAGAGTTGGGGTTATTAGGCCTTGAAAAGAGAAGGCTCCGGGGAGACCTTAGAGCACTTTCCCATACGTAAAAGGGACCTACAAGAAGGATAGAGAGGGGCTTTCTACAAGAGCATGCAGTGAAAGGGGGAACAGCTTCAAACTGAAAGAGCGTAGGTTTAGCTCAGATATTAGGAAGAAATTCTTTATTGTGAGGGTGGTGAAGCACTGGAACAGGCTGCCCAGAGAAACATCCCTGGAAGTGTTGGATAACAACAAAGCCAGGTTGGATAAGACTTTGAGCAACCTGGTCTGGTGAAAGGTGTCCCCCCTGTGCCTGTGGCATGGGGATTAGAACTAGATGATTTTTATGGTGCCTTTCAACCCAAAACATTATATGGCCCCATGATTCTGTCATATTAAAAACTTTTGATAATTGTAGACAGCCCTGTGAAAATGTATTCATCTTTATTAAAAACAAACAAGCAACACCTCCCCACCCCCCCAAAGTTAACATAAAAATGTCTTTTTCATGACCTTCTTTGAATTTATTTTGAAATATTTGAAATATACTTGAAATTCCTGTTGAAGGTGTGGAAGAAAAGTGGACTTTCTGTGCTTTATTAGAAAGTAAAAGATAAAGGTTTACTTTCCAGAAACGCTTGTAAGGTAGTTTGGTGTCCATGAAGTTCATTCAGATCCTAGACTGAGGAACTAAAGGAAGTTAAGGAGTCAGGCAGAGGACTCACTGTGGTATACAGTTGCAGATCACTCCAGACTGCTTCGTGGCCAGCAGACCTTTGAATGGAGACTCTATTTGCATCTGCTGAGCCCAAGATACAGATAAAGTAGTTCAGATTTCTAGCCTTTTTATCTTTCTTTGGATGTCTGTTCTTTTTACTTTTCATGTCTCCATTTAATCCACAACCAAGCAGTGAATAAACTAAGAAAATACCTATCATTTCTTCATATCATCAGTTTGCCAAACCCAGTCGCCTTCCCTTTTCTTTATGCTTGCACTCACAATGTGAGACAGCTCATAAACAGTTGCATTGAGAAATGATATAGCTAATGTAAATCTGGATATTTTATATGTATAAATATTTCCCCTTAGCATGATAGCAAACATTGATAGAATTTTTATACAATGATAAAACTTTAAATTCTATGTGGGGTGTGTGTGTGTGTGCTGTTACTACTACAAAAAATTCCCAGCCAAAATTATTGTAGTCAAATACCCATTCTATTGTAAACTAGATATCATTGGGAGAAAAATGCTTTTTAAATTGAAAGTACTAATGTTTTGCTTTTTTAATTTTTTTAATTTAACATATGAAATGTTAAAAAAATACAGTAGTCCCTTTGGGATGATTTCTTTCATTCTTCTATGTAAATTGAAATTTTTGTCCAATATTTATCTCTCATAGTTTATTATTACACCAAGACAAGATAGGTACAAAAGTATTCTCACAGCCCAAAATGGAGAGCACAATCAGAAATACAAGTAAAGGAGGAATTGAAGGATAAAACTAAGCATCTACCCAGAATTCCTATGAAGTGCCCCAAAATAATTTCCCAAACAGGATTTCTTTTGTTATCATTTTTAGCCAAATTGTAAGAACAGTAATTTTCAATATAGGGACAGTCATCTTTCACTTTCAAGCTTTTACTGGAAGAATAATAAGTCCTTTCACTCTGAATGAAACATGAAAAACAGCTAAGAAAGGGTACAAAGTACCCACTCACACTCTTGACCCTTGGTCTCTTGAACTAGCCACTAGTACCTGAAAACCTGTACAATAACATCCATGGTGAGATTCCCTTTTGCATAGTAGAGAACAGCCATGTAATAATTTTGCCTCATGATATAACGCAAAGTCCTGGCTGCTTGACCTTTGTTCCCTCAGTTTGTGATGAATAAATGTTCATACCTGTATCCTATAGATATAAATACAGATTTCTTATATGAATTATCTACATCTTGCACAAACATTAAGTAACTTTTCTTATGACAAAATTGTTTTCTGCTTTAGGTACGCTGAGTCAGAACTACACCTATGGGCAGATTAACAGTTGCAAAGATTTATTCCTGGGATCTGCAATAGTACAAGCTGGTCTAGAGGGTGAGCTCTATTTGCAGCAATAATCCAGTTACACAATTATAAAAACTTTTTGTATTTTTAAAAGCTTAAATTTTAGTGCTTGTCTTGCAGAGAAAACCTATCACTCAAATATTTCTTGACCTCCACTGTATGCAAAGGTGAAAACAAATCTATAGCCATAGCTAAAACCCTTATGTTTATTTATAACTAGACTACTCATGGAATGCTCATTAAATGCAACCACTACATATCAGATTGTGATCCCTGGCTCCAGGTTACAGAGTACATCTTACCTTTCATCCCCTTGTTTTAATTAAACTCAGAAAAAAGATCATAATTTTGTTTCATGTGCTTAAAGTAACTGAGAGCACTTCTGAGGCTTGTTAGCACTGAAAAACATACACAGTTTTGTCAACCGCTGACTGTATGTCACAAGAAAACCAGCTGCCCCATGAACCACAACCTTCTGTCCCAAAAGCATCTGAGAAATTCTGTAAGCAAAGCAGTCTTAAACTCAGTCATGGATGTATTTACACAAAGTCACATTGAGTGTTGCTACAGAGAACACAGAAACAGCCTCAAGACCAGCTTGCATTTATATTTGCTGTCTCCACATTTAATTTATCTGTTCTGCTGTTTGTGAAAGCTTTTTTCTGCAAAGTGTACCTTGGATCATGTACAAGCAGATGCTACCTACAGAGGTTCTTGTCTCTGCTGTCAGATGTAGGCTATCCTATCTCGCCTTGCAAAGAGGGGCAACTGGGACAGGTCGATATCCTTCTCACCAGGACCATGACAGATCATCTGCTAGCAGAGCAGATGGGATCTGTAGATGGCCTGAGTTAAGCTTTATGCTGGCAGCCTGCAGAAGAGACACAGAGCCAAAAGACATGCCAGATCATGAGCACAGTCCCATGTTTACTTTGTCAGAGAACACAACAATGATTAACCGCAGTAGTGTTTTACCGACAAAGATCAAGACCACAGCTGGTAACACACAAGGTATGGAATGAATGCAGAAACAACAGACTGGAGCTGTATAGCTAGAAAGGTTTGCTGGTTAGGGACATTAACACTGAATCGTTGCTTGAAGGAAGAAACATGCACATTAGTAATATTACTTGGTTTGACTAGAGAGGGCATGAACTAATTCACCATATCTAAACACACAGTGCAAGAGTATGTAGAAAGTTTGAAAAACATGGCATAAATGTAAATCAAGGGAGTTTCTGACTTTCACATCACAGAGAAAAAGGTATTACTGCAACAACCCAGATGATTCATTCTCTCTAAGCAAAAGTCTTGTTCAACCCTGTCCATGCCTCAAAATTTAAAAAACTCCACATATTAGTGTGGGACAAATCTCTTCTCTCAACAGTTCACATAGAAAACTACCAAAATTCTGAAGTTAAATGCTTATGAGAGATTTCATTAATGAAAAAGTACTTTGTCAGTGTGTAAATTGGTAGTTCTGGGCTTGATAGGTAGCTGTGAAGTTAACTTTGTACACTACAAGAGAAAATGATGATTCAGATCTTCTCTATCTATACATTAAACCAGAAGACTATAATGGTCTTCACAAATAAGTAGAATTGTTTTAATTGAGTTTAAAGCAGATTTGGAAAAGCAGTTGTCTTTACTAACAGCAAACAGGAGGGTTTCGATCATCACAGGGTTTTACATGAGTGAATACTACTTAAACAGAGTTGAAAGCTTGGCAATACAAATGGTGAGTAAAATTTTCTATTAATAAACAAGGACAATGCCAAATTTAACATTCTCTGAATAGTAACAGTAGACAGTAACTTCTACTGTCTAAGAATTGAAGACAGTATTAGGGTACCATAAATTGGTTAATTCCAGACTACATAAAGGACAGAAAAAGCATGAACATTAGAACAGTAGTAACGTATAAAAGGGTTTTCTTCTAATCATTGTGAGAGATGCCTTGCAACAGCCTTGATGGAGTCTTTTTATTCTGTACAACCAAGAGCTGTGTTTGCATCCTTACAGCTCTATTTTTCAGCGTCATCCTTTTTGGAGCAGGTACTATATTGAAGCAAACAAAACTGATCAGGCAAGGGAGCTTTTTTGTTTTTTTTTTTTTTTAAATTATTGTCAAAATATTCAAAACAGTGTAAAAGGATTCCCCAAATTGTGCATCTGCAGGATGATTCCTACTGAAAAGCAGATCATAACTACTAGAGGTCTTTATGCAGTAAAATGCCGATATGAACGACTATCATTCTTCTCTTTTATTTATTAATTTATTATTTATGTGTTCTAAAATATAAATTGACCCCTGTAAGGTATAAATAAATGATTTGTTTGGTTGGTTTTGTGAGTTTTCTCAGGTGTGCTTATGGAATTAAGATATGCAAAGATTTTTCTCAGAGTTTACATGGGAAACACAGGAATCCTGGTAGATGCTAATGAGATACAATAAAATGAAAATGTAGCATTTTTGTTATGTATGGTTTTTATACATGTTCACACAGGTGCTTTTCATCTTAAAAATATTTATAGGTCTTAAAGAAGTAAACTGAAACACACCCAATGATATGTCATTGTGTTAGTTTATCCTCAGTATTTGTGATAACTCGCAAATTTTGTTAGACTTGTGGAGTGTATCCATGATAGACATGAATTTAGAAAACTGATATTATTTTATTTATTGAGGAGTCTTGATGTAATTAGAAAGACATAATCTGATGTTAATGAATACAGTAGAAATTGTTCTAGAATAAGAAAATATAATTTTTTTTATTCTTAGAATGTTTTATCTGTCTTCAACATGTGGACTATTGCTTTCCTAACACTGTATTCTTTGGTAGATTAAGTAGTTTACTCTTTGCAAGTAATTTCCAATTTCTAGGTTCCAGGGAGTGGCAAAGAAATACCAAATAAAAACTAAATATTTCTTTTTGTTTGTTTCATAATTTTGTGTCTGTGCTTTTTTCCCCACTTCATCTCTTGTTCAACTCTTCCCACAAATACCAAATCACAAGAGGAGGGTTTTTTTATAGGTTACTTGTTTGTTCAGTCATTGCTTGTTCTCGCTAAAGGTGTTTCTTTTTAGTATGCACCAGCTAGATTTTATTTTTTTATGCATATCTATATGTTATCCTTCTGCTAGCTATTTCTCTGGCTTCATAATCCCACTGAGAGATCAAAAGCAAAATTTTATATGCAAGCAGTGTGATGCAGAAACATGTTTCTCTCACCTCAAGATCACATCTACCTACTAAAACAGAAAGAGATTGGATCCAAATCTACTTTAACGCGTTCACGTGCCACCTTTCAGACAAGAAAAAATAACTATTTTTCTTTCTTAATTCTGAAAAGTCACTTTGGTTTTCCTAGTGTTCATGAAAAATGAACAGACATTTTAGAAGAACAATCATGATATCAGTCCTGAGCACTAATGAACAGTGTAGAGCCCATCCAAGCATGTTGAAGATTGCATATTTTCATATACATGGCTTACTTTTCTCTATATTAAACTTCATCTGCAGTTCTACCACCGAGGCTGTGTGACTGGCCTTCACCTTTAGCACTCGGTAGTGATTGCTAGTACCAACAAGCTTCGTCATCTGACTATTTCTTTGATATTGAGTGAAGAACCTCCAGGGCATATTCCTGTCATCTTCCCTTAAAAAAAAAAATCATTTATTTCAGTGCTTTGTTTCTTATCTTTTAATAAGTTATTTATCCATGTGGAGACTGGTTCTCTTATCTCATGGCAGCTTAGTTTCTTTAAGAGCCTTTACTGAGGGATTGTGTTGATTGCCTTTGGAAATCAAAGGATGGCATATCAACCTTTGTGCACAGGCTCATTGCTTCCTTCAAAGAACTCCCATAGATTTGTGAGTTCTGTCTCTAAAGAAGACACTAGTTCTATTCTCTACACTAATTCTTACCAGTTTTCCCAGAAGAAACAAAGGTGAACATCACCGGTCTGTGTTATGCAGGTGGAGGCTGCCGGGATCTGCCCCAGAATGCTTTCAAATATTGGTTACCTATTTGCTATCTGCAAGAGGTTGTACACCACAATCAGTAACTCACCTGCCATTAATTTTAGTTCCTTCAGGTCTGACAAGAGAACTTTTGCTCATCCTTATTTAATAACATTTAAAAAGACAGGTAGTCAAGATTCAATTATCTGTGCATATTTATTAGGCCATTTCACAGACAGACTGAGAGGAGATGTAACTGGCAAAGGTTTTTAGGGTTAACATACATGTGATGGTTTGACTCTGGCTAGGTGCCAGAGGCCCACCAAGCCGCCCTATAACTCCCTCCCCCAGAGGGACAGGGGAAAGGACAAGATGAATCAGTGGGTCGAGATAAGGCAGTTTTTATTGAAACAATTGAGAAGCAAAAGCAGGGTCTGCACGCGCATAAGCAAAAGGAAGGAAAGTCAATCTCTACTTCCCATCAGCAAGCGATGTTCAGGCACGTCCTGGGAAGCAGGGCCTCAGCACACGTAGTGGTTCCGTGGGAAGGCAGACATTACAGAATGCCCCCCCCTCCTCCTCTCTCTCTTGGCTTTTACATCTGAGTTGATGTCATATGGTATGGAATATCCCTTTGGTTTCTTTGGGTCAGCTGGCCTGCTTGTTTTCCCTCCCGAGGTCTTGCCCACTCCCTGCCCCTTGATGGGGGAGAATGTTAGAGGGACAGTGCTGCTCAGCAGTAGCCAAAACACTGCTGTGTTATCAACTGAAGCACAGCACTGGTAGGGCTGCTGAGCTCTACCTCAGTTAGAACCAATACAATATACCATTCAGCATACTTTCTGGAAACATTTGAAAAAAATCAAATTCATATCAACTCTAATTGTTTTTGTAACATTGATTTGTAGAGGTAACTGTTTGGTATTGTAGGCTTCTATGGGGTATTTTATCTAATCCTGCACTTCAGGCTGAATTAAATTAGCATCATATAGAATCAGTGGAAACTGATACAGACTTTCAAAAGCAGCTGGATTAACAGGTGAACACAATTCACAGATACCCACATAAAGACACAAATAAAAGTGGAGCTACTTCCTGTGGAAATATCTGTGGCAAACCCAGCAATTTACAGATTGAATTATTTCAGATTTGACATCAATCATAAAAAAGGGGCCTGAATAACTAGAGTTTAGAAATAAATGGCAGAGGGTTAAAAAGAGTAACATAAGGGATAGAAAAATTTTCTTGTAGTGAAAAATTTGTCAAATTCTACTTGTATAGTTTACCCATGAGAAAGTTAAGAAATGTTTTATCTTAGCCTTGAAGTACCAATTCAGGGAATTTATTTTTGAAAGTAAGGGATTTTAATTTGGAAGCAGGAAAAAAAATGTAACAAAGTACAACATCTGGAGGCTAAACACAGTCAGATTAGCAAAAAAAAAAAAAGAACATATTTTCATCAGCACAAATAATTAATTAAATTTTCATGATTTGAAGGTACTGAATCAAAATCAATTGTCTTTCTTTAACTTTCAAGCTTTGAAATTCTGACAATTTGTACTATTTTATGCAGAGATTCATATGGCCCATTTTAGTTTTAAAATTTAGACATTTCCAAATAAATTATTCATATTAAAAAGAAATTATAACATATGGAAACAGAAGTCTTTAAAGTCATCAATTATAGAATTCTAGCAGTTATTTTTAATTTTTTTTTCCATTTTGTTTTTCTGCTTTCATATCAGAAAAAAAATCAATATTGTTTCACTGGAATATAATTAAGGAAATAAATAAAATATATATTATGAATAAATAGAACACCATGTGTTAAAATTCAGATAAAGTGCTTAGCATTAACAAAGCATAGTCCCATTTTCATTGTTTGTCTTCTCTAAAATTATTTCTGTCTATATTATGCTATTGCCAAACGATCCAAACAGGAGCAGAGTCTCCTTGTTCTATGTCCCAGAACAATTACAATTAACTCACAGAGAATATTAAGCACAGAACTGTGGCTGTTTTTTCATTTGGCTACATTCTTAGCAGTGGTTAACGGTTCTTATGAGCCCTACCCAAGAAAGAAGAAGGTTTCAGACATTGGAATATTTAAGGAAGTTGCAGGGGATGAAGAAGGTTATTGATAGCAGTAATTTTAATGGAAAAGGTGTGCACCATTGTGGCGGCGTATGTGGCAAAAGCCACAGCCCCACAGGCTCAAGACTGGTGGGCACAGCCTGAGGTTGCCACAGTCTGAGGCATTCCCCCTGCTCAGGGAGAGCTTTTGGTTCACCCCCAGCATCCCTTGTACCTTAGTTTACATATTTTGGTTGGTTGCTACATTACCTAATGTTCTGTATAAGGTTATGTGCTGGAAATTTCATTACAGTTCGGTTCCCTATTGGTTATATGTTAATCCTTGTACCCCATTGGTTACTTTCCCCTGCTTGTATCTCCATAAATCCCCTGCTGTCCCTAAAACCTGGCCTTTGGTAGCTGAACCTTCAGCTCTCCCGGACCCCTGCGCTGCCTCTCCCGGACCCCGGACCCTCTCCTACCTTCCCTGCTGCTTCTCCCGGGAAATAAAAGAGCTGGAAATGACTCCAAGGCCCTTCCCTCGGGTCTTTGTCCCTGCCTGCGCCTGCATCATCAGCCCGGGGCTCTCTCTATCACAGAGGAGCCAGCACTAACGAGCTGCCGGACGACTCCCTGTGTCTGGGGAAACTGCAAGCTGCAGTCCCCGGGAAACCAGGGTCACTCCCAGAATAACACTGAGCGGCCTCAAGCAGGCCCCCGGAGCCAGCGTTACACCATTACAGTGCTTATTACTTCATCTATAGATCTCCAGTTCAAGGGTTTTTTTTGCTATATCATGAATTTCTATGCATATTAAAAACCTCCCCAACAAGTTGAATAGAAGAGATTGAATTACAGGCATAGAGACAACCAATAAATATTTGTAATAAATCTGTGGTTGTTCCAGCCTACACCAGTGTAAAAGGTTTTGTTGAATGCAAGCTGCACTGCTCTGCCTGTGTTGTGTGCGTGCACGTGTTCCATGGGCAAGACTGGATCAGCTGACAAAACTGTACAGAGAAATGAGGGGCTTTAATGCTGATAGCATGATACCATGATATAAAGAGATGCAAAAGTCTAAAGCTGTTGTTGTGCCTTTCCTGAAGCATGCTCTGACAATGCCATCAATGATAAGGAGATGTCACGGCAGCTGTTCAGGATAAGCACCAGGCAAACTCACATAATGGCAATACAGACCAATAATTAGCAGCTTCCCACTTAGTAATATCCTCCAACTGACATGATGCTTTTTAATGAAAATCTTGCATCTTCTCATTTTCCACAGTCTAAAGAAAGTGGCCTTTGTCATCCATAAACTGCTGCTCTAATGGTGGACAGATTTGACACACCAGAATAATCAGTGTTTTAACTTTCTGGAGCAAACACGTATTGGAAAAAATCTGTCAACAAGAAGTGTCACCTTTGAAAATTGTAATGGGTACTTCACTGCAATCCCACCACTAAAGAACAGGAAACATTGGGGAAAACAGAAATAGTAACATTGCTAGTGTCCTCCATATGTTTTTGTTCTGTTGAGGTTTTTGTTTTAGAAAGTTAACCTTTTCCATAGATTTTTTTTTACACACATTCGAGAATTTCCACATATGCAGGTATTGAAGATAATTATGCAAATATATTCAATGAAAATTGGAATGGGTAGGAAGTGACCTCAGCATTAAAGAAGAGCAATAAAGGATGAGAAGATATGAAGAAAAAAATAAGAAAAGTTAAAGATCAATAAGAGTTTGTTGTGAAAGGGCATGAAAATAGAAATTTGAAGAATCTTGAAATACATCACTTTTTATATAAATGTTCTGGTCACCAGCACAGAAATTGCAGATGTTTTGTGCTTGTGATCTGATAATTTTTAAACTATGATATCCTTCTGAGTTCCAATAAAAAGCAACAGGTAGTGGAATATAAGCTCTCTTGAATTAAAAGACATCCTTGAGAAAAGCATAAATGAAGAACCTTATGATATCTCACTCATATCAGTCTGTGCTACAGTTTCTATTTTCACAAGCTCCAAAAATTGTGCTCCTTTTTCTAGTTTTATTATTTGTAAAGTTGATAAGGAAACAGCTGTAAGGTTTATAACCAAAATGATAACCATGGCTTTATATCTTTCTCTCTTTAATCTGATAGTTTTCTTCTGTCAATTGTGCTACAGGACCTTTTTCTAAGAGCCGTACAAATATAATTTTGGGTTTTTACTAGGTGTCATGGCCTCTAACTGCTCAAGGCATTGGAATTACTTTGCTGCAGTGTAGTTTAGTGCTGGAGAACCTGCAACGCTCCCTTCATTTGGTGCCACCCAGCATCCTTCACATGTTGCATACTGGCATAGAATGTCAGCCAACCAACAAATGTACTTAACATTTACTTCAGGACTGGTGATCAGTATTCTATTTGCAGTTCTATATACATTGGGGAGATTTTATATTACAGCATGCTTAAATGTATATTTAGATTCTGCTAAAACAAATCATTCATGTCAACAGCAAACATAATGGTTAAATATGACCTACCACATTCCAGATTCAACAGAAATGAAATTAAAAGATAGGGCAATTTGAGTATTTAATGTCTGCAGGATACATGACTATCTGCATTAGCTTTGGAGACATCCCACAGATTTGATTTAAATTAAACACCTGGCTTTTACATAACACAATGTAGGCAAGACAAGCCTTGTCTTCTATTGTATCATTTGTGAAGCATAGTAATAGTTCTCTATATCGTAGGCTCAAAAATGTAAAACTAATTTAGTTCTTGGTGCTCAAATATTAAGCCAACTGAAGCCAGAAAAATATTTGAATATAAATTTACAATGTAAAAAAATAAAACAACAAACAAAACAAAACAAAGCTTTATTCCTTTTATCTTTCTTTTCAGAAAGAAATATCTTTGTTACATTGCTTGGCCAGGTCCAAGAAAGATTTAAATATTAAGTGACAGCTGTGTTTAGCATAACTTTCAAGATTTGGACTCCTGTTTCTGTATTTTTCTAACTAAAACTATCCTTGCTAAAATTCAACATAGTCATGTGTCTGTACACAGAGTTCACAAAAACAAATGGGTATAAAAATCCGTATTCTAATTGTTCTCTCACCACGTAGGGTTAGGACTAGACAGTCAAAATTCCTTTGCAATATAAAGTATAACAAGGGTAAACAACACAGACAACTTCAATAGCAATTTAAACAAAGTCTACAGTACGCTAAACAACTAAGGAGTGAACATATTAGCAACAGCTTCAAGTGAGAGAAACACTGAGTGCTGGAAATGGTGTGAGACTGGCACTATATATTATGTCTGAAAATTACTAAGGGAAAGTTTGGAAGTTAACAAATGAACCCATTTTAAGGGAAATTGGAGCCTATCTATTTCCCTCCAAATGTGGTAATTTAATGGTTTTATAAGGTTCTTGCATGTATGAGATAGAGAAGGAGGAGGAAAATGTGATCCTTTCAGGAGAGCAGGACTTGAAAGATGACACAGAGGTTTATACATTAGCTGCAGTTTACCCTCCAAACAAATTTATATAACTGTAAACAATGAGTTCCACTTATCTAGTTAGGAAGAAACAAATGCATGTAATAAAATGTTAATTAGTAAATATAATATAATTTGGGTTTCATAAAAATATAACATCTAAATCAATTTTTATATACTGGTAGGAGGTCTGCCTCTTTTATTTCTGGATAATAGCATCAGTTTATTTGTGGAAGAAGGCTTTTTTTAATGTGTACATCTTACCATTTCCTGTTTTTCTGACTTTTTGTTTTTATTTCTTAGGGAAACTAGTAGAAAATAAAATTAGGACAAAATTAGAGATTTGGATTTTAAAATTAATGTATATTATGCAAATTACTAGAAAATTATTAAGTAGGAATTTAATTTACTTTTCACAGTGAAAATGGACCTAATTCATGAGAAGCCTTCCTAAGAATTATTAGCTTTTATACCAAGCCAGCAATTCTTTTGTTGTCTGACTGACTGCAGAAGTAGCCAAAAGCGTCCTTCAGCTGAAATGATAGGAGTCTGTGTACAGATCCAAGGAATAAAAAAAACACACAGTAGCCAAAATAAAGTGACTTGAGTCAATCCTTTGCTCACCTAAAACTTACACCAAGTCCCCTTGAATCTGATCAGCTATTTATATGAATAAAGACTTAGCTAGATCCTATATATTAGGAGAAGATTGTTCTATCTCTCCTGATAAAATCTAGTGTTGTATTCTCTAAAGTATTGTTTGGATATATAAAGATTAAGTTGGGCATCGGTTTATTTTATTTCCCATTTCCCATGCAGAGCTGAAGGGATTTGAATGTCTGGAAAATTTTCCAAATGATACCAAAATTTGCTTTTGTCCTGTACTGGTTTTGACTGGAATAGAGTTGATTTTCTTCATATCAGCCCTAAGTTCTGGGTTTGTGACCAAAACACTTTTGATAACATGCTGATGTTTTAGCTATTGCTGAGCAGTGCTTACACAGCATCAAGGCTTTCTCTGTTTCCCACTCTTCCCCCAACAGTGAGTAGGTTGGGGAAGATAAGAGGCTGAGAGTGAACACAGCTGGGACAGTTGATGCAAATTAACCAAGGATTAGTCCAGTAATAAAACCAGAGTGGGAGTTTATTAGAGGTTGTCAATGCTCAGTGACTGGCTGGTATCCATCAGCTGCTTGTGAATTATTGCTTTTAGATCACTTAGTCTATAACAGTGGAAGTACTTATTAAAAGATCATCAACTAAGACAGTAAGGAAATATCATAAGGATACTGGACTCAAAGCCTTTTCTGTTTCTCCCTTTGTGGGGAAGGTGCAGATGCACAGTCTATCAGAAGATGAAGCTGATCTTGGTTGAACTCTGAACACTTCTAGGGTACTACTACTGTTATTATTAAAAAAAAAATAAAAAGAGGAAAAAGGTGCATATCTAATTTAATAAATTTATATACAACTGTCAATAAATCATCAGATAACAGGTCAAAATTACAGACATCAGAGCAGTTAAGTTATTTCAGGTGCAGGAGGAGCAATTTAAATATGTAACTGATAACACTAGGAAATAAATGGGCTTTATAATGACTGATAACAGTAGCTGTTAGACAGACTAGGACTGGATGGACCATTTTCCTTTGTGATCTAGCTTGTTTGTAACCATTTGCGGTAATTATCTTATGGGCATCCAGCAAGAAAGACCTGACATTGTCTCTGAAATAATGTCAGTGAACACATACATCATCAGCTGCTTAACCATGTCCTGACTAGTAACCCTTCACATGAACTAGCAGTAGGACATGGCCAATTCCTGTTGTGCGTACACCTGAAAGCTCTGAAAAAGGAAATCTGCCAAGCATATCAAGTTAATGAGTGATTGCTTGCAAGTGATTAAATTGCAGTTTATTTTTATTTAGCAAAAAGAAGAAAAATGAGTCAAAAGTGTTTCAGAGGGTTGAGAGCAGTGAAAGCTGGCATACTGTGCTTCATGCAAGGTGAAGTCACAGGAGCATGGTTTAAAGGCAGAATGAGCTGGAATAATTACCCCTTGTTAATAAAAAACAATTTGGTGCTGAGGATTATTACCGCGATGCCCCGTTATTACGGCTTATCCCGGTAATCAGTCGAAGACGCAGAAATAATGAGAGCTGGACTTCGGGCTGTGTTCAGAGCAAGGGCGGAAAAGGGGGGGGAACCCCTTTCGTTTAATTCTTATATACACTTTTAGAAATCACCTATCATTGGAGAAAATTAACACTTCCGTCTCTAACTATATTGGTTAAAAGAAGTGTCCGTCAAAGGGATCTGTGTCCATGGGAAAGGAATGTAAAAAGATAATTTTTACAACAACATAGCTATGTTTACAGAAATCGTCCTTGAGACTGTCTAACAGAGAAAACTAGCTATTTTACAGTGAAAAATGGGCAACAGAGGATTTGAAGGAAATTTCAGCTGCCAAAAGGAGCAGCATTTGTTCTGTTTGTGCTATACCTGCCTGCTTAAAAATGTATCTGCTATGCTTCTTAGTCTCAAAACACAGATATTCATTATTCAGGCTCTGAAATGCAGACTTTGCAGAGATATATGATAATGCCTAGTCTTGAATTGTAACTATTTGAAAATAAGACAAAAAGTTATTACATTAAAGAAAGATGTTTCCCTTCAGTTTTGTAATCAGAAGTGGGGGAGAGAGTTTGAAGTTTATTAAGTTAATATGTAGAGCTTGACTAAAGTGTTGATCAAACAAGATTATTATCTAAGGGAAATTACTTTCTATTTCACTACATTTCTCTTTGTGAGTATGTTCAGATAGGAATGCATGATGAAACAGTGAATTCCCACCTAGCATTTTTATGAAATATCATTAAAAAACCAGAAAACATAACTAGTCAGCAGATGAAGAGCAAAGATTAAATCAGTACAAATCAGAACAAATCAATTATTTGGCTTTCTAATGACAGTATCTGAGCAATGTCAGTGATGTGCATGTAAGATATTCAGAGGATGAATGTGACATCTTTTGGCAGGATTTTTACAGTCTCCCTATACAAACCTCTCAGTCATGGTAGCTGCTTACTGCTGATGATTCCTATTACATGAAGATCTATGAGGTCAACCGTATTTTTCCCATCTCAAAGTTCTTTTGAGAAACTATCTAGTTATTGCCCTGCTTTTGCAGCTGGATGCTTTTTACTTTCTCTCTCACGGTTCTTTTCTGTAAACATAGCTATGTTATTGTAACTGTATCTTATAATTCACATTCCTTTCTCATGGACACAGAACTTTGATGGACATTTCCTTTGACCACTGCAGTTGAGGGAGGAAGAACTGATTTCCTCCAATGAATAGTGATTTCCAAATGGATATAAAAAATAAAGAAGGCAGGTCTTGTGCCTTTTCCTTCCTTTCCTCTGAACCTGGACACAGGTGTCTCTGGTTCTTCCTTTTGTGTGTTGCTGTATCATCTAGTGTCATGAAAATCTGCAGGTATCCCATAGTCATGGCAAAATACTGATGTACATCACCTCATTAGGGTTTTTTATTTACTTCAAATATAAAAACATACTTGAAATTAAAAAAAACCAATGATATTACTTTATCTTCCAGTGCAAATTTTACAATAGACAATGTGAAAAAAAAAAGGCACTTCTTTGCAACCCTTGCTTGGGTTTCAAAGTATTAAGGATTATAAGAAGTATTGTAATAGGTCACATGCTGTGAATTATTTATCACTTTGTAGAAATATATCTGTGCTGACTATAGACTGGAAATATTTGAATACTCCGTGTAGCATACATTATACACACACACACATGCGCGCACACACACACGCACATACACATATACATACATACACTCTCTCTTTTCTTCTCCCAGAAGAAATTTGACTTGTATTCCTTTATGATGATCTAAAATGGATTTAATCGTTTTTTAATGGTAACTGTTTTGAAATGATCACATACAATTATTTGATTGGCAGGAAAAATGCCCAAAGTAGTTTCTTCTCTCTCTGCAATCACTAACACCACACAGGGCACACAAGAAGGTACACAATGCATTTGTGGGCATATTTATTTTCAAATAAAGACATAATCTGTAATTCAACTAAAGAACTTACAGGAATTTGAGTATAATCAAATATGACAGAACAAATATAAAAGTGAATATGTTGGCAGCAATCCCTGTTAGTGGATGACTACAAGATTGACTTTCATTTTAAAACACCTCCTTACTCATTCCTGTGTAGCTGCTACTATTATAGTTATGTGGAATGAAATTATTTTAAATTTTCATTCAAAACTGTTGATAGTGATCTATGTGAAAGTCTGTCTTGCTTGTACCAATAATTTGCACATGCTGCATTGTGAGTATGGGAATAATCCCCAAGATTTTTGTCAGTCTTACTGAAACTTCATGCTGAGCTGGCTAGCTCTACTGCAGTTTTCTTTTTCATCCCTTTCTAAACACAAGCACCTTTGCTAGTGGGGTATGTGTGACATTGAGAGAATGATGCAGCTGTATGTGTTGATGCTATTATTAACATTATCTCAAATGACATGATAATCCAGCAGACATGCTCAAGGTATAAGATCTTTCTTTCCTGACACTACCTTATTTTATTCCATGTTTTTTCCTAGCAATATTTTTGGAACATTACACCCATACAAATATTTCTTCTTCAAGCACCTGCTGACAGAAATCTACTTTTCCTGCTTAGCCATGTCACATCTTTACTATCTCTAAGGAAGCCATGTTTATGCTTGAAATATTTGGAAAACCATTCTGGCAAAACTCTCATTTTCTCTCAAGGATGTCAAACCAGTAGTGAAAATCCGAAAATTAGTGTTGGCAAAACTGCAGATGGATATTTCAACTTTTCCAGACAAAATATTCTAGGGTGTTAATCTTCCCAGAGAAGATGCATTTTGAAAAAAACCCAAAAGCCCAAAAACCAACAAACAAAAAAATTCCAACAAACAAACCAAGGAAAAAACCAAAACACAAAACTGCACAACATCTTGTTACATTTGAAATATCATGTTTTCTTGAACTGAAATACAGTCTGTTCTATTCAGACACAAAGAAGCATAAGGAGTGTTTCAAATATGCAGTAACAATAGTTGGGCTGCCATGTTCACAGAAAAATCTAAAGTAGAAATATGTGTTTGGAAAAGCATGCAGGTTCTGATGGGTGAAAGAAATTAAAAAATCACCATGTACACAGTTCAGCAGTGGAACAGGCTGCCCAGAGAGAGTGCAGTCTCCATCCTTGAGGGTTTCTAAGACCCAACTAGATAAAGTCCTGAGGAATCTGGACTGAATTCAGTGTTGACCCAGCACTGAACAGGCGACAGAGTGACAGCCTCACAAAATCCCTTCTCAACTTGAATAAATTTGTGATTATCTGACACAGACAACTAAAGACAGAGACAAAAATCTTCCAACTCTGTATACAGGCTTGCATTTAAATGTTCAGTCTATGTTATGGGTTGTTATCTTCTAACATCAATAAGTAAATTATCTAGAGAATTATGGAGAAAAACCTAACAACTTCCTTTAAAATAATTTTTTCTGAAATGTTCATGTTATATAAATTTAAATCTCTTAATGCATGTAATATAAAATATAATACATAATATTGTACATATATGTACAATAACTACATATTTTATTGTACATACTAAATATGTTGTTGCATAATCTGTGTGATAAACTTAATATAAACTTCATATCTCTTAAAATACACTATAATAAGTAGATGTTTGATAAAATTTCATTTTCTAAGTGCAGATTATATATCCTTGCAAACAGAGTATTTTAGAAATTCACTGTAACCCTTAACGTCAGCTCTGATCTCACAGCAGTGCCAGCCTTCCAGCATTCTGTCCAAGTC
Organism: Climacteris rufus; assembly: GCA_013398175.1. NCBI lineage: Eukaryota > Metazoa > Chordata > Aves > Passeriformes > Climacteridae > Climacteris > Climacteris rufus. Next base: position 74,119 of record VZRZ01007410.1, on the reverse strand, counting down.
TTTCCTGCCTCAGCACCACCAACACACACACACATACAAACTTAAGCTTGATGTTTATTTTTTTCCTGCCCAGTGCTGGAAGAAACATTACAGTCACTCATGTTCTGAAAAGTGTAACAGGACTGATGCAAGAGGAGATCAAGACCATGCAGCTAAGTCAGAATATGGATAATAAAGCAGATCCTGTTTGAACAGCTGCAAAAGACCTTATTAATTTGACTTGAGATCAATGTTTTGGAGATAGCTAACTGTGTCAGGATCAGGATCCAACACGAGATTTGATCTTTTATAGATCATTACAAAGAACTTCAGAGGTGATAGTGACCCCTATGGTTAAGACCACCTACAGAACATGTAGAAGTTCTACCCCTAGTTACATTTCAAGTCATATATACAGTTTCATTATTATCTGTTCAGAAAGATGGCAGGAATTTTCAATATATGAGTTTAATTCCAGTCTGAGGAACCTCAGACACAGGCAAACTATCTGCTTCATAAATAGTTTATATTATTTACATTGTTTTTCCATTTTCTTCTTTTTCATTTTCTCTTTTTAATTTTCTCCATTTTGTAGTATTAACCCTACTCGCATCCCTATACTTTCTCTCACAGCATGTCCTTACAGAAGACTCCTGTAGAGTCAACTGACCATGATTCTGCAGATAAGTGATAGCGAAAGTTTATGAACTTTATATCTTTAAAAGAATGAGTCAGACTAACAGAGTTGGTGTTTCCATATAAAGACCACTGTGTTAGTTTTGCAGGGCCTGGTTTTTGGTAGCAGGGAAGGGGCACAGACATGGCTTCTGTGAAAAGCTGCTCAAAGCTTCCATCACATCCAGAAGAGACAACCCCTGATGGCTCTGAGGTTGGATATGCTGCTAGCCATGGTTGGTCCAATTGGAGTTGGTGGTAATGACTCTGTGATAACAGATTTAAGAAGAAATCAAAAGTGGTGACATAGTTTTAACTTCCAGTTAGAGAAGAGGAGGAGTGAGATCGTGTAAGAGCAACAACAATGGAGTCACCAAGGTCAGTGAAGAAGGAGGGGGAGGAGGTGCTCCAGACACCAGAGCCAAGATGTCCCTTCAGCCTGTGGTGAGGACCATGGGGAAGCAGGTTGGCCCCCTGTGGCCCATGGAGGTCCATGGGGGATGCAGAGATTCACTCTCAGCCCATGGGGAGATGCTCATGTTGGGGCAGGGGGATGCAGTCTGGTGGGTGTCCCATGGAGAGAGAGGTCTTGCTCCCGAACCAGAACAGCCTGTCCTTGGAAGGACTGCACCCCATGGCAGAGTGACCCCATGCTGCAGCAGTTTTGGGAGGACTGCCTGTGGGAAGAATTCATGTTGCAGCAGGTTTGGGATGGCTGCTGCTCATCCGATTGGAACCAGATTGGAGAAGTATTTCTCTCCCTGAACAGCAGAAGGAAATCTTGGGTGACGAACTGACCAAAATCCCCATCCCTGTCTCTCTGTGCTGTTAGTGGGGAGGAGGGAGGGATTGGGGTGAAAAAGGGCTTATTTTGCTTCTCATTGTCCTCCTCTGATTTTGTTAGCAATAAACTCACTTAATATTTTTAAGTTGAGCCTGTTTTGCCCTTGATAGTATTTAGTGAGTGTTTTGTCTCAGTCTTTATCTCAACTCATGAACCCTTAGTTAAATTCTCTCTCCTCTGTCCAGCTGTGGAGCAGGGGAGGGTGAGCGAGCAGTTGTTCATGGGTGCCTAGCATCTGGCCAGTGTCAAACCACAACAACCACCAAAATGGAACTTAACGTGACTGATTACAGAATGAACTCACTGTTGGTGCAGTGCCATAGTGATACTGACGATATTGCCTTCTTGTATTTTAACTGACATTACAGATACTGTCCTACCACTGAGCAAGGAACTAGCAGGATGTTTAAAGTGCTCTATGCACATCTTGTCATTTAATAAAAAAATAAATGTGATGACAGCTAATAGTTATAATGTTGAAGAGAAGGATAGGTAGTCTTAAAAGAGGGAAAAGTTTGTAGCGTAATACATTAATATTTGGATAAATGATGTGGAACAGCAATGTCATTAAATTTTTCAGATCTGTAGTAAATAATGCTGGCAAATCAGATCTTACAAAGCTTAAAGAGAATATGTCTTACTTGGTAACACAGTCCCAGCTGATCTTATGTATGCAGGTATATCTAAAATCACATTTGAAAACTAAGAATGAAAATGACACTCACTAGGTAGGTTTAGCTTGTATTTTGGAAAGCAGGAAGTCTGAAAAGACCTTTGGGAAAATGATACACGTTTGATTCAAGATGAACTGCTGGTGCAGCATAACGTTTAGGTAGCCAAGCATGCTGTGAAAACACAGAGATGTATAGAGGAGGAAATATTTGATGAAAATGAGGGCTAGACTTTTTGCAAAAGACAGAGAAGACAAGCATATAGAACACATTTTATGACTCTTGAGAGTGTTTTGGCTGAAAATGTGTGACAGATCTCTGTTCTTGCCCTTATTGCTGCTCCAAGAAATGTCTCAGAAAATTCTCTTTGTGACCACCTGTACCAAACCAGCAGAATCCATTGTGCTTGGCATGTATGCATCCTTGTACCACAAGTACCTCTAAAAACATCTGATTTAAGTGATGCAGAAAGTGCCTTTTGGGCACTAGCTTTAGATTCAAAAAAGAGGCATAGCACACTACATACTATATATGCAGCACACAAAGTTTTTGTACCTTTATCTTACATAACTCAGCTATGGCTAACTTTTCTGTCCTCCATTTCAGAAATGAGACTAATGGCTGCAGACCTTGAGTCTCCTGCTCCTGCTCACTCTGTGATTTATTCACAGTGTGCTGACAGAACGCCATCTTTCCCAAGTAAATTATTTACATCCTCTTTGATTCTAGACTGAGCTTTGGAAATAATTAGCCATATCTAAAATATGCCATGCTGTATATAACTATTTTCCATTTTACAGGCATAGACATTCTTGAGTAGTTTGCAGATGCTTGCTCCATGCATCTTGTCTTTGCTATTGTTTGCTCATTATCTCTGAACAACCACCTTTGGTTTAACTCCTGGCAGTGGGATTAAGATAAAATAGATACATTTAGAGACTACTGTCCTCTTCTCCCCTCTCCCTCTCCAACATTCTCATAATAAAGATCACCTTTTAAAATGGTACATCTCCTTTTTTTGGTATCCACAGCTTAAAAAACTACAGGCAAATAGAAAACTTAATAAAAAACACTATTTGAACAACTTGAGGTTTTAACAAGGTGGTTTGCAGAGTTTCTGGTATAACCAGGGAAAGGGTGAGAGGTCACTTGATTACAGTCTACAATTACTTACAATGAGAAGATTTCTGATTGCAAATAGCCCTTTAATCTAACAAATTAAACATAACGAGATCCAATATTTGAAGGTGGAAGCTAGATGATTGATATTAGACTAGGTGCATATTTTTATCAGTGAATCTAATCAGCTATTTGGACTATTTATCTAGGGAAGAACTTGGTTCTTCATCACTGAGAACTTTAAATGAAAATTGTATGTTCCTGTAAGATATGTAATAGCTCAAGCAGAAATTATAGACTTTATGCAGGAAACACTTGAAGAAATTCTGTCCTGTATTATGCTGTAGTTCTGACTAGTTAATTATTATGGCCCTTTCCAGCCCTAAAAGTGTAGGGAAATTTAGTTCCATTAAAATCAATGCGAATTTTGTCACAGGCTAGAATCAGAATTTTCCCATCTGAGTTTACACTAGACCACTTTACAGCCTCACTAACACAATAAAAATGCCTTCAAGTGTGTAGAAATCTAGTCATATTTTTCTTCAACAATCCTGGGGTGATGCAAAAAAGCCTTAAATGTAACACTAATCAGGCATTGCTACAACTATACATTAATACTTTGAGAAACTGGGATTGAAAGATTGTGTTTAAACTAGTCTCTTACCATGAAGTTTGAAGAAGCACATACTTAAACCTGCCACTTGCAAAGGGTTGCTGATCATAAGTTAAAGCTGATACAGCTGTAAATCAATAGAAGGAAGCAACTGCTTCCTCTCCCTTGTGCTTAAAAACCCATTGTCTGCCTTGGACAATAAAGGTGTCTTTGCATACTGTTAAATTGTTCTTTCCTCATTTGTAATAAAACAGTCACTAAACCACTGTGTCAGAAGGCTGTAATAAAAAATGTATGTGGTAGAGCAACATTAACAATTAGATGTATTAAGAAATTTCAGTACAAGTTAAAGATATAGATTTAGGATTTTCATTACTGCAAGCAAGAAATGATACAGTTATACCAAAAAAAAAAAAAAAAAGGGATATAGACAAGCCAATCTGAGTTATACTTCTTCCCTTCTCTCTTAGTACAAAAATAAAAGAATATGCATGGACTGAAGAGGAAAATCACAAATAATTTCATTTCTTAGAGTTATTAAATAAAAAAAAATTAAAAGCAAAAATCTCACCACTCAAAGAGACCACAGTGTTTAAAAGCACTAGGTATTATGTCGGTTTTATGTATCTAGATTTGCAACAAGGGAGGTGTGTATGTGTAATATATTTCAAGTTCTATGCTACTAAGTTTACATAGCCTAAATATCACTGTTACTGTGGAGCTGGAGCATCATGTTTGTCTATACAACACCTTGGGTGTTGCTATGGGTGAGCTATGATCTCCCATTCTGCAAGTGAGGATTCATCTGCAAAGGTTCACAAAACCAGATACCCCAAGGATTTCTGCTCCTGAGCATAGACTTCATCAAGGGACGCCCAGAAGCATCTGTCAAGATGCCAAAAGTGCTATGCATCTAACAAATGGGCAAGCAGCTCAGCCACAGAGACTGAGAAGCCAAACATTGTAATTGTTCAGTGTCAGTACTTGCTGAATACGACTGTGCTTAGACAGCAGCACAAATGTCTCATCTCAGCTGCAGGCATCCTAGAACCAGTGGTGTTGACACATGGACTGCAGGATAAAGAACATGTGATTTAGCCCTCCCTTTCTTTTGTGGTCTTGTAGACAGTAGAGACATAGAGAAAGTCGTAATGAGTCCCCCTCCTGCTAAAGGGGTGGGGAGCACTGCGGGTTTAGCAGGAATTCATTCATCAGATGGATTAATGACCAAATTAATCAGACAGAGAAAAAACAGCTCCCTTATCCACCTCAAAGGCCATTAGAAGCTCAGCTATTGAGCAGATGCATAATGCAGAAGGATGAGGCATATTTTGTGAGAAAAGCAATGTGTGGGTGCCCGCATGTGGTGGTATTCAGCAACAGGTATCCTGTGTGGAATGAGGACCCCAGAGTCTAAGAAAGGTACAATGAGTAAGAACACATCAGTATGGCATTTCCAGCTGCCTATGTACCACATCATACATAACATGTCACTTTCCTGAAACCTCTTCTGTAGTTGCATCCACTTAACCAACACAGGAAATAATGCTTTATGGCCAGACTCCTTTTACCCATCTTTTTGATGCAAAGTCCATAAACCTCTGTCATAGCAGCAATTAAAGTGCAGGCACTCCAGCATTACAACTTATGAAATTTAAATCTTCTTTACAGGGAAAAATAACAACTTTCATAACGTCCTTTAGGAACAGATTACATGCTAACAGTCCACTGTGAGATTTTTTTGTATTGAATTCTCTAATACTGGAAGCAGTTTGCTCAAGAAGATGGCAGACTAGTCTTTTGTCTCTTTGTGAAGATGTCTAATTTTAAAATATAAATAACTTAAAGACATTTGTATGTATAATCTGCGTATCATTCTAAATGTTACATTATTAAAAACCCCTTAGGTAGGAGAGATTAAAAAGTTCTACTGAACTATTCCAATGAATATTACTTTTATTTATTATTAAATGGATATTAATAGACTAAAGAGGTGGTAAATACATTTTACATAAAAATCATTTAGTCCTAATAGGGCAAATGGAAAGATGACATGCTAATTTCTAACCTGAAGAATTCTTCCTTTCACATCTTAGCTGCTTCACTTCCTTTTGTATTGATTTTGGGTTTCCAGACAATGAGATTATATTTTGAAACATTCACACAGGAGAGCATAAGGACAAGGCTATAACAAAACAATTAGACTCATATAAATGAGTCTCTAAAGACTTGAGTAAAGCGTTATTCTTTGCCCAGAAAGTTATCAAATTTCTTCTTTCACCCATCCATCACATTAGGTGGTGTAAAAGGGTTTTAAGAAAGCAGACAAGGTTTTAGTCCACCAGAGAAGAAATAATTCAGACTTTTGATGACCCTATGCTGAAACACCTTGTTGACAAACATTTGTGTCAGGATTTCCCGTAATTTAGCACTCATGCACTTGAGCAATAGAGAATGCAGCAAGAATATAAACTTCAGAGAGGAACTCATCTGGATAAAAATGAGACCCTGAGTGCTTGCACACAAAGCAGGACTATGTGCAGACTGAATTATTTTTTTAACAAAACGAATTTGTCATTGAAGGCAGAAAATTTTCTTGTAGCTCTGCTTTTTCTTGTTCTCTGCTATACCTATTAAGAGGCAAAGAGAGGGTGGGCTGAGGAAATGAAGAGGGAAATAGAGAGAGGTTATTTCCCTGAAACAAAGCCTTGTCTGTATGAAATATTTGCTTCAAAACCAAAACATTTAAGACAGAAAGAGTGAACAGAGTGACTGCAGGGACAAGAGCATGCACTACAATATTTCATATACTGGAAATGCATTAAGGACAGTCCTGAGGAAGATGCCTTAGTGAAGTTCTTTGGGATTTGGTTTGGGGTTTTTTTTGTTTGTTTTTTTGTTTGTTTTTTTCCCCAATTTATAGCCATAGGTTTCTGTACAAACAAACAAGGTCAAATGATATTTTCAAAGTAATTGATTATTTTTTCTAAACGGAGTATTTTAATCTAGTCAAATAGAATTTTGTGTTGCTTATTAGAATAATAAGGAAAGCTATTGATTGAAAGGTATTCACAGGGCATAGAAATGGTAAGAAAGGACAAAAAAAATATATACATTTCCTATATTTGCTTATGCCTTCTCTTGGTGACTGGTTACAGTTACATTGAGGAAGCATTACATAAAAATAAGATCTCAACAACTGTAACATGTAAAAGGAGAAAAGTGGGCATGTAGTTGTACCAGGAATAGCCACCCAAGGATAGACTTTCTCCTCAGCTCCATGTAACACTTATGTGGCCTGAAAAGTCCGTATCTAAATGAAAGGAGCTGACCAGGTGTCTGAAACTTTGTCTCGCTCAGATACTTGGGACAAGTACACTGAGATGCATATCAGGTACCTTTGTATGTTTTTGAAAGTACCAAATCAAATACTTCAAAGGAGATAGGTTGTGGAATGCCTTGTTTTCAGGCCTTGTTATTGTCTAGAAATAAAATAGGTAGGAAGCTATATAATACTGTCAAAACCGAGGCAACCCAGGACACGTGTAGGAGCAGAAATTCTGATGTTAGAGGTTATTTGATGTAAAAAACCAAGAGGTATTCATCGTTTTCAGACACCTATAGGACTGCTGAGTAAGTAAATGGGGACTTGAGAAGCTGGAGAAGGATTCCAGAATTCTGTAGGTAGGCTTTACATTATATTTTCATCCCAGTTTGTTAATTTCTCTTTCTATATCTCTACTTGAATAATTTAAAAAGTAGAAAGAGGGCATGACTTGCACACCCTGATCAAAGAAATTTTGTGTGAGTAGGGCTCATTTATTATGATTACCTCTGCATCACCCTGCCATTTGGTCTTCTATCTAGGGAAATGTTGGCTGCTTAACATCAATTTTTGCTTCAGTTTTCTGCTGTATTCCAGCACCACCACTACACCATGCAACAACTAGTTTTGATGTGTAAGCCAACATATGGCCATTAAACTACTGGCTTCAATTACAAACATAAGGAGTCAGAATGTGACTTATTAGCATGAAATTATTAAGTTCCTCCTAGAAATATGGATTAATCTTTTCAGTCAAGCAAAAATACACACAGAACTAGACTTACAAGATTCAATTTTCTCAGATGATACCATTTTATTTCATTTATTGCCATATTATGGGCACCGTTAAAAACCCTTCCTTTTACAAAAGTGTTATCAAATTTAGATTACTTGATCCTCACGTTCCTGTGCCTCTCTTTTTATAGACAACATATTTTGTTTTGGTTTTTTTTTTTTTTTCTGAAAGATAACCCCTTGCAAATCACAGATTCTGAATCTTCATATGTAGACAAGATGAGGTTTCACGCCAATATAAAAGAAAAAAATCCTATAGAAAGCCCCAACTATTTACCTACAAACATTATTCTCAGAAACAGAAATTTGGAAGCACTTTGACCTTGTCTTGTGGTGAAAACTCACCCAAAGTCTTAGAATTGCTTGCTTAATAGTGGTATACCAAGAATGTTGTAAGCTCTTGACATTCTTTCCATCTTCTGTGTAATGGATCTTTCCTGTCAAGTTTACTATTTCCCTTTGGTATTCTCATTGACATTAGTCATTAAAACAAGATTGGGTAAAGTGATGGAAAATCTACCTAGTGAAAGACTTTATTTAGAAAGGACACACTATTCCACCAGAGTAGTTTAAAATGCTGCAGTTATTTTCCTGCAAGCTTCAGTGTTTTGGATGATTAAAACAGATTTTTTCACTATTTGGAGAAAAGAATGTATTTCACAAATAATGGAGAAAGGGCCACAGTACTCCAGACAGCCCTTGAAGCTCAATTCTAGGTTGCTAAAACCACAGAAAACAGAATGGGAAGTACTAAAATATCACCTAACTCCTCAGTGTCCCCAAAGCAGGGTTAGTTATGGTTACATATTTTTGATGGATATTGTCCAATCTTTGTATATCTTTGAAAATATTTGTTACCTTCTCCATAATAAATTTAAAAACAGACTACAAATTATAAATTATATACCTTTCTCTAGATGAAATATTATCTTTTATTTTGACCTGTAGCTGGTCCTAACCTCTTCCTCAGCTAATGTACCTAGGAAAATAATTGCCTGTTCCCTTTTCACAAGATGCAATGAATTCACGTGATGAAGAACATGCTAGCAGGGATAATTTGGTGGAAAAGTTAGAAGTTAAGAACAACCTGGCTTGGTGCTCTGAAAAGGAAAAGAGAAAGAACAATAACTTTTATATTTTTATTTTCTAGTTTTCTAAGACAACTTCTGCATAGACTGTGACTGAACAAGCATTAAACAAAAATCAGGTTTGGCATAAATTTTACAGTAGCATATATTTATGACAAGCTGATTCAAAATTAATTCTAAGCAGAAAAATCAATTGTTTTGTTACTAGTAACTTCCAAATACTTCACAAACATTTCTGTCTCATAGCAAGACCTCTCCTTCTGTTTAAAAAATACTTCCCTGAATTAATAATTTTCAATAATGTATCACTAAGAATAGAGGGTTCATCATACATATGAATGGAAGATGTTTTGTATTGGAAAGAAAATTAAGTGCTGCTTATTTTGCCAGAAATAACTGCCTCTGCCTTTACCTCTCCTCCTCTGAAGCAGATTTATTATTGCCATTATTCATTCCTGTATGTTGTCTTAGGGAACATTTTTATGTTGAAATGTCACCCATTTTCAGATGCCAGTAACTCAAATTGTTTTACAGTTTCATTAAAAGCCACCATTGCTGCTGTCTGCTCAGCAGACATCTCAGCTAGTAAGCTCTGATGTGCTCTTTACAGCCAAGTTGAGAGGCAGTTTTAACTTGTGCTTTCCACTTGCCCTATAAATAAAACACTTTTCAGAGCTAAATGGTCCTGTCTTCTCTTCTTCATTACCAGGCAACGAATACCTGCCATTTTCAGAGCACTGCAGGAATCTCTTTCCAGTCTCTTACTTTTGTAGCCCCCAGCATGACAGGTTGTGGCCGTGAGTATGCACTGTTTCACTTAGGCTTGATGTACTGCTGCCATGGCTGGAGTCTCTCCAGCTCTCTAGACCAGCCAGCCTACCATGGGACATGAAGTACTTTTCCATTCTGTTACACCAATGTAAACCATTTTTTTTGTCTGTGTCTTAGCAAACAGGGATGAGCAGATATACTTTTGACAGGCAGCTTGTCACCTGATTTGTTTCTATGCTAAAATTTATACTAAAGTAGACAAAATGCTCATTTGGGTTTCAGTTACAGTAAGGGTTTTCTTATTGGTTTATAATTGTCATTCTGGAAAGACAAAGACCATTTACCTATTTCCAAATGTAAGTCAATCTTACATATTCAAAAGTTAGGTTAAACTTCACCCCTAGCTCTGCTCAAAGAATTATTTTAGGTTATTAATTCATACACTATTGATTTACAGAAAAGGTTATTGACCAAGAGAGCAGAAGCCTTCAGGATTACTCATTATTAATTCCGGTTAGAAATGATATTTCATTCTTGATGGATTGAAGTCTAGTATAAGAGACAAATCAAACACTTATATTTCTAGATGGTGAAGGATGCAGGCAATAAGTCCTGTCAGGAAAATTACCTGAGTAAAGGGCAGACTTGCTAAACTCCATCAGTAGGTTCTTGCTTTGATTCTTAACAGCCCAAGAGTATATACATGTGGGAAAACTATGGGAAAGTATGTTTCATTTGTTTGTTTGTTTATTTTTAAAATATTATTACAGTGGCTTTAAATAATCAGATTAGCAGGGGTTAAAATGGGTGGAGGGCTTTGGGGTTCTTTTTTCTCCCTACGCAGTTCTGTGGACATCATAAGCTATCAGCAATTTTATTTTAAAAACAAACAAATCCCATATTCAGAAAAAAAAATTATTATTTCCAGATAAAATTGTGCAACACTGAAACATTTTGCAACAAAAGCATTTCAGCTGTTCTTGCACCTGTCTGAGTTGAAATCAATTGAGCCTGTAAATCAGTGAACTCTTTGCATGCAGAGACATCTTATGACTTGGTTTTCCTTCTCTCCATCTGCTGGCTGGTACTAAGCAGTTTGAATAGTACAAATAAAGAAGGAATCCAGAGTGTTTGCAAAAAAAAACCCCTTTATCAGTGGCATACAGCTTGTATTCAGTGCATGTAAGAAATAAACAAAACTGTTGCATGCTTTCATTATACTGTAACTTTAATGTATTTGCTTTATAAAGTCATATATAATGAGTATGATGGTAGATCTGAGCAATGGAAGTGATAAAGTAATATTTGTCATTGCCTATTTTCCAATAGGCAATACAGGAATACAATCACAAATCATGTTATATGATCCAGAACCTTATGGAAAATAACAATAATAGTAACCTGTTCTTACATAAGTTTCATAATAACATTCTAATTTCTCCTCTTTTATTAGTGGTGACCTGAGCCACAAAACACTGAAGCGACAATGGGTCAACAAGATTTCATTAGGATGTCATCCAACAGGAGTTTAGCAGCTAAATCCATTTTATGAAACGTGTTTGCATTGTATGATAACCTAAGATAAAAAGAGAACATTATTCTGGCACCACAAGCCAGAACCTGGACAGAATCAAGGAAGACTATAAAGCCTTGGGGTTCAAGCAATTAAAAAAAAGGACAACTGTTTTTCAGGTATGTAAACAACAAGCAGAAACAGAAGGAAAATACTGGCCTGCTGCTAAAGGGACAAGGTGAATTAGTTGCCAAAAACGGGGAGCAGGTCTGTGGAAAGTGACCAGGGATGGTCAACAAGATCTATATGAGTGAACAGTGTGCTGGTGCAACAAAGCATTCCAATAGGATGCTGGGCTCCATCAGCAAGGGCTTCACTAGCAGAGGCAGAGAAGTCATTATCCCACTCTACACAGCACTTGTCAGGCCACACCTGGAATAACTGGCTTGATTTTGGTCCTCACTAAGCAAAAAAGCTGTGGGCAGGCTGGAGAGAGTACAGAGAAGGGCCGCAAAAATGAGCAAAGGACTGGGAAGCCTGCCATGTGAGGAAAGGCTGAAAGAACTGGGTTTGTTCAGCCTTGAGAAAAGAAGGCTTGGGATAGACCTTATCACCACTACTTAAATAGCAACTACAAAGAAGGTAGTTCGCTTTTCACAAGAAGTCACATGGAAAAGATGGGGAGTAATGGGTACAAGTTACTTCTGAAGAGATTCCAATTAGACACAAGAGGAAAGATTTCACAATGAAAGCAATCAGCCATTGGAATAATCTCCTGAGGGATGTGGTAAATTCCCCAACACTGAACACTACTAAGGTCCACATGGAAGGGTGCTGGGCCATCTTGCCTAGACAATGCTTTTGACAACAAAGTTTGGAGCAGATCATCCTTGAGGCCCTCTTCCCACCTGGTATTCTATGATTCTATGAAACTGCTGTTTCTTTGAATCAGATTTGATTTTATTAATCTCTTTCAGGGCAATTTTAAGCTTCAGTGAAGCCATATTTTCTGTGACTTTAAGACTACTTCTTTCTGACCACCTCTTTTTAATAAAAAGGCCATAATTTAAGTAGGTTCCTTGACATGTCTTTGTGGGAATGTCTTTGACATCTCGTCTTAAGGTGAACTGTAGATATGTTTTATTCATGTTGACTTCTTCCTACATACACATTTTAAAAACAGCTAGCCTCTTTCCTCACCTTTTAGTGCAGTTTCCTAGCACTTGCCATTTTTATAGTTCTGTACAACATAAGAATTGTCTTTGTTCATTGGTGTTTGCACACTGCAGACTAAGATCACCTTACAGTCAGAAAAAAAATATCAGCATGATTATCCTTGGCTTATCAGATACCTCTTTAAGTAAACAAAAACATACATGAAATAATTGACCTATCTTTCTTCAAGCATATCAGAGCAGACTAGGAACAGCTCGTTGTGAGCCAATGTTAACATAAAAGGATAATGAAGATAGATGCAGTGTGAACCTTGAATTTGAAGCTATTCCACGATGGTTAATAGTAGAGAAGACAATCCCTGAGGTCCCCTTTGGATGCTTCTTCAAAGCTAGTACACTCAGTAGATATCACTAAAAGGAAACAACTTTTATTGAGACAGAAACCTAATGTCAGTACTTTTGGTTGAGTATAGCTTGAAATCATATGTCAAATATAATGTCATATCTTCAGTACAATCCAGCTATAAACCAGCAAGAATGTTTGGCTGTAGAGAACCTACACAACATAATCAACCACAACACGCCCTTTTTAAAAAAAAAAGTAAGTGTAGGAGATATGCTAAAATATGATATTCAGAAACTTGAGTGTTTGTATCTATAATGCTGAAATACGGATATTGAAATTTTATCAATGGTACTTGTCTGACAATGTTACATCTACCACTTATGATATGCCAGCAATAAAAAATCCTAGCAGTACCCTTCTATATTACATATGTCCTTCTTACAACTGAAAAAAAAAAAATAAAGGTGAGCACACCATAAATCATAAGGAAAATAAGAACCTTGGGAAAGTTCAATAATAATAATTAATAATAATAACAACAACACAGTGATAATCTGTTCATTTATTCTACGTAATATCTGAACTTTTGCTGGCATCAATAAAATGTGATCGTGACATGCAGTTAATTTGAGACATTTTGCCCAGATTTTAAAGGAACTCCCTTTAGTATTCCTATGTAAATATCTGTGGATATAAAGTTAAGGAGAGTTTATGTATAACTTATGAGACAGATCACACAGTTTCATTAGAAATTCTTTCACTCTTATTTTTGGACTTTCTGCTTATTGCTTTTATCATTCCAAAAGATATGTTGCTAAACGTACCTCTGATTTTTTTTCCTATCATTGTTAAAATACAACCATGTAGTAAATTTTAAATTTATGATTATCCAGATAGAAAATATTGAGTCAAGAAAAGAATCTGAATGGCAATTTTCAGACTTAGATGAGCCTGAGATTCTGAGAGCAGTACTGGGGAAAAAAAATACCTTTATCCTTCACAGTGATGGTCAAATAACTGAGTCATTTAATATGATGATCTATATAAAAAAAAAGTGGATACTGAAAGTTGATGATTGATTTTAATCTCCTAAGATTACTACTACAGTGCCTAAAATTTCCAAGACTGTAACAAAAAGTTATCAAAAGGCAAAAGTTAGCATTTTTCATATTTAATTTGTAAAACTCCAGCTGAAGATGAAAAACTCATATGTAGCTGTAAGACTGAGTTTGTTCCTCAAGATCTGATAATTTATTTTGCATTAAAATATTAATAAGGACCATAGGAAGGAGACTTTTTTTCTTTAGAAGTAGATCACATGAGAGAAAGGAGGAACAGAACTTGTACAAAAAATCAATGGAACAAATTTCTGACTGCTAAAAGGCTTTAGGAATGGAGAGTGCTAGTGACCATGTTCACCAGAATTTCCATTTTAACCGTGAAAAACCTTAGAAAGTGGCTTAAACAACAACCTGACAAACTTCTGGCAGAATCTGACCCACAGTGGACATTTCAGCCTGCAGAAGGACTAAGAAAGTTTTTTATACTCTTCTTCTTAGATTAAAGAAAAGCAAACAAACGAACAAAAAAAACCCAAATAAACCAAAAGACCTAAAAAGTCAATGTGAGATCGTTAAGCAGAATCAATTGACATGAAACCTTCAGCATAATTTCTATTCAAACAAAATCATAATCATTTTCCTTTAGAAGGTTTGATTTTAGTGTTAGTGATAAAGTAAGGGACTTGTTTAATATTATGATTTTCCGTAACTATACCAAAAGGTGTTTTGTAGGTTTTGGGGTTTTTTTCTTTTTAAATCAAGGAATCCTCTGTGTCTTAGATTATGTGAAGGTGGAACCAAAGGAATGCATTCTATCACCATCTCCATCACCTCTCCATGAATTGTTAACGACAGGTTCTTCACAACAGCTGGCCTCTGCACCCTCCAAGACTGCAAGCTGGGCATTAGATAAGGAAGAAAAGAGACACAACCCTGCAAGGCAGAGTGATGCTTCTTTTGCTTCACATCAATGACTCTGTCCTGATAAACACCATCTGAGAAGCAGCAGCTACTCTGTGGGGGGTCATCTTTGCTAGTGGGCCATCAAGGCCACCCGAAATGATTCATAAATAACATAATCCCATTTTGATATGCCCTGCCCTGAAGGGAGGACTGAACATTCTACCTGTATTAAAGGAGTGGGGAAGACAACACAAGACCACTTCCACTGGATTTCCCAGAGCAGAGGAACTCCACAACCACCACTATATCTCCAGAGACAGACGGGATTTCTTCCTCTGGATCACCACTTCAACCAAGAGCACACCCAACACTCCAACAGGACTACAGTCACTATTTAACTGGACTGCTATCACCACTCTGACCAACAGGGCGTCAGGTTGTATTTTGACTTTGTCAGTTCAGTAATACAGTTTATTTTATTTTATTTTATTTATTTTATTTTATATTTCTTTGCCTTTATTTTAATTTCTCCTATTAAATTGTAGTTCTGACTTTGAATCTCTCACAATATGTTTCTGTGGGGTTAATTCCCCTGCTGATTTGTTTCCAAACTAGAACACTCTGCCTCTATTTTACTGAAATGAATCCTCAAAACAGACCCAGTTCTCACCCTGCTAATTAAGAAACAAATTAAGAAAGGACATAGCAGTTATGTGAACACAGAGCCAGAGAAATTATGTGTAATCCTTTCCCGACAAATTTATGTCTCTAAACCCTGGGAGGAGATTGATATTTCTTCAGTCGACATCCCAGGGGCAAGAGGTTGCCCTGTCTGCCGGGCAGCGTTTTGCCCTCCCTTGCCCAGGCTTTCCTTTCCCCGGGGCTCTCGCCCGCCCGCCCGTGGCTGAGGGGCTCAGCCGTGCCCTGCGCTGGGGCCGCTGCAGCCGCTGGCACCGCCTGGGGCCGGGCAGGGGAGAGGCCCCAGTGCTGCTGCCTCCGTCAGGCCACCTACCCCCCATACAGGTGTAAAAGAACGAAATAAGGGCACATTTATTGTTCTGCTTTTCAGGAGACATGCGTTTTAGGAGACATGCATTTTAGGAGACAGGTAGATTAAATATTCTGTATACAGATTCTCGGAAGAAGCAACATCCTAGACCTGTTGAAAAAATCTCTAAACACACTTTCCGCATGCAGAATTGCAAAGCTATAGTTAGTTCTTTCTTTTAAAAGTAATAATTTTTTATTATTTATTACTATTATTTCATTTTAATGCAGTATTTTATCTGTAAAATAACAAAGACATTGAAGAGAACACATGAAAGAGGAAATCAATAAAGAGGCTTATCACAAAATCCATAAATAAAGCAATGTTGTGGGGAAAATAATAAACAGATGCAACCAACAAAAAAACCAATAGATATATTAGGATCAACAAGACTACTGCTCGCAATCAATATGCAAATGCAATTTCTGTGCTCAAACAGGAATACCACATGGAGCAGAATACTTAAGAAGTCACACGATTAGGCACAGCATGTGTGAAGTTGACTGCTTCCATTACAGGGGCATTATGAAACGACACCAGAGTACATGCAGGATCCATGTTTGTATCTTAAATGCAGAACCTTATATATATATAAAATTAACCTGAAATTTCAAGAAATCAGTCTCTGATATTCAAACACCATTACTGAGAGTCACCTCAAAAGCTATTTTATCAACTTCCAAGCCATTTGATTCTAATTCAGTAATACAGTTTTGTACTTTCTTCTGGTCTTTTTTTTTTCTTCTTTTCCCTAGTGGTTTATTATTCTCAGCATTCAGTGCACATGGGGGCTGAACTTTGCTCTGCAGACATGAGGCCTAAAAATTTCATTAAGAATTAAAGAAAAAACAAAGTGAAAAAAGGTTAAGATTATTCCACATTACAGTACTCAGTAATTTAAGATAAATGTATAACATCATGAAGCTTCTAGAAAAATTGTGCGGGCTGGAGACACTGGAAGCTTTATATCTTTGAACTGACTCAAATAATACACTTACTAGAGGAAGAAAAGGAAAAAAACAGATTCTGATTTTCCTTCTGAGAATGTATTTCTGTCAGTTGCAACATAAGATCTAAAACATCATGTCATATCACTTCACCTTCTGTTTCCACAAAATTTTTCTCTCAGGCTTCAGCTTGTGTTACATTTGAAACACACAAAATTACGTTTTATCTGTCTGGCAGTGACAAGAGAACATTCAACCTAAGATGTCCAGAGCAGAAATTACAGAGTAGAAAACAAATAGAACATTTAGAATATTGTTTTCTCTGGGAACTATAGAAAACCTGCCTAAAACCAAAGGTTTTACTCATTTCACTAAGACAACTTAATCACCTGATGAGCACTTGCCAAGCCAAGAAAACACATTTGATGTTCCTTTCGTGATGTCTTTGACAATGCAATCTCTTTCTCTCTTATATCAAGACAGTCTGGTGCTCTCTGGGATATTAAGGTCTCCTTCAGTTCTGCATTCATTCCTTTCTGGTTTCTGATGTGTTTGCAATTTTACTGTGTAAATGTTATCTTGAAATCCTCTCAAGCAGAAAGTGCATCATGCAAAGCCTGTAACCATACCATGGCACTGTAACCTTACAATTCCCATACCCATACCTAAGTAGTTCCCTCAACCAAAGTAAAGAATTGTAAAGAAACAAAACCATAAGAAGAATTTATTCATTAAAGATAATGTGTTACATTTTTTTATTGAAAGACAGTTTAAGAAAGAGAGAAATATAAGCTGCTTCCTCTAAAGAAAATAAAAAAAAACGCTGTATATTTCTAATTCCAAGGAGTTCCATTTAAAAAGTTAGTTCATTTCTCTGCTCTCAATAGTGGCATTAATTATAGCAGAGCTGAAATGTTCCAGTAACATTGGAGCAGGAACTTAGTATTTATAAAATATAAATATAATGAATAGGCACAAAGTTTATGTTTATAACATAGTTATAAATAATGTTCATTAAAAAATCTAAAAGTATTTTCTTTTCTGGACAATTATCTAAATACCTGTTAAGAAAACATATATAGGAAACAAATTTGATCATCTAGGGTAATATTCATACCTTTTTCTAACAGTTTCTGTATAATGCCTGAGTTTTAGCAAAAGCAGATCACAAGATTTAACATAAAAACATAAAAATACTTTTGGGAGTAACAGGAAAAACAGGTGTGTTTTGGAGAGCATCTTCATTGCCAGTTGTCACAGGCCAATTAATGTGTTTGTATGTAAATTAATATTCTTGTACCCATTAGGTCACAGCTGTTCAATAGACATTCAGCTTCTGTGCTCCTGAAGTGAAAAGGTAGCTGAGTGTGATCAGAGAGTTTCCCTGAATTTTTAGTGTAGCTGCCTTGGTATCATCTAATGAGGTTACCTAATATTTTTGACTGATACATGAATATAAATGAATCACCAGAGATCCCAGTGACGAGAGTGCCTCTCCATCCCTGCTACAATTTATTAAAAAAAATAAAAGTGATATCAGGAGGATAGCAAGCAGAAATTTCAAATCACAATATTTTGCTCTGGATAACAATATTTAGGCATTGAAATCCATGGATTACATCCAATAAAATACAGATTCTCTATCCACAATTATTTTTATTTCTAGCCTTAAATCTGTGAACTGATAATTAGTAATTTTAGGTGCTATGTCACAAGAACATAACAGAACAGAACTGCAGGTTCAACCTGTCAGAGCTGCAGAATTTTATTGTAGCTCAAAGAAATAGGGAGGATTGTATTGCAATTAGAGCTAGAAAGGTTCTACTTTCTAAGACTGAGTGTCTCTGTTGAATATAAAACCCCATACAGTCGACCTGGTAGCCTGTGAATGCATGCAGCACACACTGACTGGGCTGTCTTGCTTGGAGGCAGAGTTCAGCCGTGACCCTGCCTTTCCTCATACTCTCCTACTAACAATAAGAGGCTAAATGATTTTTGTGACATTGACCTAACAGCTCCTCTCTTCAGACACACAAAACAGCCATATGATCAGGGCACATTTCTACGAGTAGGATCTTAGTTACAGCTGATCTAGTTTTAAAAATCATACAGGCTTCAAATTGTGTATTTTACTTCCATCAGGTTGTTAGAATTGTAGATCACATACACTGGACTGTGACCTAAATATTTTCTTAAATCTATAGTGGTTTTGTGTATTGATTTTTTTTATTGTGATCAATCCTATAATAACAGTAAAGGATCAAGGCCCTATTGCACAAGGTATTATAAAGGAGAAAAAAAAATTCCTTTTTTTCTCTATTTCCCTAATTAATGTTTTACAATGTTTTACTATACTATATGATCAAAATTTACATTGCAGAACCCTGAGAGAAGAGGGGTTTAAAATATTTAGAACACTTGAGCTCATTCAGAGGGTAAAAACATAAAATCAGAGCTACCTTAGTGGATTATGAGTAAACTCACCTGCTTGTTTATTGCAAACAGGCAAGCTCTGTTTGATTACATATGTTCCTGAATTACATCACTGATTAAAACCATTACAGAAGCATAGACAGATTTGTGCTGTCTCATCATAGGATTACACACAACCTTTCAGCGACAATTTTTTCCTTCTATCCCAGTAGCCACTAGAAACTAATGTATATGGACCTGTACTACCCTTTAACACTACGTTATACTCTATTATCATCTGCAACACTGATCTGTGCTTCTCCAAGAATTAAAATCCTCCTTTTAACCCAGATATTTGGGATGTATGCTCCTCTTGAGGCATTTCCATATGGCATGTATTATTACTTCTTGGTCCAGTATAAGAATCTCTAAAATTCATTACTTTTTCCAGTTTTTTTCTTTTTTAACACAGAACTAAATGATGCTATAGAATCAACAAGTTACAGTTCATATTTGTAAACATTTCAATTATGACCATGCATATTTCATGATCTCAACTAGGTGGTTGTTTCCACAATACCTGAATTTCTACAGGGTAAAAGACTGGTTTGGAGGGACAAGGCACTATGTCACATTGCTGTCCTGTGAGGACAAGGAAGAGTAAATCTTCTACCTGCCAACTTGCCTTCAAAGTAAAATGCCTCAGGGAAAGAGGTTAGCAGGGGGACATCACCTATTGCCACAGGAAGCATACACTTAATTCAGTGGCAGACATTCATCTGCTGAAAATAGGCACAAGAGGATGGACGAAAAAAAGCAGGATCTAACAAACTTGCAATTTTGGACAGGGCTGTCAGAGAGATTTGCACCTCCTTTTGATCCTCTTAATATAGAATGCTGCAGGTATTCATTTCAGTTTATTTCCTAGCTTCCAAGTAAATTACTTTTATTTATCTCTGTCTTGTAAAGTTTACTACAATTAGTACTACCGTATGTAAGGATCCACATTACTACCAACCATGTAAACTACCTAATAATTCCAAAAGAAAGGAAAGAGATGCAACAATAAAAAAACAAACTTTCCAAAACTAGGAAATAATGACAACAGTTCTCCAACTTCTAGTATTCACAAGAGCATTCAAATGTTGTTAAAATTGCTTTCATTAGAAGGCCTACTGCAGTGTTTATCAGTCAACTGAAACACCCTGAAGTTTCTAAATGAAGTATTCTATTTTTATTATTTTATTCTTGGAATAAGGAAAATATTATATACAAAATTACCATAGTAATTAGGTACAAAATTATCTAGGTCCTCTAGGAGTCTGAATTTCCACTGACTTTAGGGAAAGAATGTAGATACTTTTGAAAACACTGACCAAAATTATTTTTCCAAAGTCACACAGGATATCAGTGACAGTACTAAGGCCTCTGGAGTGTCAGAACAGTCTCTTAACAGAAAGACCTCGCATCACTACTAGAACAATCATAATTGCAAACAGATTACAATTTAATTAATTGCAAAAAAAAAAAAGGTTTTGCAAAGGAATTGATTTGCAATGAAGTCTATAACATTTTTCTCCTACAAAAAATTGAGAAAAATGTCATGTTTGTATAGAAGTAGAATCTTCCCTTTCTACAGAACACACTATCATTGCCTGCTATGTGTTTTGGCCAAAACTTTTGAAGAATTTACCTAAAGTAACTAAAAGCACAAAAAATATGTAACGTTTCTCTGTAAATTGACTTACTGTGTCTAGAAGAAAGACAGTAATAATTATGAATTATCTACACATACATACTATTCTGCAGGTTTAAGAGAAGGAACATTGAACATGAGAAAATTTGCACTAATAAATCCAGTGAATAAGTTATTAAGAAATAATAAAAAAACCCTTTTAAATTGTAGATTACTCCCTTCTGAGGGGAACTGAGGGCACTGTATGCCAACCAGACCCATACCACAGGAAAGTAAGAGGTATTACTAGGAGACTGCACAGCTGGTATTTTTCCTCAATCCCTTCAGCAGCAGAGAAGAATGTTGAAAGGAACAGGAGAATGCACCTGAACTGCATGTGGCTTAAAGACTGGTACTATTGATGGAATTTTGGCTTTTTTGATCATGGGGTGATCTGCTGGAGAGAGATGCGGTTCACTTGTCTAAAAGAGGTAAAAGGAATCTATTTTGTGAATTGGCAGAGCTGATTGAAAAGGCTTAGGTTTGAAGCGTGAAGGTCATAAGACTGGGCTCAGTAGAAATAGGTGCCATTTCAGCATTGGGCGTGAAATCGGCAGCCCAGCTGAAGTGCATCTCCACCAATGCCCAGAACAAGGGCAATAAACAGGAGAAGCTAAAAACCGTGGTACAGCAGGCAAGCTATAACATAGTCACCATCATGGAAACATGGTGCGATGACTCGCATAACTGGAGTGCTGCAATGGACAGCTACAGGCTCTTCGGAAGAGACAGGCGAGGAAGGAGAGGCAGGGGAGCAGCTCTGTACATTAGAGAGTAGTTTGAAGAAGCTCAGGGATAGTGACAATAAGGTTGAATGCGTATGGATAAGAATCAGGGGGAGTCCATCAAAGCAGGCATGCTGGTGGGAGTCTGTTGTAGACCACCCAAGCAGGATGAAGAGGCTGATGAAGTATTCTGGAGGTGGCTGTATGAAGTTTCATGACTGCTTGGCCTTGTTCTTTTGGCTGGATGTTAACTTGCTGGATGTCTACCGGAAACTCCACACAGTGCAGAGGAGGCAGTTCTAGGAGGTACCTGGAGTGTGTGGAACTTCCTGACAGAGCTGGTGAACAAGCCTACCAGGGCAGTGCCCCACTAGATCTGCTGTTTAGAAACAGAGAATGGCTGGTGAGAGATGTGATGGTCAGAGGCTATCTTGGGCACAGAGAAGTGACAGAGTTTTCAATCCTTGGCAAAGTAAGGAAGGGGGCCAACAAAACCTCTGCCTTGGATTTCCGAAGGATCAACTTTGGCCTGTTCAGGGCACTGGTTCAGAGAGTCCTTGGGAAATAGTCTTTAATAAAAGAAGGTTCTAACGAGGCTGGACATACCTTAAGAGGGAAATCTTAAGAGTGCAGGAACAGGCCATCCTTGTGAGCCAAAAGATGAGCTTGCAGGGAAGATGACTGACTTGGCTGAGCAGGCACCATTTGTTGGAACCCAGGGAAAAAAAAGAGAGTTTATGACCTTTGGAAAAAGTGACAGAGAACTCCTGAAGACTACAAGGATGTCATTAGATCATGTAGAGAGGAAGTTAGAAAGGCAAAAGCTCAACTAGAACTCTATCTGGCCACTTCTGTGAAAGATAATCATAAGTGGCTTTTATAAATACATCAACAACAGAAGGAGGGTCCAGGAAAATCTCAATCCTTTATTGGATGCTGGGGGAAACCTTGCCACCAAGGATGAGGAAAAAGCTGAGATGCTTAATGTCTTCTTTACCTCACTCTTCAATAAAAAGTCCAGTTTTCCTCAGGGCAACCAGCCCCCTTACCTGATAGGAAGGACAAGGAACAGAATTGAAACCCTGCAATCCAGGAGGAAGTAAGTGATCTTCTGAGCCCCTTAGTCACTCACAAGTCTGTGGGGTTGGATGAGGTTCATCTCATGATACTGTTGGAACTGGTGGAAGAGCTCACCAAGCCACACTCCATCATTTATCACCAGTCCTGGTTAACCAGGGAGGACCCAGACAACAGGAGATTGGCCAATGTGATGGCCTTCTACAGGATGGGTTGGAAGCAGGATCTGAAGAACTAGAGGCCTGTCAGCTTGACCTCAGTGCCCTGGATTGTTGTGGAACAGGTTATCTTTGGCATGATCATACATCAAGTACAGGACAACTAGTTGGATCAGGTCCAGCTGGCATGGGCTTAAAAAAAGTAAGTCCTACTTCACCAGCCTGATCTCCTTTTATGAACAGGTGACCCACCTAAATAGATTATGACAGTCTCTATTAGTTTAGTAGCTTAAAATTAACTTTAGTTTGAAACATGCTTCCTATTAAGAATATTATTGCAACAGAAACCTTCATAATTATTTTAATTAATCTGGGAAGAAAACAAAAAGATTAAAAGAATCGAAAGAAAAGAGAAATGGGGCAAGAAGTTGGGATGGGAAAATTAAAAATGCATAATGATATTTTAAGTATTAGTCATCACATTCAAATTAGTGCCTGTTAACTAAGCAGGGACATTCACACAATCAGGCTTTCATAAAATGAAATTAGATAAGATACTGCTTTCTGGCCTTAAAAATATCAGTACTGCCATCCTTATTTGTACAGTTATATTCAAATTCCAGGAGCTGGTTTTGTTGAGGGAAACAGGAAGCAAATTAAGATTTGAGAAAAAATACTTGTAGAATTCATAATTTTCATATGAACATTTTTAAAGGATTTTTTTCTAAACTGAAAAGGCAAATTATGGCAGTAAGCAAGATAAATCATCAGTTTTGAATTGTAGAGCTTTGCAAAACTCTCAAGGATGTGGGGGCAACTGAATTAAAAAAACATTTGGCAGAACACCAGGTGCACCAAATTGGCATAAATCCATTACCTCCACTGGCTAACTCTGGCCTTGGAGTCTTAAACCATTCTAATACCTGCTGATTTTTCATGCTTATTTCTGATAATAGGTGTTTGGGATGTTCATTAAACAAACAATTGTGTTTATTCTTTTTTTTTTTTTTTTTTTTTTTTTTTTTTTTTTTTTTGTTTCCAGTCTGATTTCAGTCTGTTAAAAATGAAAAATAATGTCCTGTTGGTCTGGGTTTTATTATTAAACCTATAGCAAAATCATTTATTATGTTCTTGACCCACTTGAGTTCTTGTTCAACTCACACAAACTGCAATAAATAAGCTCTGAAAAAGGATGAATGTATATTTCAGAATTTGACTTCCAATGCAGTGTTTTTTGATAATGTTAATTCAAACTGATGTAGATAAACTTTTAAATCATTTTACTGATTGTGAAAAAATACATATCTTGCTAAGAAAGTCATGTTTGAAGTGCTAAAATACTAAATCCAGTAATTGCTCTGGAACATTCTTATTTATATCATTGTACAAAAAGTTTGTCTTGTCAGTTCTGAAAACATTTATCATCGAGTTTCTCCATGATACTTTGCCTTGGAATTTTATTGTTTGTGAAAAATTGCTTTATAGAAAGCCTTAAATTGTAAAAGATAAGTCATCAGTGGAAAACAACTCCTTGCTCAAAACACATGTATTCTTCTTGTGCATTTTTTAAACTGTATTTTATTTCTCATCACTGCACAACAAACACAATTCACTTTCCACCTAAGGTTATATTTTATGAGGTAGAGGGTAGAAATTGTTTACTAGAATCTTAAGTTCTATCATGTAGATTTAGAATCAGTGCAGTAGAAGACAGCAGTTTTAAACATACATGGTCAACAGAAAAGCTGGATTCACGGCTAACACTCTAATGTGATGGTGCATAACACAAAGAAAATATAACCAGTTGAAAAAATATTTTCCATTTTAAAACAGTCTTAGCTTCCAGTGCCATTCTAAGCTTGGTCCATCAAAATTTTCCAAAATTGGCCTGTAATTATTTTTAATTTTTTTTTAAATTCTGATTTGTTGCCCCTTCATACTAAAACCAAAACCAAAACAAAACAAAATCCCCATAAAAATCCAAAATAAACCCCACAGAACTGCCTCCAAAACTTAAAAAAGCCCTAAATATCCTCAATAATTGCTTTCATTTTTTTTCTCTCTCTGTGAAAAAAGAGTTTTGTTTGAACTGGTCCATTCATATAAATATTTTATATTTCAATCACCTCTTATGTTCTAACATTCTCATATTTTAAATGCATGGTTACAGATATTTAAACTAACATCTGAATGGAAAACTGCATATATGGATGCAATAAAAAGAGACACTTTCTGCTCAGAAGTAGTTTCACTTTATCATGTAACACTGAAATATGCTGATATAATATGGATTGAAACTGAGGGACGAGTGCAGATCAAATGAAAGTACAACAAAAAAAAAATAAAAAACTGCTTATTGATTCTATATTATACACAAACTAAAAATAAAATCTGTTTTCATGCTTCCAAGGTAATCAACCAAGGTATGGTACCAATCAACATGTAGTTTGGACTAAATATTTACTGAAGCACACAGACACATGTTTTAGGTGCACTTCCTGGGTCACAGATTACAAACACAGACAGAACTACTTTCAAATCATTTCTGGCAGAGTAACTTTCAGATCAGATGAAACAGCCAGGAGGGAGGGAAGAGGGCTATGAGCTTTTCCACTTAAGGTTTCCAAACACTAGAATGAACCAAGTGACCTAATAGTTGTGGTCTGGGTTTGTGGTTTATATATATATAAAGCCAGACTTTTTTTTACCGCAGAGACAGAAACCAGAGAGCATGGGGGAAAAAACAGTGAAATGTGATGCTAGAGGGAAGAAGAAAATGTAGTATCAGACAGAAGCAGCAGATGCTATGATGGGTTAAGACAGATCTATTTCTTGAAAATTCTCCCCGACTTACTTTTATCCCCTTTTGTTTCTCCATCTTTCTCCTATCAGGACAACCCAGTCTGCACCCTTCCTACTTGTGGTAGTGGCTATTCAATTTGCTTTTAGTGAAAAAGACACCTTGAGACGGATTTGACTACATATCCCCTCCTTAACCCCTCCTTGCAACAGCTGAGGAGCAAAAGGTGAGACTGTGTTTGGGTCTTTTGTGTCCAGAATAATTGATTCAGCTTTCAGGGAGAAAGACATAGGTCGCATGCACTTGGCTTTGACAATTCTCACACCTACCCACTGACACTAGGAAAGCTTTCATTTATTTCAGTGGGCACTTGATTGATCCCAAATTATGTAGGAAAAAAGTTGTTTCATGCCTTGCTTTGGCTTGTGCCTTGTATAAAACAACCTGTGAACCATCTTGTTTTGAAGACGTTAGGGGCAGATTCAATGTAGCATTATCGGTTTATGTCTGTACCATTTCTGTTTTGTGAGGATCCCTCCCTCCACAGAGAGGATGTACAAGAGTCTAATTTTAAAAAGAAGGCAGAAAATTATAGAAACACTTTCTTATTGCAAAGCAATGAATTTATCAGTGACTGAAATCTCCTTGTGATGGTCTTTTATTTTTGTTTTTTTTCCTCAGTCACCTGGAGCCTTATGTCCTTCTCCACATACAAAATGTAAATGTCTGTTTCTTTGGCTGTCCATTGAACATTGGAATAATAACCATTCATCTCTCTGCATAGATTCGGAATTAGGATTGTAATGCAGCAGTTACTGTAATATTCTACTCAAGAAAGCTGATAATTGAGCCTTTTTTATTTATGTATTTTGAGCAAGACATTTTAGTTTAAGTATCAAAGAAAGATGCCATCATTAATATTAACCAGAGGCATTTTTATATTATTAAATTTTTGAATTATATTTGCTAGTTGTAATTAGCTGGTTTTATCGTCATAATTTTTAAGGATTTCTATTAGTTCAGGGAAGGAATTTAATTAGAATATGACATTATTTGACACTGCAGGGAGACTTTAGATTTAGTAGTTAAAATTAAATAACATAGCCCTAGCCTTTGCAATGTTTTTCAAGTTATTTAATTAGCCAATTACAGCTTATTTAAGATGTACACGTTATTTACTTTGAGATACAATTCCCAATGTGGTTTGATTCAGCTGATAGGTTCCAGGTTTGTTCAGGCAGTATTTGGAGTTTGTGACTTTGGCAATCTTCATTGTTGTTAAAAAGGCTTGACTGAATAACAGGTCCTACAATGGAATTGGTTTTGTGTATATCCCTGTGCTCAAGCTTAAATTCAAAGTTTCACATGGTTTTCATAAGCATTCGTACTGCACTGCAGTAAAACTTATCTGTTGTCTACCCCACTTGTTTTTCTTTCAGTCCATCCATTCTTAAGAGAAATTTACAAGTTCACAGAGAAAATAAATAAAAAACAATATCTGAGATTCTACAGTCCCACCTCAGTAAACAATATAGTATGCTGTATAGAGCTTGCATTAACTCTCAGCCCTAAAAAAGCCCTTAACCACAAGGGTTATATCATATATATTATAACCCTTAACCACAAGGGTTATATTATATTATATATACCTATATTTTTCCTATAGTATTCAACTGTAGCTCAGTTTAAGTAACAAAAGCCAGATGAATAACCAAAATCACTGAAAGAGGCAGAAGTCTTTCCTTGCTTTTTACAGATAACAAGAGGCCACAGTCTTTCACCCTTTTAATGTTCTGGAGAATGCACATGGGAGCAAGAATCCTTATAACAGATATTCTTTTGTCCTGAAAGGTGTATGAACATACTGCTTTGTTGTAGAGGATATGTTGTATTGCTTTCCAGTTTCTTTGGGAATGACACTTCACTTGAGCTGGGTTATAGCAGTCCTGCAATTCAAAAAAACTGATGAACTTTCATAGTAGGCTTGTCTTCTGGTTAAATGAGCAACACAACAGGCCACTGTGAGAGAAAGCAAGTAGCTCTCTCCCTGCTCACAAAAAGCTTTCTTGCTGAAAGAGTGAGTGAAAGCTGCAGTTCCTGAACGCTGCTGCTGAAAGTAGGCAGTGGAGCATACAGCCCTAATTCCCCTCAGCCACAGAGAGGAACTACAGCCTAAGGGTGCCATTTCATACTATTTATAGCCTAGCCTAAATTGCAGTTTGGTGATAACCAAAAAGGGGAATCCCACAGCCACCTCCCCCTTAACAATTACAGGACTGAGTGCTTTTTCCTGTACTTACTGATTGTTCCTCATCCCAGCTAGGAAAACTCCTCCTCTCAGTGAGCCACGGGGTTGTCTCTGTATGACAGGTTCCTAATACCAGACTGTGTCTGACACGCACCCGCAGGGTGATGTGCCAGCCTGGCCTTGACCTGTCCCCAGGGAGGGGCCTGGTGCCCAGGCCTGGGTCTGCCTTGGTGACTGTTTGCTGCCCTGCTCCTGCTTGGGGCACTGGGACAGTCCCTGGCTGGTGAAGCCTGTTACGTATTTAGAAAAATCTCTTTTCTATGAAAAAATTTCACAATGCCTATAAGCTCTGTTTTGAAATTTCAACCATTGAAGATGAAAGAGGGGTGGAGGGAAATAATGAAAATGGGGACTATCTACAGCAGATTCAGAAAGAGCATATAAAAACTTATTAAATGAGTGAAAAAACTAGGTCTTGTTTATGAATATTGTTATTGAGAAAGAAAACAAGGAATTCCTAAGAAGATTTGTGTTTCATGCAGTAGCCAGCCAAAAGAACATTAAATCCAAATTCATTAAAAATAAGTAGGCTATAGCTATAACACTGAGTCAAGGTTTCTCATTATTTGGAGGTTTGATATAATAATGAGATCATTCTCATATTTTTGTCCTTTGAACAAAATGAGTCATTCAATTTTACTTTCTCAGGCCACTCCATTTTAGTTAAAGAGGTAAATTACTACAACCTTGCTGTCTGCCACACACGACTCAAGAGCTTCTCATCCTACTCCTTTGTAGAAACATGCCATAAAAACTAGAGGGAGTAAAATGTTATTAATAGCAACACAAAATCTAGCGTTTCATTGGAAAGTTTCTTAAAGCACTCCAATTCTGTGGATATTCCATATTGTTAATTACGTACATAAGACAAAAATAAATGTTTTCTTACACAAAATTGCAGTCAGAATACACTCTTGTATTAACCTGCAGTGATACTTGCATTGACCTGTAAGGGCATCCCATATACAATGCAGCCATCTCTGTCTCCCTGTACATGCCAACAGCTCAGAAAACCCATGACATACAGCTGAAGGTATACATCTGGTGCTTCAGTGATGTGAATGGCAGGTCTATGTGCCTGACATTCCCCAGAATCATAGTAGGATTTCTAAATAAGTTTCCTTGTTTTCGAACTTGATACAGGAATAAATAAAAAAACCAGTGAGGATCTGTACATGAGGCTCATTCTCTAACTTGGTCTTTATCACAATGATAAGAAGCAAATCAGCGTCAGGGCTTTCCCAGCTAGAGTGTTGCAATGTGGGGTTGTGCTTAAGGCTGCAGTCCTACTGACTACAAAGATTTCGTCCTTATGAATTTCTCAAAATGGGGCCATGCCTCTCTCATAGCGGGAAGTGCAGGAGAATTTTTTGGAGGGCTGTGGAATCAATGGATTGGCTTGTAACAGCAGAGGATACTAGGTATATTTCGTGGAAGAGAGAGGTTGTAGGATATGTTTTGGTTGTAGCTTTTCTTAAGGAAGTTAAAACAACGAGGTTCTTCTAAAATTAAAAAAAAATAGATAAACATGGCTGGTCATATAACAAATACTGATTACATGTAAATACACATGCACAAAATATATGCAGTATATCATATCTTCAACCCTGTCCTGCATAATGTTTCACATCTGGTGGCAACAGCACAAAGTAACTTTTTACCTTTCTTTCTAACAGAGTAAATCCATACATAGGAAAATTCTTGAGTTGACTGCAGGTTGATCTGTGCTCTGCAGAAGGGTGTTGGTTGACTTACAGAAAGCAATTGAGACTTTTCCTATTTCTTTCAGCTTACATTGAAAGCAGTCTGAAAAATACCATTGTAAGAAGCAAAAAAACTAAGTGGCAACTGTCCCTGTCTATGTAAATGAATGAGCTCTGATTTTTTGTGTATTAATGACTTCTGTTTTATTTTACTGAGTTTTTAAAAAGTAAAACGAACATTTATGAACCCACCAAGAAAGGGAAATGTAGAAGGAAGCTACATTATACATTATGAATAACTGCAACTTGGAGGGGTTAATGATTTAGAACTAGATCTAATAGTCTGTATAAATGCCTACATAGAGAAGGAAATTTTTCATGATCTGTAAGAAATTAGATATGCAGTAAAATGAATTGTATGTTAATTTAAACACCTGCCTTTGACATACTTCTGAGATGGATGTTCTGCTTACTGGCCTTCGCAAAATTCTTTGCAAAGCAAGAACTCAGGTAAAATCGTTTCAAGCAGAAATCATGTGCCACAAGAGCTCAGTAAAACATTTTAACAACATAACTTGCTCTATAAAAATTCTGCGTAAAAAATCTATGACATTTTGGGATGGTGGACCACATTATACAGGATATAACTTCATGAACTGATCTATTTTCTTATTCATGGTCACGTGATATTTGCTTCTTATTTGCAATTCTGAAGGATCATTATGACAATGACACCAGTTGTAAATGTGGAAGAGTAATCTGAGGATAGCAGTCCTGCAGAATGTCAGGTTAGTCCATTTCTCTCCTGTGAGTTACTCAATGACCTTCTCTCCAGAAGTCCAAGTCTATTGCAACTCACATTTTGATCCAAGATCTTTTGTGCAGGAAGGCAAGAGCAGCACCCTCCCACCTGCGGCAGAGGTAGCATACAGAAGCAAAGGTAATTCCTATTCTTTCTTCTGTGCTTGCCGTGAGAAAGCTAACTGCTTCCTGAACTCTCTCCTTTCTCTTCAACACAGGAGAAGAGTATACTTTTCAAGTTGTACAAGCTTTGATAGGCTACTTTTTCCCAGTGTGCAAGAAAGCAGAGCAGACAGGAGACTTTCAGCTCAAGCCTGGATTTTGTGTTACAATTGGAACCACAGAAATCATCACTTTCTCTATATTCAATGATTATTAATAAAAGCTTGTAGCAACATTAGGGACTCAAAGTATTATTCATGTTACTAAAATGCCAGGAACTGCTTAATGACTCCATTTCCTTTGAGATTTCAAGCATATTTAAACAACACAAGGCCAAGTCCTGTTCTGTTGTACAATTTTAAATCACACTATTAAATCTCTGAACTATTTTAGGAGTTTTTTATGGGATAGAATTAAAACCAGAATTTATTACATTTATAGTTACAGAATCACAGAATAAGACCAGTTGGAAGGGACCCATCAGGAACATCAAGTCCAACTTCTGCCCTCCACAGGACCATCCCCAAGAGTCACACCATGTGTGCAAGAGTATTGTCCAAACAGTTCTTGAACTGTCAGGCTTGGTGCTGTGACCACTTCCCTGAGGACCCTATTCCAGTGCCCAAAATCGCATTATTATCTCGAAGTTTAACTTCAATTTCTAGATTTAGTGGAAATTATCTGAAGGTATGAGTGTCGCAGTAACAACACAAAAGAAGAGACGGAGACACCTGTTACCAGGAGGAGAGAGAAGGAAGGAAGGGGGGCAAGACCCGCCTTCTTTATTTTTTATATACATTTAGAAATCACTATTCATTGGAGGAAATCAGTTCTTCCTCCCTCAATCACAGTGATCAAAGGAAATGTCCATCAAAATTCTGTGTCCAGGAGAAAGGAATGTAAATGATAAGATACAGTTACAATAACATGGCCATGTTTACAGAGAAAAGTGTGAGAAACTAGCTACAAAAGAATGACAACATCCAGAACTGCAAAAATCAGGGCAACAGTATGAGTATATGCATGTGAATGCCAAGACAGTGGACAGACCAGAAACTAAGAAGAAAGGAAGGTATTATGTGAAACAATTCTTTTCCTGAATTTTCTAATCTGTGAAAATGAAAATCTTCTGTGGGGTCACACATCTCTTAGCAGCCCTCTGCTGGGAAACAGACCACGATAAAACAGGTTGCACTGGACATCTGTGCAGCTGCCTGTCAATGTGGCTGTGTGAGGTCCTGAGTTGCTGGCTCTGCTGAAAGCTACTCAGAAGGCCGATTGGCCTGGAAGCCTGAAGCCTCAGGTGTCTGCTTCCCTTTTTGCCTAGTAGTTCCTCAGCTGTCTGGGCTTTCAGAGTTTGCAAGAAACTCTGACTCCTGGGAAAAAAAAGCGATATAGCATGATTAATTCTCCCTCACAAAGAATTACAGCATTTGGAAGTTTTCTTGCAAAGTGGAGTAGAATCAATTTGTTTTAATCTCTTTTTATAATCTTTAATAAATATTTCACCTTTTTATTCTGGAGCAGAAGCACGTGTTGTAAAAATGCACAGCCAAAATGAAAATATCTTTTTATATGAATGTATGTGAGTCTCTAAGACTGCATTTTTTCATTGTTAGGCACAAATACCCTCCTAAAGTTAATTAGTAAAAATGTATTTTATTATATCTACAATTTTGTTTTTGTTATGGAAAAAATAAAGGTAGAATTTGGCTCTAGACTCAGTATTCTGAATTGGAGATGGAGATATTTGAACACTTTATATTTTGTTACATGTAATTTTCTTTATTCTCAAACACAGGTGGGCATGCTTGACATATAAACAGCAAAAAAGAAGAATTACATTTCTCACTTTACTATGCATACAGAAACACATTCATATTATATTTGGAGTCTGATTTTTTTATGAGCATTCTAAGAGCTTGCATTTTGAGAGGAAAAAGAAATGAAATTTGGTTTTGTGCAGAACAATACATCTTGTGTACTCCACTTCCGTAAAAAAATTCTGCATTCTGCAACCTAACATTGCTGTTAAATTTGTAAGTGAATTCGGAGTCATTTGCATAAGAATGAGAAGCCAGGCAAACAAGCTGCTCATCCAGCAGCCACATAATCAGTTCTTTTCTATTTGTGCTTCGGCTCAGCACTATTACAGCACTAGTACATTGGTTCTGCTTCTGAGAAGGGCTGTAATTCACATTATAAATTGTATTATTTCACATATAATTTTCAACAACACTGTGGGAAATAATTTCAGAGAAAGGTTTTAGTTTAGTCCAAAAAGAAGAAAGACTGTATGATCAGATTGAAACTCATATTTTGTGTTTCTACCAACACTAAAATGGATTCCAGAATAGCTATGAAGACCAACCCTGCTTCAGCCTCAGAATAAGCTCCTTGGTTAGGAAGTAGCAGTTGTTTCAACATGTTATCTCTTCATGTTGATTTATTTCATTATGGTGATTTATAGTTGATATTGCTTTTGTCTCACCTTGATGGTTGTAAAGACATTATTCACAATCAGACACGGTGCTTTTTGTCCAATTTTCTAAATGTCACTACTAAAAGAAACTATGCAAAACATTTTAATTAATGTTGAATACAATCAAAGTGAAGAGAAAAATGTTCATTGTACTGCTTCAGAAAAAAAAAGAGTTATAATAAATGAATCCCTTCATGTTCCCATTTCTAGCATACCAGTGAACTATAGAGGTTATTCAAAAAGGGTGATTTCCATTTTTATCATTTAGGAGGTATCTAATTCTATAAAATTTTTGCAATATTTTCTGGGGTTTGTGATCTAAATGTGTAACTTATGTTTATTTATTTTGTAAATTTCATATTTTTTTTTCAGAAGTAAAGTTGAAAGGAAACTAGGTATAGAGAAGAGTATGAGAGAAAATATGTAGACATGCTATGAATTTTCTAATTACAGTACTAATAAGAGATTATTCAAATGGCAACATTGTGACAGAAAGGTCTTCTGACCTTCATTATCATCATTTTTAGTTCACCTACTACAAATTTTACATAAAGATATTGCTAGAATTTATTTTGGTCAGATTATTTTATCTAGACATTTGTTTGCCAGATTTTGCTAGTAGTTTATCTGACAGCTCTGGCATTTATGACTCTCTAACCGAGGCAGAAC
This sequence comes from Climacteris rufus, assembly GCA_013398175.1. Classification (NCBI taxonomy): domain Eukaryota; kingdom Metazoa; phylum Chordata; class Aves; order Passeriformes; family Climacteridae; genus Climacteris; species Climacteris rufus. Next base: position 40,214 of record VZRZ01007410.1, on the reverse strand, counting down.
TTCAACATAACTTTCCCACTACACCAATGCCAAATTACCTTTGTGATATAACTTTTTATGTTTTATTCCTTTATCCAAACCTGTGTTTCTCACTAGAAAATTGTCAGACTTGCAACTTGAAATGGCCCAAATTTATTGTATAAATACCCTGAGATGAAAAACCTTGAAGTAAAAGTGTTGCATCCAGTAATCAGAAGATAATATTTTTCTCCAGACTGTCAAGAGTTTTCATTTTTATTCTCTTCACAATCATAGAATGTAATTGTAAAGTATATTATAACCTTGCAGCTTTCTCAAAAACCCTTATGTGTTAAGATCTGCAGATGTTGTAATTATTTTCATTGCCATTATTTATTCCACATATGAGAAGAGGTTATTAAACCTGGTGTATCAACCTTACAAATTAATTCACAAGCTAAAGGTATTATTTCTTCCCTTTTTTTTTTGCTTTTTTTCACAATTTCTTCTTAGAAACAGAGCCCACCGGAGGGACTATTTAGAAAGGATGTTTATAACTCAACTCAGATTTCTTAAAATCACATTTAAAATTTTCAGATATATTTGAAAGTGTTTTAAAGGAGGATAGATCAAGTAAAGATTTACCTTGGATGAAGCTGTGAAGGTTGTGCCTTCACAGCATTTCACTGAATGTTGAACATGTATTAAACTGTCTCAAACTGAGGAATGGAGCAAATGTTATTCTTACCTACACATCCTGCAATTCACAGTAGTGGAGATTTTAGAGATACAAAACTGGTCCTTTAAAACAAACAAACAAAAAGAAAGCCCTGAGGCTAACTTTAAAGGTTAAGCAGTCTTTCTTCCTTCTTCTTTGCTTCACCCTTTGGCATTGCCAGGTTCTTTTTTTATTCATTTTAAGTTCCAAGGTGCTCAGCTGGTGGATGGAACCTCTTAGTGTAGTAATGATATAAACAATCATTCCTTCTTGTAAAAGAATAATATCTGTGAATAAATGAAAATTATCTCTCTGCTGCCATGTCATTCTCCTAATACTTCTCATCTGAGAACTGGTACCTTTTTGACAGTGGTGCCAAAGTGATATTTGTCAAAGAGTTTCATAATTCCTTGTTGCGAATTACGCTGTGGGTCAGTCCTTTTCTGTCCCAGAGTAAATCACCTTTGCATACAAGAGAAATCCACTCATTTCTTACTCAAAATAAATTTTGTTTGTGGAGGAAGACCAATTCTCAAGCACAATTTGGACTTCTAAGTTATGTTTCTGTATGTTTGCGTAACAATTGGTATATAAAACTACGAAAAATAAAATCCACTTGCCACTGAGAGACTGTAAAATCCTTCAGATCTGAATTTAATGCAGAGAGAATGCTTAGGATAATAAGGGTCTACTAAACCAGGGCAGACAATGGGACTTGGAAATATACAGAGAAAATTAGCTCTGAGTTACTAAATGTGGGACCTCAGCCCACAGAGAGAAGGCTATTGCATATCTAACTGAAGGGACAAAGAAAGGAGCAAGGCAAAAAAGTGAAAGGATTGAATTTGTGAGATCCCCCAGCACACAGCTTTCCTTGTTACCAAAGTGAGTTCCATGTGTAAATGGGCTGTATGAAAAGCCCCAGAGGTGTAAAGCTGTGATCACAAAACAGTTTTGTTTATATTGGCTTTATAAAAAGACAGTCTCAGCAGCAGGGGAAGGGGAAAGTTTGTACATTCAGAGCTGCAATTGCAATCTGAAAGGGAAAATATTGCTGAGCTATAGTCTGAGGACATAATGAACAGTCTTAGCTTTCCTGATGCAGAGATAATCAGTGGAAGTGAAGAGTGATCGTTGCTAAGTATTTTGCAAGACTTCTGTCAATCTGATGATAACTCTCTCGTCGGGAAGGAATTTACCAAAGATAGCTCAGGTCTGTTAGTAAGCCATATAAAGTTTCACTCCCACACTTTTAGGTCCTTTAGTTCATGTACTTTGAGATATATTCTAGGCTTCATATTAAAGAATGTACTAAAGAGCAAAACAGTCAGATATTTTTATTATAATAATTTCCTTAGTAGGATTATGGCTATCAGGCTAAATGTTAAGGAAGCAACTTAGGAAAAGAAGGAAAAAAAAAAAAAAAAGAAAAATACTAATTTAAAATAGGAACATAATCTAGTAAAAAACAGAGTTCATTTATTTTAAATGTTCACAAAAACATCAGTAAAGGAAGATTTTCATTAAATATAGATCACAGGACAATTTTATTTAAAAATTGCAACTTTTCTCTTTGAATTAAAATAAAGACAGTAGTGTTCATTATTTATATTTCAGGTCATATGTGAAACGTCTGCATATTATTTTGGTCTACCAGACAGGATTCAGAAATGAAAAAATGACTGTAAGTTCAATATATTACGTAATTTCACATATGTAGAATTTTTGTACACATAAATAAAACATTCATACAGTGAGAAAAGTACATGCTACTATATTTTGGAAAAAAAGTGCTTGAACTTTATTTTCCAATGCAATAATTCATGCCTCAGGAAAAAAAAAAAAAAAACAAACCAACATACTATTATATGGATTTTCAGAGAGGTAGTGAAGAATAGACAAGACACATATAGTTGAGAACAACAACATGACAATGAGTTTTGGGAAGTTTTATAGTGGTGTCTAGTTTTAGGCATTTATTGCAGTGGAGATAAACTCAACTTATACCTTTAGGGTGTCAATTGCAATACAGTTGGCCAGAAGGTTCCTGGATACCTGATTTAATAAGAACTAGGTAAAGATAAAAACAGACAAAGGAATTGAGACTGAACTTTGAAGGCTAGAGGCATAGAACATGACTAAAACACCACTCAATATTTGTTCAATATTTGTTCAATATTTGTTCAATATTTGTTCAATATTTGTTTGATTGTTATGACAAATGAGATCAAAACTGATGCTTTGCTGGCCAGTGACAGTGATATGAGAAAAAAAAATGTTTTAAAGGAAATATTTGCTGTGGTAGTCAGTAGTCAGAAAACTTAGTCAAGCCTAGATGAGAGGAGGAGAAAAGACCACACAGATAACATCATGGCAATTAGTAATGTGTATCAGAAATTATATTCCTGTGAATTACATCATTATTTAATTTAGTATTTTTTAATCAGTAGCTTTTTCTAATACAAAAAAATCTCTCATATCTTGGAACCTTACACAAACTGCTATTATTCTATTCAATAGTTAAACAGGAGAAGCATTTTGGGTACATTATGAGGCAAATATATGTTTCTGAATAACCTGATAACTGAACATAATGATCTATTGGAGACCATAGGTCTTCCTTTGATGGAAAACTTAACTTGCAAAAGAACACAGCAAACAGCAAAACTCCCACTAAATTTCTTGTAGGAAAACTGTATCTCAGATTGTCTTAATGGCAAGGTGAGGAAAAATGCTACCCTATGGTTTCATATCTACTATTACAAAGCCTGACCTAGGTAGTCTGAAGGTGTCTCTACCAGAAATAGTGTATTACATCCCCAACAAAAAAGAATTTGTATGGATCTATTCATTACCTGTATTTAAAACCTTGCTAAATTAAATGCCCAAATGACATGAAGTTCTTGTATGCACAACTATATGACTGGTATTTAAATATTATAATCTGTGTGGAAATAGACATCTTTTTCTAATTTTGGAGTTCACATAAAGCAGTATTTTGTATATGGGCAGTTTCAACAACTTTGTGCAGAGTAATGTTCTTTCCAAGATGAAAGTGGAACAATCTGGTCCTTTTTCAGTGAAAATGAGAGCTTGGACCAGATTATGGTAGCATTTTCCTATTCTGTAGAAAACCCCATTACAATATCTTAGCTTTGCACTACTGAATCTGGAGTACTTGCAATAATCAGTGCCCTTTCTAGCCTGTTTGGGTTGTTTCTTCTTTTTAAAATTATTTCTTAATAGTGAAAAAGCAATCTTTAGGGATTAATTTCTGCACTTTAATGCAATTTTTACAAACACAGAAATTATATGTAAAAGAATGTAAACCAGTTGTTTGCAACACAGAAACTACAAAAATCTCATTTTTCAGGGAGCAGCAGAGAACAAAGCCACAAAATAGTGTAGTGATAGCAACTACAAAATAAACTGCTTTACAAGAGAAAAAAAATAATAAAAGTTATCTGTAATCTTGGATTTTAATCAGAACAATAGCAATAAGCAATGTAAAGGTGACTGGTCTACTCCATAGCAAGAGATTCACCATGGAAAGTGTTAGATGCTTCCTAAATGCATTTTGTTGATACTAGGTACTTAATGCAATGTATCTAAAATACTTTACACCTCTTCTTTATTTAATTGATTGAATTATTTACACTAGAAGAGAACAAAGCAAGTTTTTTTCCTTTTTATTTTCGCTTTTATCTTTCATATCCAACAGTAAAAGGAAAGAAATTAACAGAATATTGCAGATTTCTGAGTTTGTCTGGGGACTGAATTTGACATTGTGTTTTTAGAACTATATGTGACTTAAAAAAAAAACAAAAATCTGCTGGCTTTGAGAGACCGTCATATTTTGAAAACTGTTTATACAGTTGATCAATAGTTTCCCTCCAGCATGTTAGTTTTCCAAGAAGCTGTTTACACATCTTCCTTTACACCACACTGGCAGACATAGGGGATTTAAAATGAAAGTAATTTACCTGTAGGTCTATAACAAATACAAAGCAGCTTATAAGTCACTACTCAAGAATCATGAAAACTCAGGATCAGTATCCATTACCCTTTTTTCAAATCACACCTAAAGGTATGTTACAATCCAGTTATTAAAATTGTTAGAGAGATGCCTCTGCCTGAATTAAGGTGCAAATGAGACCACATGCCAAAGTCAATAATATGGATTTTATTCAACAGTAGATGTGAAGTAGAGAGATAGAAAAAAAACAGAAAAAAAAGGAGGAGGGAAGAGATAGAGAGTGACAGAGAGCGTATCTGGGGAGTATCTATGACTCTCTTAAGATGGGACATGTGTTGCTAACTGGGCTTTGCTGTGGATGTCGCACCTCCCTGTGGTCCCATTGGATGCCCGTAAGGGTAACCAAGACGACTTCTGCCCCAGTGGGAGAGTATTGGATGCTCTTGCCCTATCGAGTGGCTTCACCACCCAGTTGATCATAGAGATTGTATCAGTCACAATACTATCTCCAGTGAAAAAATCTCACGCGACTCATATGACATGAGCTGCCAGTGCCCTTACCTACAGGATGGTAAAGCTGAGTAAAGTCTGGCTGTTGCTTGGGGAGTAGTACTGTCATGACTTATGAGACTCTTCACTGCTGGGTGGTGAGTCCAGACGATAAGGAGGGGCAATTATTACCCCTCACTCACACTGGTGCAGAAGCCGACTCAGTTACCTCGAGGGTATCCAGTGGGGCCACGAGGAGGTGCGGCTTCTGCAGCTAAGCCCAGTTAGTAATTATGCTCTTTTAAGAGACTCCTAGTTACTCCTGCTGGGATTGTCACCTGCCTATCAGGGCCAGCTTGGTTGGCCTCTGTGCTTACTTGAGCTCAAGCCCCAGTGGCCAGAGGTCACTTGAGGTCAAATCCCAATGGCTAGAGGAAAAATCCCTATGGCCAGAGGTTAACTGAGGTCAATCACCGGTGCTCACAGGTTATTGAGGTCAAAACCCAGTGGCCGGAGGTTACTTCAGGTAAAATCCCCATGCCTAGAGGTTAATTGAGGTCAATCACAGGTGCTCAGAGTTCACTTCAGGTCAGTCACCGGTGCTCAGAGGTTAATTGAGGTCAAACCACAGAGGCCAGAGGTCACGTGAGGTCAAATCCCAGTGCTCAGAGGTTACTTGAGGTCAAATCCCAGTGCTCAGAGGTTACTTGAGGTCAATCACCAGTGCTCAGAGGTTACTTGAGGTGAAACCCCAGTGGCCAGAGGTTACTTGAGTTCAAATTCCATTGGCAAGAGGTCACTTGAGGTCAATCATCAATGCTCAGGGTTTAATTGAGATAAAATCCCAGTGGCCAGAGGGTATTAGAGGTCAAATGCCAGTGGACAGAGGTCAACTCAGGTCAATCACTGGTGCTCAGAGGTTACTTGAGGTTAAGCCCCAGTGGCCAGAGGTTACTTGAGGTAAAATCTCCATGGCCAGAGGTCACTGGAGGTCAATCACAGGTGCTCAGAGGTTACTTGAGGTCATTCACTGGTGCTCAAAGTTTACTTGAGGTCAAACCCCAGTAGCCAGAGATTACCTGAGGTTAAATTGCAGTGGACAGAGGTCAACTCAGGTCAATCACTGGTGCTCAGAGATCAATCAAAGTTAATCACCGGTGCTCAGAGGTTAATTGAGGTCAAACCCCAGTGACCAGAGGTCAATTTAGGTCAAACACTGGTACTCAGAGGTTAATTGAGGTCAATTACAAGTGCTCAGAGGTTACTTGAGGTCAACCATTGGTGCTCAGTGGTTAATTGCGGTCAAAACCTAGTGGCCACAGGTGACTTGAGGTCAAACCCCAGTGGCCAGAGGTCACTTGTGGTCAAACTCCGGTGCTCAGAGGTTACTACAGGTCAAATCCCATTGGCCACAATTTAATTGAGGTCAATCACTGGTGCTCAGAGGTTACTTGAGGTTAAACCCCAATGTCCAGAGGTTACTTGAGGTCAAACCCAAATGGCCAGAGGTTACTCGAGGTCAATTACCAGAGCTCAGAGGTTTCTTGAGGTCAAACCCCAGTGACCAGAGTTCAATTGAGGTCAAGCACTGGTACTCAGAGTTTAATTGAGGTCATCATCGGTGCTCAGAGGTTAATTGAGGTCAAACACCAGTGCTCAGAGGTTACTTGAGTTCAATTTACTTTGGTGAGAGGTCACTTTAGGTCAATCACCAATGCTCAGACTTTAATTGAGATCAAATCCCAGTGGTCAGAGATCACTGGAGGTCAAATCCCAGTGGCCAGAGGTTACTTGAGGTCAAACCCTAGTGGCCAGAGGTTACTTGAGGTCAATCACTAGTCTCTGTGTTTTGAGGTTGGCACTTGCCAACTCGCAGAACTGTACATGCTATGACATTCATGCTGTACAGGGCCACGTTACTGATAAGCGCAAGGTGATACTCCAATTCTTGCTGATTGTGACTCTTCTTAGTTGGAAACTGTCACTCTAGACACTCGAATAAACACACAACCAGCTGAGTAAAGACAGCAGCAGAGAGAGAGTTTATTGTCCTATTCTCTTTATATATGGTAGGAACCCAGCAGGTGTTCAACCACCCCCCAAGACGATAGGCTGGAGCCTCACAACATCCAGTTCCAAAACACACTCGGTCTGAATCAAAACAGCTGTGGAAAACAGCAGGTGCTTATAGTATTGTTTTTCATAGCTTACATGGGAAAGACAACTTTCTCAAGAGAAGCCCTGGGCAGCCAGGCCCTGGGCAGCTACAGGAATTTCGTACTAATTCACAGCTGTGTCAATATACCATCTAAAATTGTGTACCAGAATTACCAATTTTAACTCAAGTGGATGGGCCACCTTCACTTAACCCAGAAAAGAAACTTATCTCCTATGTGTTTGATAAATAGGAAATGTCACCACTCCGTGAATCCCAATGGCGTTCTGTTGATCCTCTTCTTCCAGTTTTTCCAGTGGTAACAGTCTCACAAAACATAGAGTTCAATGGATAAATGTGTGTTCAGGCCAGATAGGAATGCTCAGGTACCTCCATGAGAATGGCGCAAGTTGGACAGTCTCTTGCAACAGGCTCTGGATCTGTTGCATCACTTTACATCACATGCAGTTGTCTGGTGTAAGGCCTAAGGAATGACTCTGAGCAGCAATTTGGGGGGTCTTTGATGGATAATGACACCTCCTTACCTGCCCCTCCCATGAATGTCCCATGGATGTGGCCTTATCGGGGTGGGGAATTTTTTAATTGAGCCAGTGTGTGTAACGGAGGGTGGGTGTTCACTGCCTCTGACCACAGGTTATGACACACACCCAAAAACTCTCCTCTTCCCCCCTGGGTTGGGGAGGAGTGTATGCAAACCTGACCTCAGCAGATGAATCTGTGGGCTATGCCCCCCTTCCAGCCATACCCAAGCAGAGCTGATTTTCAGGACAGCTGCTGGGTTTGGCTTTCTTTGTAGATACATTTTTCTCTCTCAGCCTTGTTTACTTCTCCCTAGACCTGAGGTAATTGTACAATAGTGTCAGCTTTTTCCTATCTCAAGTTCCCTTAGGCAGCTTAACTCACAGTCCAAAGTTCCAGTCAGGAAGTATCTTCAGGGAGGGGAGGGCTTCAGTGGTCGCAGTTTCTTTACACAGTTTTACCATAATGGACAAAAAGTCTTTCATAACAATGTTTAAGCCATTAACCATAACATTTCACTCTCACAAGGTATCAGGAAACAAAAGCATAATGAGAAAAATAGAATCTATCACTTTTAAAATAGAATCCTCTCACTGTTTATGTAAAAAGCTTTGAATGCCTGAATAAAAACTATTGATTATATTCCAAATTCTGATTTTTTCTGTTCCAGAAAAGGGGTGATAAAGGCAAAACAGATAGAAATGCTATAGGGCTGTGCTGATTTTGGGATAGAGTTAATTTTCTTCACAGTGGCTGGTATGGGGCTGTGTTTTGGATTTGTGCTGAATGCAGGCTTGACAATACAGAGATGTTTTTGTTATCTCTGAGGAGGGCTGACACAGAGCCAAAGCCTTTTCTGCTCCTGTCAGGCTGGAGAGGAAGTTGGGGGTGCTTGAAAGGTTGGGAGAAGACACAGTTGGGACAGGAGACTCAAACTGACCAAAGGGGTATTCCAGACTATATGACATCATGCTGAGTATATGAAGTGGGGATAATAAGGAGGAAGGGAGGGATGTTTGACGTGATGGTGTTTGTCTTCCCAAGTCACTGTTACACATGATGGGGTCCTGCTCTCTGAAGGTGGCTGAACACCTGCCCAGTCATGGGAAGTGGTAAATGAATGCCTGGTGTTGCTTTCCCTATTAAACTGTCTTTATCTCAACCCTCGAGTTCTCTACCTTTTACCCTTCTAATTTTCTCTGCTATCCCACTGGTGGGGGAGCAAGTGAGTGGCTGTGTGGGGTTTGGTGACTGGCTGGGGACAAACCACAACAAAGGCCCATAACTTTGTACATGATCATACTACTGACTTGTAAGTTTGTGAAAAAAAAATTCTTCTGCCAAACCAAAATAGATTGATCCAGACTCTAGAAGTTCTTCCTTTTCTTTATTGAAATATCCAATATTGTAAGCTACTTTGTATATTATTATTTATTTAGATTGCTCCTGAAATTTCAAAAATTGAGTTTCTTTGATGGTTTTCTTCTTTCTTTACTTGGGAGATGGATGCACTTAATAAAATCTGGTCATTGGTTTAATACACATAATGAATAACATACTAGCAAAACATTGCATCATAGTAAAGTCACAAAAATATTAATGCTAAATAGTACTTGACACAGTTTTATTGATAAGAGCTAATTGCCAGCCACATTTGAAGATGAAAGGGAACAGAAAAGTTGTAGAACTATTGAACTGTTAGATCAGTTCATAAAACCAGCCAACATTCCAGTCAGGGATGGGCAGCTTATGAGGAGTTAACATGTCCTTAGCACTTTGAAGTCTAAATTACTTTTAGAAAGTAATATCCATATGGTACCTTGAAGGAAGGCCTAAGCAATAAACTTTAACTACTGCGTGAGTTGGCAATCATTTCATAGAGACAAGACACTGCACAAGAAATTGCACTATAAATAAGAACCCTTACAGAAGAATTAAAATGAAATTCATATTATTGGTCTTCACTGGGAGCCATAAAAAACACGAGACAGTCAGGAAGTGGCACTTGTTTTAAATCACTGTTAGAAGCACTTGAAGGACATTCATAAAGTCAGCCTGATCAATGATGATGGATGCATTGGTCAACTTTATGTGCAACTGTAATGCATTTGGAAGCCTCGAGGAAACACATCTGGCAAAAAGAAGTAGGGCAGATATGAGCTATTGCTACTCCAGAGATTTTCCTATGACCACTAATCCAGATATGTGCCCTACTTTATTGAGGAAAGTATCTCTATATTCTTGCGTGTATCACCCCCAACTCTTTTGGGATCTCCTCTGTTCTCACCTTGATACAGGATATCTGAGAAGTGACCATCTTTTTGTAGTTTGAAGGGACATCAGTGGTCATACTGTCTGAATGAGACTTATGATCCCCACCATCAAATCATGCATTTTGCTAGCAATGTCAAGAAAGAAACTCTTGTGTGTTGTTTGCATTGTTTCTCTGACTGCTGTGCCTGGATGCTGATATTATGTGAGCATTTACACAAGGCTGTCAGTACTGGAAAAATGTCACACAAAAGTTTAATGGTTTGACCTGTAAATGTGATGGGGATGATGGCTGCAGGTAGGTGGGGGTGGGAGGGAAAGAGATTGAAAAGTGTATGTCACCTATTTGAACAAAGGCTTCTTGATATCATAGAAGAGACAGACAGAAAAGAAATCAAATTCCTGAAACCAATGTCACAAGCCTAAAGTATCCAGACCAGAAAGCAAGAAATGATATATCATTACCCAAACTGAACTGGATTACTGGAGCCCTTCCATGAAATTAATGATTTGTTCTCCTTTTTGATATATTTTTTTCTTCAGACACTACAAACCATGAGCAAAATATTCTGGACTACTACTGCATATGGCACTTTGTGGAGTGGGATGATGGATATTTTGGAGGTAGCAGTGACATTAATGTCAATGCATAGCAAAAAAACCCTGAAAATGTTTGAACTTTGTTTAAAATAAAACTCATTTCTTGTTGCTGCTTTTTTGAAAATTATTTTCAATCAGCTTCACACCTTTGAAAAGTGACAGATTAATGTCACTAGGGCTATCAATCTGCCATTATAGCACACAACCAATATATGCCTGTCAGCTGCCTTAGCTCTGAACTTTACCCACATTCCTTAGGGGTCATAAGATATCACCCAAACTGCTTAAGTATTTGATACCTGAAGAGTATGTTGGGAATGGTGTTGAGAATACAACAGCTGAAAAAAGAGACAACAACAATTTTATTAGAAGAAATTTCTGTATATTCTTCGGTTGTAATGCTTCTGGGCGTGGCTTGCGACCGGCCCGTTCCCGCCGGGCCGGGGCCGGGGGGGGCCGGTTTCTTCCCCCCCCCCCCGGCGTTGGTC
>VZRZ01007410.1:112-25219 GCA_013398175.1 Climacteris rufus | reverse complement strand
AGCTCTTCCCTTACCTGTCCCCGCCCAAGCACACCCTTTGTCTCCCACAAAAGAGTTGATAGCCCCCAAATCACCCAGCTATTTGTTGCTTAGTAACAGTGACGGAAAAAATATTCCAAGACATCCCTGAACCTCTGACAGAGAAGAAGACATGGAAAAGTTCATAGGTCATGATAAAGACAAGGGCACTTATCAGTTACTGTCATGGGCAAAACAGACTTAACAAAAGGAAAAATAATTTGATGTATTGCCAAGTAAAATAGAGTAAGATGATCGAATGACAAAAATTAAAACACTTCCCATCCCTTTTTTTTTTTTCACAGTTTCAGCTTCACTCTTCCGTCCCTGATTCCTTGATTTATTTTCCCAAGAGAGCTGAAGCAGAGGGGGGAGAAGTGGGGGTTGTGATCAGTCAGCAGCAGCACCTCTCTACCATTGCTTCCTCCTCACACTTTTTTGGAAAAATCCCAGGAGATGGGCTGATTATTGTTGACTGTATCTAATGTGATGTGTTGATGTATGAAATGGAGATAGTTATAAAGGCAAGGAAGGGTATTTTACTTGGAGATGAGTTGTGTTTTGTTTACTTCGGATGATTTTTTATGTCAGGTTCAGGGAAATACTGGAGAGATACACTTCTCAACAATGGAAATGCTTTTGTTCAGTTTTTAAAGGATGGTCAAGCATTGGGACAAGCTGCCCATGGAACTGCTTGAGTCACCACTCCTGAAGGTATTTAAAAGATTTAGATGTCACACTTAGGGAATGGTTTAGTGGTGGATGTGGCAGTACTGAGTTAATGGTTGGACTTGATGATCTTACATCCCTTTTCCAACATAAACATTTATATGATTCTATGATTGCAAAAGCAGTTAAATGTATCTCACCTTAGGCAAGATTCAAAGGGGTTTCTGGGTATTTTGAACAGGTTATGTGCTTGACAGTATTTAGTTGGTAGAACTTACTTCTGAAATGAAATTTAGGATGTGTTTGATATCAGTATCCAGCCTCCATTTTTCTCAGTTGAGAATACAGATACCATGTAGTTGTGTCTGTGATGTCTGTGAAGTCTGCAGATTTTCATTAAGCCCCTTCTTGCTTCCAGGTCTGAACCAGACACAGAAACCTCATTGCATGAACCCTTCCTTACCCTACTTAGCTGTAGAATAGACATATCATCATCACCTATGACAGAAGTTACCTTAATATGATTTTGATAGGCAGGCTCTGTTTCTGGCCAGTCACTAGGGGGATAGTTCAACAAGCAAAGAAATCAGATACGACTCCTGGAACTGGTAGCAGCCAGTTCCTTTATCTAGAATCCATGAAAAGTGCTATGCTACAGAAGAAATTCCAGAAGATCCTGTAATCCCTTCCACTTGAAAAGTGCTGCAAACAGCAGAAACAACATTTGGGAAAGTAATGTGGTAAAGTAGTACTCTGGCAGTCTGTTTTGATAAATTGAGATACTGGTTTCAGCCCTTCAGCAAAGCTAAGATAGCAGGTGGTTTTAAACAACATACCATGCCAGACAGATGCAATATTCTTGAGAACCTACAATCTATGCCCAGATCTACTAGTAAACTTATGTTAGTGAAACACAGAAGAATAAATCACACCACTAAAACAAAATTAAGAATATATGATTTGTACTTAATGTTAATTTAGTGAATTAGGCCCTTTTGAATTTGGATGTTTCATTTGTCTGATTCATTAACCCTAAACTCAATTTTCAAAATATAATCTCTTAATAAGTTTAAATATCAGCCATACTTTATTAGAAGGATGCTCAGTTTCTGAATTAACAGCCTTCTCTTCTTCAAGGTACTAGCAATATTTGGCTGTACTTGTGCTTTGAAATGATCTACAGTAGCTCTTATATGTGATAAAATTGGTACATACTTCCAACTAACCGTTTGAGGAATTAATCCCCAAAATTTCATTATACTGACATGAAATTCTATCTTCATGAGGGTGCTATGTTCCTTGCAGCATTGCATAGATAATTATTCTTGATCTGCTTTCATGACCTACTAAGTTCCATTCAACTAATACTTTTGCTTTTTTTTTCATTAGGCTGTCTGAGTCTCTCCCCATACTTGCTTCTCCTTCTGTCAATCTTAATTTCATATTTTACATGAGCTGTATGCACAATCTGATGAACAGTTTAGAAAAACTTAAAAATACATTCAAGAGAACTGAACATTAAAGTTTTGTCGTTGTAGATTAAAGGGTAACATTTGAGAACAGGAACTGTAAACAAAGTCTAACGAATTGATTATGATGTTTTAACAATGATGCCTTTATCCAAATGCTTTAGCAAAAAGCCAACAGTAAGCTCTTTATTTTCATCAATGCACCAATGAAACCATTGATGATTCCACCTATTCCAATTTGTCCTACAACCAAGTCTGTTTGCTTGAATCAGATGGAGAGGCAGGTTCCCCAAACCTTGGTGATGCCCACGTTGTGGAATCACCATGTTAGTTTCAGGTTCATCCCTCATGGACCATCAGAGGAACCGTTATGTTAAGCAGCACTTCGTTCTTGGGCTAGTTTCTTTAATTATGTTAACTGATTATAGATGTGAACAAAAATGGCAGAACTGAACACAAGTGAAGTTTCCAGCACAGTTCATTAAAATGCAGTTCATTCAAGTATCTTTCAAGGATGTCATACAGGTGAAAATATGTAATATAGGCAAATCAAAACTGATTATAAAAGCTGCTGAAGAAATCAGAGTAAGATAAAAGTTGACATGAAAGGTTAATTTAAGCAGTGAGACTGCTTTAAGTCCATTTGGTTTAAATGGATGTGTAAGTCCACTGTGCTAAAATAATCTAATAATTGGTTTTCATCTTGTTTCAGTCTGGCCTCCAGATTGTGCAGACATTGTGAAAATTGCCTTTAGGTAGCTTGGATACCAATCAAAATACCTCTTTATCTTAGCTCAGGATGGAGTGCAAAGCCAATAAATAAACTGTTTAGAAATGCTGTAGCTAGGCTGTGGTGACATCAAGTGCGTGAAGCCACACTGAACGGAACCAGAGAGACTAGAGTTTGGGATGGCAGCACAGTGATAGAGCAATGCCTCCTTCTTTCCACATACCTGAGTCGTAGTGTCAGAAGGCCTGGTCACCTCATGAGGTGGGCACAGAGGGCACAGCTCCTGAAAGTGACACAGCACTAGTTGGAAAGCATATTCTACTTGAGATTCTACTTGATGAACTAGGTCTTCCAAATCTGACAGAATTGCTTCCAGCACTATCAGGGTACTGACATGTGAAAACCAATCAATATAGAATCTTGCTAGCATAAATGTAGTTTAGCTATTTCCATGTAAAGTCTTTGACAGTACTGTGGGCATACCCTAATTTATTCAATGGTGATAATAGTAGCAGATGTTTTATATTTGTAACGTTCCTTGCACAATCCCACTACTGTAGAAATTTTTGTTATGAGGACCATGAAGTGAAGTTTTTGTTTGTTTTTTTTGTTTTCCCCTCCAAAGTTTATTGATATTTTGATGTCTTTTCCTTTAAGAATTTTGTCTCACTGAGTGGCTTTGGTATAGGTAGAAGATGTGGAATGGATGTTATTGACTTGCCAAAATTTTGCTTTGGTGTGATGGACAGACACCAGGGAATATTCTGTTTTAAGTGATGTACTTGGTTGGAGGCAAGAAACTCTGCTTTATTATATAATTAGGTTGGATGCACATTGCCTTGACTAATATACATGTGATACTAAATATAGATAAAAATTTCATAATTACTGATTTAATTGACATTCTGAGTCAAGAGTTTACAGTATAACACTAATACAACTAATAAAGAATGGACTGTTGTTTCAGAGTACAAATGCAGTAACAGATCTTTAATCCAAAGAATTTAGTTTAAATAGTTAAGAAAAAATGTTATCCTTATATGTTGTGGCACATTTAAATACTAAGGCTGCAGGAAAATTCATATTCCTTAAGTACATAATCTAAAACAAGTACTTTCTTAAATATAAGTGATAATTATGAAACCTGGATCCTTTTGAATTCAGTACAAAATCCCTCCAGATTTCAGTGGGTCCAGAACTTTGCTCTGACAACATTTTCCCATTATTTTTGAAAACTATCAACTCCAGAAGTCATTTTGCACTTTCTAAAATTCAAAGTTTATATTTGTTCTCTCTTCACTCTCTTTTATAGTGTCACCATCCAAGTATTGCTGTGTGGTACAGAATGAATGTCAAGTAGTCCCCATTTATAAGGGGTATAGATTTGAAGTGCTAATATGCCAGCTATTGACATTTCTAAAGAATACTGCTGATTGATATTGCAGCCCAGAAGCATCTTCTAAACACTAGAGCAAAGGGTATACATCAACAGTAGCAGTACTCAAACATAAAATTTTGACAGCATGGGATAACAGAGACTATTCCTCCTTCAAGTCATGGAAAATTCAGTTTTAAACCTAAGGGTACATGAGACCTCTGAAGAGTTACTGTTTCTTAGATTTTAATTTCTCTCACATTGTCCTTTTTTCTACCTGCAGGCAAATACCATCATCACCTTACAATTTCTGCTCCAGTTTTATTGACCCTTATAATTCTGTATTTGTTAATCTATTGATATTTTCCTTAAATCCTCTCTGAATAACTGTTTTGTCAACCTTGTCCTTAAAGGCACACAAAATCCAAACAAAACATCAAATTGAATCAGTAGAGCTATGGATAATAACAAAGGGAGTGCAGCTGATTTCTTCTTGCTGCTCGACTGAGCAGACTGTCATTTTTCCACATTTCCTATCCATAGGACATGTATCTGAGAATTGCAGATAAGATTATTGTAATAATTTCTTCCTAATCCTGTTTCCTTTGTTCCTATGATGAACCGTCTGGATGCAGCACCTGCCATCACAGACAACCATGTCATATTATCCCTTTCATAAACTTAACCAAGCATCATTTTAATAGTACTTAGGCCTCTTGATCCTGCTATTGCTATTTTGCTCAAAACCATCACAGCTCTTTTTGTTAGAATTTGTCTTATATTTCTCATTCTTGTTTATTTCACAACCAGTTTTTACACACTTAATCTCTTGCCCAGCATTGTACACTGGTAAATAAGATGAAATGATAAGCATGAAATAGGAAAATAAGCTGTTTTAATTAAGAACAGTCAGAACCATTCTATTCATGTTTTGTTACACTGAAGCCTGCTCCTTGAAAACCTGCTGGGTAGTGTGCCCACTCTGTGGAGTACTTGGATTAATTTATGTATATCACTGTGTGCCACATGGATTTTTAAAGTGTAACCTGAAGAAACACACATGTGACAAGAATCACACACTTTATATGTTAAATCAGCATAGTGACTTCTGAAGCAGAACTATTTCTTCTTGTTCTAAAGGAACAACTATACTTAGATTTTCTTTAATCATACCGTACTTTTTCGTGGCATTTTTTGTATAACCCTCCAATGATGAATTAATATATACACATTAATTGAGAATAACTATCTTTTAACAGAAACATTTTTCCCTACTTTTTAAGGGAAAGTTGAATTTAATCTCTTTTCTATTACTTACCTCTTTGAGATTGCTCCATTAACAATATCGTTCTGAACTGACGATTCAATTCAGTAAAACCTGTTGCAATCTGCTTTTTTTTTTTTCTGTCTACTTCATAAGCTTTGCCTAACACTCTCCTTTCTTAAAAATAATATTTTATTTATCATCATGCTGAATACTTTATGGAAGTTCTAACACATAAGATGACTGTGATAGTGTCCATCTTCTCTAAAAAGATATAAGGTCCATCTAGTACTGTTGTGCTAATGTGTATCACACATATGTCAAGGTTTTTTCATTTGATTCCATTCCTGTAATTATTTCCTTTAAGATTTATTTTAATTGAATAGCTAAGGTTGTCTTGAAAGTACTTTAGCTGCCTCAGTAATTTTTTATCCATTCAAGCAATATGGCTATGGAATATTTATACTTTTTTTTTCCTTCAAGCCTCTATTTGTGCCATGCTAGTCTGTCAAAAAAGAAATTAATTATCATTACCCTCTAGAAGAATAGAGTAGAGTAGAGTAGAGTAGAGTAGAGTAGAGTAGAGTACGTAGAATAGAATAGAATAGAATAGAATAGAATAGAATCACTTAGGTTAAAAATACCTCTATGGTCATCAAGCCAAATCATAAACCCAGCTCTGGCAAGTCTGCCTCTGTACTGTGTCCCTACATGACATGTCTACACTTCTTTTAAATACTTCCAAGGATAGTGACTCCACTACTCCCCTGGGCAGACTGTTCAATGTCTGAACACTTTTAATGAATAAATGTTGCCTAATATCCAAGCTAAATGTTTCCTGGAACAACATGAGACCATCTCCTCTTATTCTATCACTTGCTACTTGGGAGAAGAGACTGACCCTCATCTTGTTACACCTTCTTTCAGGTAGTCATAGAGAATGCTAAAGTGTCCCATCTTCCTTTCCTTCATGCTAAACAAGCCCAACTTCCTCCGCCTCTCCTTCTCAGACTTGTGCTCCATTCACCAGCTCCATTTTCATTCTGTAGATATGCTCCAGCCCCTCAATGTCCCTCTTGTTATGACAGGCCCAAACCTGTACACAGGATTCAAGGTGTGGTGTCACAAGTGCCGAGTACAAAGGGACAATCACTGCCCTGGTCCTGCTGGCCACACTATTGCTGATAGAGGCCAGGATGCCATTGGCCTTCTTGGCCACCTGGGCACATGCTGGCTGAAGTTCGGCTGGCTGTCAACCAGAACTCACAGGTCCTTTTCTCCTGGGCAGCTTTCCAGCCACTCTTCCCTCTGCCTGTAGCACTGCAGGGAGTTGCTGGGACGCAAATGCAGGACTCAGCATTTGGTCTTGTTGAACATCATACAGTTGGTCTTGGTCCATTGATCCAGCCTGTCCAGATCCCTCTGCAGAGCCTTTTTACACTCCAACAGATCAACATTCCTACCTAACTTGGCTACATCCACAAACTGACTGAGGGTGCAATCAATCCCCTCATCCAGATCTCCGATAAAGATATTAAAAAGGACTGGTCCCAATACCGAGCCCTGGGGAACCCCAGTAGAGACAGCTCGACTTAAGTCCATTCATCACCACTTTCTAAGCCAGGCTGTCCAGGTAGTTTTTATCCAGGGAAGAGTACATACATCCAAGTCATGACTAGCCAGTTTCTCTAAGAGAATGCTGTGGCAAATAGCGTCAAAAACTTTACTGAAGTTCAGGTAGACAACATCAACAGGCTTTCCCTCATTCACTGACTGAGTCTTTCTGTCATAGAAAAAGACATGGTTAGTCAAGCAGGAACTACCTTTCTTAAACCCATGTTTGCTGGGTCTGATCCCCTGGTTTTCCTGCATGTCCCATGTGATGACACACAAGATTAACTCCTCCATAACCTTCCCCAGCATCAAGGTCAGGCTGACAGGCCTGTAGTTCCTCAGATCCTCCTTATAGCCCTTCTACAAGGCCATCATATTTGCCAACTTTCAGTCAACTGGAACCTCCCCTCTTAGCCAGGACTGCTAGCAAATGACAGAAAGTGGCTCAGTGATCACTTCTGCCAGCTCCCTCAGTTCCCTTGGATGGATCCCATTCATCCCCTTAGACTTGTGCATGTCTTCACGGTATAGCAGGTTGTTGATATTTTCCCCTTGGATTATGTGGGCTTCATTCTACTCCCAATCTCTGTTTCCCAGCTCTGAGGTCTGGGGACCCTGAGAAAAAATTGTCTGAGTGTTAAAGCCTGAGACAAAGAAGGCATGAAGTGCCTCATCTTTTTCCTCATCCTTTGTCACTATGTTTCCCTCTCCATCCAATAAAGGATGCAGATTCTCCATGGACCTCTTTTGGTTGCTGATGCATTTGTAGTAACATTTTTTATTGTCTGTTATAGCAGTAATCAGATTAGGCTCTATTTGGGCTTTCACACATCTAATTTTCTCTCCACATAATCTCACAAGATTCTTATAGTACTCGTGAGTAAGCCACTTATTACTTCAAAGGTCATAAACTCACCATTTTTTCCTTGAGTTTAAAACAAAGCTCTCTGTTAAGCCCATCTAGTCTTTGTCCTCACCAGCTCATCTTTAGCACATGTGCCTTTAAGATTTGCTTCTTAAAAAACATCCAGCCTGGCTGAATTCCTTTATCCTTCAGGACTGCTTCTTGAGGAACTCTGTCAGGTGGTCTCCTAAACAGGCCAAAGTCTGCTCTTAGGAAATCCAAGGTGGCTGTTCTGCTGACTCCTCTCCTTACCTCTCAAAGAATCAAAAACCTTTATCATTTCCTGATCACTATGCCCAAGACAGCCTCCAACCATCACATCTCTCACAAGTGTTTCCTGTTCACAAACAACCGGTCTACTAGGGCACCTTCCCTAACTGGCTCGCTCAACAGCTGTGTCAGATGTTTTCCCTTACCTTGAAATACAAAATTCTCTGAGTTATAGTAGTTCTGATTTGGAGAAATTCATGTATCTTTTACAGTTAAGTTGTTAGTATCTCTGTTAAGATGATTTTGCGATAACTATACACACGTAATACTACGTAATAATCTGATCTGTAGGATAGGGTATTTGTGGGAATAATAAAAATGGTTGTCTTACTTTATGAAAAAAAACCAAGAGTTACAGCCCACTTATTCTTCTACGTGATCTGCTTGTAAAATTGTTCTATAACTTTCCCATGTTAGATACATTACCACCACCCATTGTTTTATTAAAGTTATTGCAAAGAACTTAATTAGTTTTGATGACCAAGAATATTCAGACACCACTCTTTCTAGCACTTTTTTGTCAACTATATATAGTGGAGAAATAATTACCAATATTGTTGTAATTTCTAGTAGCATTAATCTCTCTAGTAAAATACAGAAGTCTGTATTTGTATTCAACCCTTGAGGCTTGTGGACAACTCTCATAAGAGCAACAAAATAAAACTGCTTCTATAACTTTCCCCAAAGTAGTTTTGATAAAAATAAGTTTCTCTTTGCTCCATGCTGTAATTTTATTTCTTTACAATTTATCATTTCATTAACTTACAATGTGATCCTACCAACCCTGCTTCCTTTATTTTTTCCTGAGCATCACATAGCTTTAAATATGGATGTTTCAGTCATATTATTAGATAGTGTAGTAATCAGTAAAAGCACATAAATCAATGGAAAATACACACAGAATGAAAACTTAGTGATCGGAACTGTTCAAAATTAATAAAACTATAAAGGAGTTGTAAGATACTAGAGATTAGGGATGGGGAGGTAAGCATAATCACAGGAAAAACAATTTAATAAATAAAAAATTGAAGGTCATAAAAGGATCTCTCAAGTACAGCCTGTGCAATGCATTAAGAAGAGCAAATTTAAAAAAATATTTCGGTATTGATATGTAGCAGCTGTAATTGTTTGTTGCTCACAAACTTTTCCTTACATCTACCCTCAGCTATTTTTTATCCTAGAGTTCATAAAAAGGAATTAAGAAATTAATGGAATTTACCTGGCTATACTAACTTCTTCAGCATAATTTAGGAAGGAATGAATATTTCTTTACCCCCAAATCACATTTTAATTCAGAACTAGAAGGATTAAAACAGGAATCACTTGATCAAATGTATTTGTTTCTGTGATGCTTGGACTAATTACCCTAACAACCCACTGAATATCTACAACATCAGTGTCCCCCAGGGCCTTCAATGCCTCTTCAGACACCTGGCATCATTTCAGATCACAAATATAGCCCAGACACACATAATATTCAAAACAGATGTTATCAACATTGCATCACCTAATTGTTTAACACCAACAATTTAACCCTCAGCCTGGGTCTCCATAACTCAGCTCAGAGCCTGCATTTCCAGGTTCAACCCCTCAATTCTGTTGCTGCCTGTTCATGACAGGTGCATTTCTATCATGTTTCTGTTGCATCTGCCACTACTGGCATGGCATTAAGTGACCTCCTGAACTTAAAGGAAGAGCAGGGGACAATCTTACTCCAGTTAATGTCTCCTAGTTTCTGAACTAAGATTTTTTTTTTTTGAAGAATGACTGCTGCTTTTTCCCTTATGTTACCAGAACCTAAATGCTCACTCTAAGTCACCAAGTATTTTCCATCCTCTAGCTGCCTCAATGGGTGTTCAGAATGTGCTAATGAACGTTGCATTCTACCTGGACTAAAATCAACCATCTAGTAGTAATTTGAAGGGCTCTTTTGACTGTACAATTTATGAGGTAGAGGCTGAACCCATGGTCTCCACCTGCTTTATGGAGGCATTCAACATTCTTGCCAAAATTTGGCAAAGGTTAGCCACTGTCCATAGGACACAAGTATGATAGAGAGTACCTTATTTTTATGCATTTTATAATTCTTAGAATAATCCCCATATATTCAAAAGATACTGTTTTGAGAAAAATACCATAAAACTTTTTTAGCACTACTTTAAGCACAAAGTTAATGTAACTCTATGGCTAATAATTCTATAACCATATAAATAACTTGTGCATTAATGAAATAATAGTTTGAATATGGAAAAAATAGTTTAAATACAGGAAAGTATTGAAGTTTTCCTTTTCACACAAAAAAATCAAGATTACATAGAATGTTTCTGTAACTTTAGAACTTAAACAATGCTTGAAATTAGAAAGTCAATTCCATCTTAATCTATTTGTGGAAATAATCTGTGCACTGTGCTAAAATATACACATTTAAAGGATAAGAATAAGCTTTGTAAGTACACCTATTTTAACTTTTCATATTTTTTTGAGTTCAGATTATAGTTTTCGGTTGAGTTAGGCCTTAATGTGGGTCTTAGCCACCTGTGGCTTCTGTACGTTTATTTACATATTTTGCAGACAAGACAAGTTATTTACATTGCTGTACTTGCTGTTTACCTAGATGGTTCAATAAAGCCATAGAATAATTTTGTATAGATGAAATATCATCCAGGTATTGTATAAAATAATATTATACTATGCTATAGCTCTATGGTCCAAATCCTTTACATGCAAAGAAATGGCAGTAGTGATATTCAGGCTGAAAACCAGATGCATCAAATAAATCATCATGAACTAGACTATTAACCTGCAAGTTGGTATGAATAGTGCACAACAGTGATGTCCCTGAACATCAAAGGGAAACTAAGAAACAAAAACAGAGACAATACGGCACCTTGCATGCTCCATGTTCCAGGGAAGACGTAAAGTAAGACTTTCTCCCTCCTAAACAAAACCACAGTTTTTAAAAGCAAACAGAGGCTTCCTTCTCTTTGTTCAAGGACATACTGTGAAGGGTTTAATTTTCCTGTGAAGGGTTCAGCAAGGCTCATTATCTGAATTTGTACAGAGCATGCAAAACATGTTATTGTTTTTGATATGGTTAAAATTCTTGTTCTTCTCAGTCATTGCAGCTGCATTTGCAAATTTCAAGTAATTTCAAAGGGAGTGACAAAACACAAGCTTTCTCCTCCCACAGGTAAGATCAGTTATAGCTTAACTATACAATGCTAGAAAAAAATAATGTTTCAATGACACTTTTCACATGCAGTACCAGTTGTGAACTAATAACTTCTCTGCCAGGAAATCTGCATACATTTAGGGACACAGGAATTTTTACTGTATTAAATTAAGCATACTCATCCATTTTAGAAGGAGCAGGCCATATGTTTGAGGAATGAGGGACTACAATGAGTAATTCAGGAAATACAATATAACTTAGTCTTATTATATTTTTTCATTTGCTGAATAGCTTAGAGAGCAGGCTTTCATTTTGACCAAATTATATTTGAAAGGTACGTAATTACCTGGCTGGCTGGGGCACTCCGTACTACAGTGGGAGATGAATGTGCTTTTCCGTCACTTTGCAGTTTCGCAGGAAATTATATACTTTTTTTAATTCTTCATATTCATTTATATGTTACATTTAGAGAGATCTTCAAAATGTTGTTGAATTATTTTTGTTTCAACTGTTAACACCGATCATTTAAATAGAAGGTATTATCTAAATTACACTAATCTTAAGTGCTTCTTGTGACACTTCTCTCACATGTGCGGAAAAATATAGCTGAACATATAACTGAACATATAACTGCTTTATTAGAGCAGGAAAGACACTTTGAAAAAGAGTGTACAGTGAGTCTTCAAATAGTTATGACTGACACCATTTAGTGGATGCTTAGTGCCATATATCCTTTTAAAGTTTCATCCTTCCACAGAGTTAATAACATATTAAAAAACTGTTGTAATTGGTTTTTATTGCTTAAATATTGAATGGTGTTAAAATACCTTTAGCTTGTTCATGCCATACACTTATAAGATGAATATGACACCTGAGTCATGCTTAAATCCACACTCTAACCAGAAAAGATGAAGAAAAGCATGTTAAATTTGTCAAGACTGTGACTCCTTCAGCTGCCTCTGCTTTTAACCTTGTCAGTCTTTCTTTTCCTTTCTCATACTTGTTCTTGGCTAAAGGGTTAATTGATATTTACTATATTTAGTAATGTGATGGTTGGACTCTGGCTAGGTGCCAGGTGCCCACCGAGTTGCCCTGTAGCTCCCTCCCCCAGAGGGACAGGGGAAAGGACAAGATGAATCAGTGGGTCGAGATAAGGCAGTTTTTATTGAAGCGACAGAAAAGCAAAAGCAGAGTCTGCGCGCGCATAAGCAAAAGGAGGATAAGTCAATCTCTACTTCCCATCAGCAAGCGATGTTCAGGCACGTCCTGGGAAGCAGGACCTTAGGATGCGTAGTGGTTCCGTGGGAAGGCAGACATTACAGAATGCCCCCCTCACCCCCTTGTCTTTTATATCTAAGCTGACGTCATATGGTATGGAATATCCCTTTGGTTCCTTTGGGTCAGTTGGCCTGCTTGTTTTCCCTCCCGAGGTCTTGCCCACTCCCTGCCCCTTGATGGGGGAGAATGTTAGAGAGACAGTGCTTCTCAGCAGTAGCCAAAACACTGCTGTGTTATCAACTGAAGCACAGCACTGGCAGGGCTGCTGAACTCTACCTCCGTTAGAACCAATACAGCAGTAAATGGAGGGTCCACCCTAAAACCATTATTTTTCCATTGGGAAGCAGGCAACAATAACTGTGAACAGTAA
Organism: Climacteris rufus; assembly: GCA_013398175.1. Taxonomy (NCBI): domain Eukaryota; kingdom Metazoa; phylum Chordata; class Aves; order Passeriformes; family Climacteridae; genus Climacteris; species Climacteris rufus. The sequence continues at coordinate 12,086 of VZRZ01007410.1, read as the reverse complement.
AAGCATTACGAAACAAAGCCTCATTTCCAAAGGCTTTTTCTTATCTGCCACTCAAACCATAGCCTGCTGCTTCAAGGCCCATTCTTTCTTTCATTCTCTAGGCTGAATTCTTTGAAGTTTGTAAATATTGCATTTATGTATCATGTGAATATTTCTGTCCTGATAAATTATCTTTCTATCCTTCATTTCACTGAATGGTTCTACAAATACCACTAGAGGTTTTTAGAGCACCACCAAAACCCCTCTCCTCCCCTCCCCTCTCCTCCCCTCCCCTTTCTTTTAATTTCTCCAACATCCAGCCTTTAGGTTCTGCTAAAATTTTTATTTCTGTTTTGAAGAAAAGTGTTCTGATTTTTTATTAACGGTTCATGTCCTTGGTTTTCCTAACAATCGAAGTCCAGCCTGCTCAAGTTCCACTGTCACAGCTATCTTGAAGAATGACTATTGTGTGCAGAAAACAGAACCATGTGAGAACATAGTGTTTCAAGGTGTTTCCTTTCATCCATTCTTTTTTACCATACAGATGGTACATTTGCAGATATAAATGTATCGCTGCTGGAATGCTGGAGACGCAGAAAGAGCGAGCCAGAGACAGCTGTGTTCAAGTTCAGAGGAAAGGAAGGAAGGAAGGGGGCAGGACCCACCTTCTTTATTCTTAAATACCCTTTTAAAAATCACTAGTCATTGGAGGAATTCAGTTCTTCCTCCTTCAACTACAGTGGTCAAGGAAAATGTCCATCAAAGATCTGTGTCCATGGGAAAGGAATGCAATGACAAGATAATTCTACAATAACATGGCTATGTTTACAGAACAATAACCTTGAGAACTAGCTAGTATGGAACTAGCTGTTTTTAACAGCAAAAGTAAGGCAACATAAATGGATTCACTTTTCATATAAATGGATTTCAGTAGTTCCAGATGCAGTTTCATTTTTGTCATTAATTTCCTATAGCAGTCTCATTTATTCTTAACATTTATGGTTATTTTGTAATTCAGATTCTGGATTAAGTTAGTGTAACTCTAGAATAACTGATAAAAATTAATATTTTCTTTATATTTAAAATCAGAACAATAAACATTTTATGCTAATAATACAACATATTGCCAAAAAGTATTACTAAGTAGCCTGGCAAATTATTTGATTTCTTTAATTCCCAGTATTTCAATGCAGAGTTTTGGCATTTCATCTGGGTCAGGTACTTTATAGTATTAATCTTCTGAAGTGCTTCTGCAACTTCTTTTCCCTGCATGCTATATATCATTCTTCAGTTTAGCTCATATTATCTTAATTCATACTTTATTAAAATAATTATTTTTGAAATTTTATTCAAATTCAATTAATAGTTTATTCACAATATAGCATGCTCACTTCTAATATAGGTGAATATATAAATTTCCTATACTAACCGATAAAAGTATATTTATCCTCCTTCAGGTCTTCCTACTTACTGATTAAATTTGTCACTGCATCTTTATCTTCTCCTGAATATTATCGTGTGCCAATGTAACACTATTCCAGCTATTAGCTGGCTGTACTTTCACACATCTCAGATAAAGTTGCTTCTAGTGTGCACTTTATTCTCTTAGCCTTGACAAAACTCCAAGCTCCTTTCACTCTGTGTTTCTACAAATTCCTGTGAATGAGGGTAGATCACTATTATGCTTCAAGGAGTCCTTGAAGATGAGCAAGCTGTCATGGACCATCATGCCCTTAAGAATGAGATCCCTGGAAGGAGAAGACCACTCAAAGGAAGTTGCTGGCCAGTTCCCAAGCCTGCTGCCCTCAAGTCTTTATTCTACTACTTACCTTTTCTTTTTACCTCAGAATTTAAAATTGTACAATGGCTTGGTCACAGCAACAGATGCTGTCATCGATCTTCAAGTCCATGATAATTTTTCTTTCACATGAACAGTAGATGCAGCAGGACACCTTCTCTAATTTGGCCATCCAAAACCTGCATCAAAAATTGATCCTCATGGACTCCAGAAATCTGAGCCTCTCCAAGTTTTCCTTTCAGTAAATATCAGGTAAAGTCCTCCATGAGATCTAAGATCTGCTATTGTGAGGTTGTTTTAAAGGAGGCTTTGTGCGCCTGTTCTCAACTGGCAATCTTTTGCAAATCTCTACAACAATTATCCCCTTTTGGCCTCCACTCCAAGCATGTTGCATAAATTCCCAAATTATCTGTTGCCCGTTCCACAGTAGGATTCTCTGCATCTATGTTGGGTTGAGACTGGCCATCAGGTAAGAACCCACTCAGTCATTCACTCACTCACCTGCAGTAGGATGGGAGAAAGGATCAGAAGGGCAAAGGCAAGAAAAACTGGTGGGTCAAGATAAAAGGCAAAGCTGCACATGCAAGCAAAACATAACAAGGAATTCATTCACTACTTCCCATTAGCAGATAGGCATCCAGCCATTTGCTAGTTGGGAAGACCAACAACATAACAATAAGTGTCTCACTTTCCCTCTCCATTCCCCGAGCTGTTATTGCTGAGCGTGACAACATGTGATATGGAATATCCTTTTGCACAGTTCAGGTCATTTGTGCTGGCTGTCTCAAAATTTTCGTGCATTCCCAGCCTACTCACTGGGACAGAGTGGGGAAAAGCCTTGATGCTGTGCAAATCCTGTCTTTAGCGACAGCTAAAACATTGGCAGGTCATCAATATTGCTTTAATCACTAATCCAAAATATAGCACCAAACAGGCTTATATGAACAAAAATACCTCTATCCCAATCAGATCCAGTACAACATTTGACATTACATGGGCTGTGCTACCAGATTTCTCGGATTGTAGCTGCACAGCTGTGCACAAATGCCTATTTTCTCTTTACTTCCCACATTGCATATTTTGTGTACTGATATTTGAGGGGGGACTCCATCCATAAATTGTGGGAGGAATTATGGGAATGTCCCCATCTCCCTCAACTGGTGAACAGACTACTTTCCTAAGATGTTCTCACTCCACTTTGCTGGAAGGATCCCAATATGATCAAGTAGCACAGCTTCCAATACCAGACAGATATTGATGTGCAGGGTGCATCCCTTCCTACCTGAGCCTTCCCCACCAAGATCAAGGAAAACACAACCTGGACTCTAATGCCTTTCATTGTGGCACATCCCTCCCCATGCCTACGATCCAATCAAGGTCTTCTCCCATGAATGAGCAACAAAGCATATTTATCCTGATTACACCTTATTAACAGAATGTATATGAACTCCAGTTGTGGATATTGTGCTATTCAGTGTATATAAGAAGTTCAAAGCTGAAAGAATAGTCTAAGATAAGACAATATGAATAAAGATAGATTGGAAAATATAAAGAAACAATAGAGAACAATTCTTCATCATAATACAGACTTATCACTGTGCATAAGGCAGCTTGAAACATTGCAAACTGTTTGTTTCCTTGTGATTTTAAAAGAATTATGAGAAAAATATTGAAAGACAATAATACAAAAAATGCATAGATGGAGAGACCTCTTTAAAAGTGAAGGGTGATATGCATGGTAAAAGGGAAGTTTTCATGGTTGAAATGTAGGCATACTGGAATAAGGGTTCCTCCCTATGGACGAAAAGAGACAGAGATGGGCAAAAAAGATGACACTGAGCTGGGAAGAATAAAGTTGAAGCTTTATTGACTCTAGAAGACATATCAGTGAATGGTTCCAGTAGAAGTGTTAACACAACCAGAGTAACAGATCAAGAAAAAAAATGTTTGCAGCAGCATTCTGAGTGAATGTGCATGGACAAACTCATTTACTGTGACTGTAGGTTGTAAAAAGCCAAGATACAATAAGAAGGAAGAGTATGAACAAAAATTTTAGTTATATGTATGAAAACCAAAGCTTTTAGTGAAGTAATATCACCTTTCTAATCCCTATCAAATACACTAAAACCAATGTCTAAGGTGAAACCACTGCAGCCTGGAGCAATGGATAGCAATATCTTTTAAGATGTGTAGATGTTACACTGTCTCTAGGTATATCTTTGACTGTAGGATAGAAAGTCTGTAATTCATGTGCATAAACATAGTACTCTTAATCACTGTGTATATTAATATATGTATTTTATTGACATACGACAATCATATAATTTGAAGCACTTTTAGATCTATTTAAAGACTTGCAAAGTCCTTGGTGGACTGAATACATAAAAGAGTAAAAGTTTTTGTGTGTAATTAATGACGTTTCATAATTTCAATTTTAAATTATTTTCAACAAATATTTCATCAAAACTCCTCTAATCAAGTGTATTTTAAAATATTTTTCAGTATTTCTAAGTTTTAGCATCAGGGATCAGTTTTTGGACAAAACATTATATAGCAGCCTGCAAACTAGCACATTTTTACTATGGTATTAAAAATTAGCATAATTGTCCTTCACATTAAACAAGTATGTAGTCCTGGGTTCTTCCAAGAAAATTATTTTTTTACTATTATATCTTACAAAGAGTAAATATGATTTTCATCATAATAAAACCTGGGAAATGACAGCGTTTTTGAAGGTTTGACAGAACAATAACCACCTGCTTATTGGAGGTAGTTGCAAAGGATTACTCCTTTCTGTACATTGTGATTGACTTTCAGGGGCATGCACAGTAGAGTTGGTTTTATTTTTGTGGCAATGATCATTGTGATAATGGGAGTAGCAGAAGTTGCAGTGTGACTTCTACCTTTTGTGTATATAGGCTGCCAAGGAAGCCTATCCATCAACAGTCAAGACTTTTGACTCTTCCACCCCAGCAATCAACAAACTCTGAATAAGAGGTAACAAACCCCCACAGACTACTATATGGAATAGAAAGACTTAATAACATCTCTGTAGACTCTTAAAACCACGGGTATGTGAGCAGTGATTTAGAAGCAACCTACCTAAAGAAAACAGAAAATATCCATGGAAAGTCCAAACTATCAGCTTTCCAGAAGCCAGCGAGCCAATAAGTATTAGACCTTTGTGAAAAGGGACTTGCACTTATCTGTAGAAATGTAATTTAAAATACTTGTTTTGGTGTGCTTTATCACATTGATGGCATTTTCAGTAACATTACCGTGTTTATGATCCCTCATGTGACAAGACGCAGCATAGCAAAGGAAGATGAGGTCTTGGCAACCTAATTCAGAATGTCTGGAGAGCATGAAAACAACATAAAATCTCTGTTTTAAAGATTATTATTATTTCTGTATTCACAGGCATGGATTTGAATGTAGCAGTGTGAATATGTTCCGTGCAGATTTTGTATTGTGTATTTGTACTTTAATTTGGGCAGCATTCAGGTGTTGCTACATTTAAAGAAAATCTATAAAATATGCTTATGAATACAAACTTTTTGCTGGTGTGTTGGTGTATAATGTACAGCCACTTCCAGCAGCTCCAGCAGCCCTAGTCCATACAGAAATGTAATGACTGTTCAAACTGAATGGAATGTAGCATTTATAAACCCTATAGAACAGTCCCTTAACATTTTAAATGTATGTCAGTGGAGTTTTGGGTTTTTTTTAAAATAGTTTTTAAGTTGAAATATGCTAATACTGAAACGTAACGACAAAGGATGCCTGTAGCAGCTGTTTCCCTCAGCAGTTGTTCTGAGCTATGGAGATTATTTTGACACAGATCAGCTCTGTGTCCTGATTTCCACACCCTAGACTAGCAAAATGGTTAGGTGTATATTTGACAATATACATCTGCTCAAGTCCTGCTGATTCAACTTGAAAGTTTTGTCTATTGAAACTGTAGCAAGGATATGATCAAGGATATCATCATAAAAGTATGAACAAAAATGCTGGGTTTGCCCATGTCTCTGAGTACAGACCAGTACTCATTCAGTACAATCATTCAGGATTCTGCTCCTGACACACAGGCTAGCAAGATTAAAGCTAAAGTGGATTTTCATATACAAACTAAAAAAAGACTATTATTTAGCTTTGTTCAAAGGGCATCTAACAATAAAAAGTCCTTTTCTGAGGAGGGAGTCATAAAAAACAGACTTCAGAATTAAAAATAGAAAAATGCCACGGACTCCTTCAGGAGACTGAAAGACAGGTGATTATTTGAATCTTGCAAGAAGAACCTTATCCTTTTATTTGCACAACCATAATTTTACTATTTTATATTGTTTTTAATAGAGAGGTGGTGCATGGAAAATACATCATATGGGTACCACCATCAGACTGTAACTAGGCCACTGGTGATGGTTCTGCTTGAAGGGATGTAAGTAAGCATAACTCTCACCCAATCTTGACCCTCTCAATTCTATCTCTGTTTTGTCTGTTGCATATCTGTAGGGCTGTGTAGTAAACTTTCTGGGGAAGGTTATACCTCTGCTAATATCTGTACAACACTCAGAAAGATATGTTCTCAGAATAGCATGGTAATGTAATTTGTACTGTTAATTCTAGAAGGAGTGTAGACAACATTTTACAAGTTTAATATACAGCTGCTGAGCCATTGTACGTCTTTCAGCCACAGCCTCTTCTGTCAACTATGTACTAGAGATTCAACACCTGGCATTTTATGAAGCTGCACTTCACGTTGTTTAGCAGTGATGATGACAGACTCCTCTGTTCCCAACAGTATTTGTAATAGATTTTATTGCAGGAGTCCCCTTGTGTTGCAATCTGGTTTTAAACACAGAGGAGCAAAGAGAACTCTCTGCGCATAAAGCCGGAGATGCTTAGGTTTGAAAATATTTCCAAAACGCGAGCTCAAGATCAAATGAGATCAATAAGAATTTATGTATTTTATTTAACAGTAAGTGAGAGAGACAGAGAGAGACAGAGAGAGACAGACAGAGAGAAAGAAATAGAGAAAAGAGGTGTGCAGGGGGGAGGGGACATGGAGAGTGACAGAGGTTAGGTGGAAACATATCACCCCTCTGTGGGTCCCAACGATGTCTTGTGGATCCCCATCATCTGCTCTTCTTGATGGTGAAGGGTCCCCATCACCGCTGACAGAGTATAGGATCTCTTGGATTAATATACGCTTTGGGCAAAGTGGCAACGCCCAGGCACCACCCCTGAGGGGTCAGCTTGAAACTGTCCCTTCCAAGACCATGGGTCTGCTGCATCATTTTGTGCCACGTGCAGTGCTCTGGTGCAGGGTCTGGGGGCCCCTTTTGGGGGGTGCCTTTGCTAGGCTGTGACATCAGCTGCCCCTTCATGTGCATGTCTTGGAGTTCGGGCTTTTCTCAGAGTGAGGGGCCTCCCTCAGCTGGGCTGCTCTACACAGCAGAGGGTGAGTGTCCCTCTGACCAGAAGCTTTTTTCACCACACACCCAAAACCTCTCTCCTCTGTGCAAACCTGGCAGCAGATAAGCCTGAGGCTAAGGCCTCCACCCCGAAGCCACTGGGCTTGATCCTCCTGTGAAAGTATTCTTCTTCCCCAGCCCAGACCCCAGAATGGTGTCATTGCTATCTTATCTCAAATCAACTTGCAGTCCAGGGCCTCAGCCCAGGGGGGCCGTGCAAGCTGGCAGTGGTATTTTTCTTCTGGTGTAGTTCTGTTATACAGTTTTGCTATAATAGACAAAAGTCCTTCATAAAAAATGTTTAACCCATAAACCATAACATGTCAGTCTCTCACACCTTGCTTAAATTCTGACATTCTCGTATGTGATAATGTCTCCCATGATATTCTAATAAACAAACTCTGGAAGTGTGGGCTGGATAAGTGGATGGTGAAGTGGATTGAGAACCGGTTGAACAACAAAGCTCAGAGGATTGTGATCAGTGGCAGAGTCTCGTTGAAAGCTCTTCCTACCAGTTCTTCATACTTTTCTACCAGTGGTGTTGCCTAAGGTTCAATACTGGGTCCAGTATTGTTTAACTTATTCATCAATGACTTGGACGAAGGGGCAGAGGTCACCTCAGCAAGTTCACTGATGACACAATGCTGGGAAGAGTGGTTGATACCCCAGGGGGCTGGGCAGGCCTTCAGAAGGACCTTGACAGGTTGGAGAGATGGGCAGAGAGAAACCTTCTGAAGTTCAACAAAGGCAAATGTAAGGTAGAAAAATAACCCCATGGACCAGGACAGGTTGGGGGCCAACCTTCTGGAAGGCAGCTCCATGGAGAAGGACCTGGGGATCCTGGTGGAAAACAAGCTGTCCATGAGCCAGCAGTGTGTCCTTGTGCCCAAGAAAGCCAATGGTAACCTGGGCTGCATTAGCAAAATCCTTGCCAACAAGTCAAAAGGGATGATCCTGCCCCTCTACTCAGGCCTGGTGAGGCACATCTGGAGTGCTGTGTCTAGTTCTGGACTCTTTAGGACAAGAGAGACATGGAGTTCCTGGAGCAGGTCCAGCAGAAGCCTATGAAGATGATTAAGGGACTGGAGCATCTCTCTTACAAGGAAAGGCTGAAAGAACTAGGCTTGTTCAGCCTTGGGAAGAGACAAATAAGCGGGGACCTCATCCATTTCTATAAGTATCTAAAGGGAGACTGTCAAGAGGATGGAGTCAGACTCATCTCAGTGCTGCCAAGTAATAGGACAAGAGGCATTGGGCACAAACTGGAACATAGGAAGTACTGCCTGAAAATGAGGAACACTAGAACACACTGCCCAGAGAGATTGTGGAGTCTCCTTCTCTGGAGATACTCAAAAACCAACAGGACACAACCCTGAGTTACACGCGCTAGCAGACCCTGCTTGAGCAAGGAGGCTGGACTAGGTGACCTCTAGTTGTCCCCTTCAACCTTACCCATTCTGTGATTCTGTGGTCCCTGAATAACAGTCACATAGCCAGCAAAGGACATGTAAACCTGGCCTCAGCTGCCAGTATTGGAAATTAATTAGAGCAGCACATGCTGTGTTATCAAAGGAGCACCTTTCGCTCGCAGCATAATGATTTTCAAAGCTACACTGTGTTGCCCCGAATTTTGCAGTTCTGGATGTTATCATTCTTTTGTAGCTAGTTCTAAGACATTCTCTGTAAACGTAGCCATGTTATTGTAACGGTATATTTTTATTTACATTCCTTTCTCCTGGGCACAGAAGTTTGATGGACATTTCCTTTGACCAGTGTGATTGAGGGGAAGCTGTTTGTCTCCTCCAATCCACAGTGGCTTATAAGACACATACAAAATAAAGATGGGTGGGGGAAGCCCAGAGTTTGTTCCTTGATCTCAACAGGTGTCTGTCTCCTTCTTTCGTGTCGTTACTGCGACAACACTGAATACATATGGCTTTATGAAACATCTTTAAAAACCAAAAGGTCTACTTCATGCAATTTAGTAAGAAACTTAATGCTCCAAAATTTATTAAATTATTAGATTACTTGACAGCGAAAGAAAAGAAATAAGTATGGAACAGAATACCTACCAAGAAACTTCCAGTCTTAAAGCTGACCCACAGCATTGCGAAACCTAGAAATACTCTCCATGGTATAAAAAACTATGTTTAACAGTCTAGAAGTGATTTCAACTTTTTTTTTTTTTTGCCTGTTCTGTAGTAAGAAAATCTGTGTTAATACTGATTCAGCTCAGTATCGCACTCTGATGCACCAGAGTAAGAGATTCTCCAGGGGCAATATGAAAAACCTTGTAATGAATGCACCACCATTATAGTGCATTGTAGAAGGTATATTCTCATCCTTTCAGTCAGGAGTTCATTACAGCACTTGCAATTGACTCACTTCCTCAATTTAGGTAAAACATAGGTAAAATATTCAACAGCCCATTTGTATAAGGTTCTAACAATTTTGTTACCGTGGTCTACAATTTGATTGTCATAGTTATTTAACATTTACCCAAATGTGACTGTTTGTAATACAAAATTTACACTGCAATAAAGAGAAGAAGCCTAGAGAAATGAGAGTAATGACTCCCAAATTTATGTCCTAGAAATCAAGAAGGTCAAAGTCAGATTAGTATTTCATATTCAAATTAAATGTCATGAGTATCAACATGTAAACACTTTCAACAAAATGGTGCATTTAATTTCAAGTTGTGGTGTAAGTATTGCTTAGGTTTAATGCACTTGCTAACTATTTTTAAAAATATAACTGAAAATATTGTTACTGCCATATGAAAAAGAAAAAAGAAACAGATCTGGTTTCTTTCTCTGATTACTAAGTTTTAAAAATCTCACCCAGCATATACTTATGGGTATTCTAGTGTATGCTGGACTAGTTAAAATCTGCCTAATACATTTGGATTATGGAGATCTTCTAATAAATACCTTCTTCAAAAGACATGTTTTGAAAATAACTGTTCAGTACACCAATAAAAGTAAGTAGTTTAGTAGATATATATTTGCATATAATAGCAGAACTTGTATCCAGAACTGATCTCCTGCCCCTCATAACACTTGCTGTTATAAATTTACGTAAACGGACATAAACCAGAGCTCCATCGAGTGAAAATTTCTGATGAATATTTAGAGGTCCAAATAATTTTTTCCAAATAATACAATTATCAAAATACAGGACACCTAAAACACCTTTCTATTCTGAATGCAAACCTAATCAAATGCAAGGGACTGCTCAATACTAGAATGTTTAACCAAAGCCCATTTAAGCATAAAAAGGTGGGTTCCTCATTCTCGTCAAGTGGGCTCATCGATCTTGTTAGCCACGCAGGCACAGGGCAGTGCTTTTCTTCCCGGCAAGGGGCAGGGAGATTAAAAGAGCACGAAGCAGGTGGGCTCCTCGTTCCTGTTAGCCATGCAAGTGCAGGGTGGCGCTTTTCTTCCCAGTGAGCCGTAGGGTGATTAAAAGAGGCCTTTAGGAAGTCCAGCGAACAGGTGTGGGCAAATAGGGGTGTGGCATGACAATTTGTAAGGCATCGCAAGCAGGCAGAGTCACAGGTCTTGTCCTGCTAGTGGGGTGTCTTAGTTTGTTGTTTGTTGTGCTTTTGTTGGTTGGTTGGTTTTTGTTTGGTTGGTTTTTTTTTTTTTTTTTGGTAGTAAGGGTTTTTATGCGGTCAAAACCTGCAGTTAGTAGAAGTGTATGTAGTCAAGTAGAACCATCCAGAAAGGATGTGTGTGTCCAGACCTTTTCTTGTGCAGAGTGTCTGAGCTTATCGGTGGTACCAGGGGGTGTTGCAGAAGAAGCCTGCCTGCGGTGTGAGCAGGTTAATGATCTCCTTTCACTGGTGGCTGAGATTAGGGAGGAAGTTGAAAGACTAAGGAGTACTATGGAAAGTTAGAGGGGAATAGATTGGTGAAGCTCTGCCCATTCATCTTTGAGGGAGGCACACCAGGAGTCAGAGGACTCCCATGCCTCCCATTGTCAGGCAATAGGAGGGCACATGGTGGATGAAGGGGAGTAGGAATGGGTCCCTACTCGGAGAGGTAATAAAAATTCCTCCCAACCCCTATCACCTACTCAGGCCTCTTCAGAATAGGTACGAGGTCTTGGATCTAGACGGTCAGCCAGATGACATAGAAGAAAATGATCTGCCCAGTGGGCCTCCCAATTATGCTACATCTGTCAGGCAGATTACCACCTCTAACATTAAAAAGAAAAGAAGGGTAGTTGTAGCGGGTGACTCCCTTCTGAGGGGAACAGAGGACCCCGTATGTTGATCAGACCCATCCCACAGGGAGGTCTGCTGCCTCCCTGGGGCCCGAGTGTGGGACATTACCAGGAGACTCCCTGGGCTTATTCGGCCCTCTGATTATTATCCCCTGCCAATATTTCAGGCTGGCAGTGATGAGGTTGAAAAGAGGAGCATCAGGGCAATTAAAAGGGCATTTTAGGGGACTGGGTCAAGTGGTTGATAAGGCAGGAACATAGGTAGCGTTCTGTTCAGTCCCTTTGGTGGCAGAGAAAAATGTTGAAAGGAATAGGAGAACCCGCATTATCAACAAGTGGCTCAAAGGTTGGTGTCATCAGCAGAATTTTGGGGGTTTTGATCATGGGACAACTTTTATGGCACCTGGCCTGCTGGAACTGGATGGGGCCCATTTCCCTGTTAAGGGCAGAAGGATTTTAGCTCATGAACTGGCAGAGCTCATTGAGAGGGCTTTAA
>VZRZ01007409.1:1182831-1245626 GCA_013398175.1 Climacteris rufus | reverse complement strand
ATTATTATTATTATTATTTTAACCAGAGGAAATTAAACTCATACCATGTGAAGTTTTTATCAGATAAAGTACAGGATCAGAATTTTAATCTCCAGTGAACAATGAGGAACTTTAAAGTTTGTTCACTGAGTCATAGCTATACAAACAGAAACAGTAAATTTTGACTATTCAAAAATCACAGAAAGACAGAATGAGTTGGAATGGGCCCACAGGGATCATCAAGTCCGGCTGCTGGCCCTGCACAGGACCATCCCCAAGTCACAATATGTGCCTGAGAGTGTTGTTCAAATGCTTCTTGTGCTCTGTCAGGCTTGGTACTGTGACCACTGCCCTGGGGAGCCTGTTCCAGTGCCCAACTACCCTCTGGGGGAAGAACTTTGTCCTGATATCCAATCTAAACCTTCCCTGACACAACTTCAGGCCATTCCCTTGGTTCTGTCACTGGTCACCACAGAGAACAGATCAGTGTCTGCCCCTCCTCTTCCCCTCATGAGGAAGTTGTAACTGCAATGTCTCCCCTCAGTCTCCTCTTGTCCAGGCTGAACAGACCAAGTGCCCTCAGCTGCTCCTCACACGGCTTCCTCTGAAGGCCCTTCACCTTCCCAGTTGCTCTCCTTTGGACAGTCTCTCATAGTTTAATATCTTTTTTATATTGTGGCACCCAAAACTGCCCCCAGCACTTGAGGTGAGGCCGGCCCAGTGCAGAGAAGAGTGGGACAATCCCCTCCCTTGCCTGGTTGGTGATGCTGGGTCTGATGCCCCCCAGGACAGGGTTGGCCCTCCTGGCTCCCAGGGCATTGCTGACTTGTGTTCAACTTGCCATCAATCAAGACCCCCAGGTTCTTTTTCATGGTGCTGCTCTTCAGCCTCTCATTCCCCAGCCTGTCTGTGTAGCGGCCCAGAGCAAGCTGTCCAGGGTTGCTTGTGAGGAAGTTTTCTTTCTCATGTAAGTTATGAAAAACAATAAGATAAGCACCTGTTGTTTTCCACAGCTGTTGTGGGTCCAGGCATGATATGTTTTGATTTGGGTGGTATAGAACCCAGCCAACCATACCGGGGACTGGTTGGACACTAGCAAATCATCTACCTGGGTTCCTACCTTATAAAAAGGGAACAGAACAATAAACGGACCTCGCTCTCTGCTCTGCTGCAGATCAAGCTGTGTTGCCATGTCCTTAATGTGCCATTGCAACATGTCTGTACATCCAGGGTTGCCCTGTCCCAGGTGCAGAATCTGGCACTTTCCCTTGATGAACTTCAGCTGGTTGGTGATTGCCCAGTCCTCTCATTTGCAGAGGTTTTGGACCACAGAGGTGTCTTCTATGAAAAAATGAAAGATCTGTGCACCAATATGTTTCAAAACGACATTAAAAAAAATATATATATATATACATAAGATTGGGCTTTTTAGCATGGAAAACATGGGATGGATTACATTGATCAGCTTTGACTTCTGTTTTAGAATGCTGTCTTCACAATAAGCATTGACAAGAATCCCAAAGAGATGTTGGAGAAAATGATCAAAGCTGTTTAATTTTTGTGAAAGGGTGGTTGCCAGAACAGAATCTAGAAGAGATGAAGTATTCTTCAAAACTTTGACAGAAAGTAAGAATTTTGTTATGGACAGTTCTGAAGACAGTCACACATGTGTGGGAGACTGTCACCAACTCTACTTTTCAGCACCTTTCCTGTAGTAGCAGGAAGGAACATTAATTTCCTTTAATTAGACACTTAAAAGTTTTCAGCAGACTTTTGCCACATTTCAAGAAAACCAACAGGAACATCCTGTGCTGTTCACTGACTGTAACCAACTAATCTTTATATACATATAGAACTCTCTCTGTATTAGAAACCAGTAGAAAAATGGAGTTAATTCAAGAGTTCTGCTAGCAGAAGCTAAAACAAAAACATCAGGGTAACCAACTTGTCTCTCTAACAGCATAGAGCAGAAAGGCTTCAACCACCCCTTTCCTTAAAAAAAACCAAGAATCATACAAAGTATGTAAGTCTTTCTCCTGATCATAGAGTGGTAACAGACTAAAAAAGATCTGTTGTTTGGGGTTTTCTTTAGTGGAAAGGTCATTTTCACTTCATGGGCAAAACTTTTCATTCAGGTCCCAGAACGAAAATACTCCTGCTTCACATGCAAATTGGATAATCCTAGACACCAGATTAACAAAGCCACAGTGTTAAGTCAAGCAGGAAATGGGTTTATAGTTCTGAGGTAGTGGTTTGAATGAAATATTTTCCCAATGCAAGTAGACAAGAAAGTTTGGGTTGAGTATATGTTATGCAATGCTGTCCCAACACACAGCCCCAGGTTTTGCTGAGAGCTACAGCTTGTACAAACACCAATAGTCTGTAGTTGCATTCTCTGTGAAAATCATTCCTGTGTACATAGCCCTGCTCTCTCCATTGCTGTGATGTGCAAACATCAACAATTTGACAAACAAAGCTCTTAATTACGAAAAATCAGAGCATTTGATATCATAAACAGAACTACAGAATTCCTCTTCATCTGGTAAAAACAGAAATTAAGCAAGCATTATGGAGTAAATAGTAGTTAGTGCAAAATTTTCATTTAATAAGAAGGGTTTTAAAGTTGAATCCTTGGAAATTTGTCATTCTAGACTGACTGATGCTGTGCAGTCTTGCTTTCCTCTGTAAACACAGTATGGGAATTATCTTGCAAAGGGATGAGGGACTATCATAATATATAAATTATACAGCATTAGACCAAAGAATGAATGGGCCAGAAGTCATCATGTTTTTGAGAAGTAAGCCTTGTTATGCACCTTGTTTTCTTCTTCCATTCATTCAGGTAATTTTCCTGTAAGGTTTAGTTCTCACAATGTTAAAAGCACAGTAAATAATCGAAAATCATGAAACAGAACAGGGACTCACCTTTCAGGTAACATATTCTGCCAGAATCTGTGCTGGCCACCATCGCCCTACATATGCTCTGCAGTTTGGAGTCAGCCTTACAGAATGGCTGGCACAGCTCTGCAAACATCTGAGCCAGTCTTGAGATCCCTGAGGTCTGCAGGTGGTCAGGTAGTCATGGGATGGAAACGGTAAACTGCTGTTCTAGTTCTTGGGATACTGAAATGAGACACCAAATTAATGTTCTTCTCCTCTACTTACAGCACCTCCTCTCTCATTTCCTCTTTTCTTCATTCTGCCCTGTCAAGAAAACTTTGTTGCTATGTTCCAAAAGGACTGCTTTTTTCTGGGCGGTATTTCCTCAATATTCACTGTATGTATCAATAGACTCACCTAAAGAACAGCATCACCTTTGTCTGGCAAGGGTGGACTGAGGGACTACAAAAGGAATGGTGAAAAACCTTGGTCTTCCTTCATGGTTTAGGAAGCTGTCAAATGATCAGGCTGCCCCAGTGGGACAGAAATATATCATATGCTAGCTGAAACATGTAATGCAAGAGAAAATTGGGAAATTTCACCAGTCCATTCACCAGTGAGGATGAAAAGACACAAGGGAGAGAGTTGTCTCAGAATTAATGCAGAGGTTGTTCACATTTTACAGCAAGTGTTCACTAAGACTCCTACTAAGCCTTAATTTAGTATTGTAATGTGAAACCAAACACACAATAAAAGGTCTTTTTCTCTTTTGTTCTTATGTTACAATACAACAAGTCCCTTGCTACAGTCAGTGAGGTTGTATCATTACAGCTTTTCTCTGGACACAAAGAACATTCTCCATATCCTCCACTTTGGAAGAGTTTTGTCATGGAGAGTGAAAGAGACCAGAAACAACAGGCAGGACTTCTGACCAGACCTTACTTTGTACTGGAAACCATGTAAGGACTGGATTTTACAGCCTGGCACAGCATCTTTTATTAAAAATGTCCCAGTGCCACTGGCCCTGGCATTGAATATGTGGTTTCACCCCTTGGTATGCACAACTCATTTGTAGCCTTGAGTGTCACAGCAGCTTTGGACAGTCAGGCTCCATCTGGTTAGCAGAGTCTGAGGTGTCATCTCTAGCTCCTCTGACTCTTCTTTCTAGTCACTTCTCCCAATAGAAGAAGAGGTCACATGTTCTCCAAAGAGCTTTTTCACAGAAAATCAGGAAGGAAGGGTTGTTGGAGACCAGCACCAATCAGTGTATGTTGGTCCTGAATATGACTGGTTTCTAGGATCTATAACTTCCTCATGGGGCACCTGTTTTAGTCCAGGTTTTGTGGTCCTGTCACTGAGCTGAAAAATGCAGTATCTCTGATGCAAAAGTGACTTCACCTTGCCTCTGCATAAAAATACATCTGTAGGAAGTTATTTAAGCAGAGGAAATCTTGACCCCTAACCTGCCTAAATATGGCATTCCAAACCTGAGTCTGAGATTTTCCTGCAGCAGACCAAAATCATAATTCTTTTCATAATTTAACAAGGGACAGGTTTCCACAGATTCACAAAATATTCTGAGTTGGAAGGGACCCACAAAGATCATTGAATCCAACTCTTAAATGGTCCATTCAGGGACTGAATCAATAACCTTGGTGTTATTAGCACCATGCTCCAACTAGCTGAGCTAATCTCAGGTTCATTTGCCTGTGTCCAAATTCCACTGGTATGAGAACTGCAGTCACAGGATGTATCTTCCTTTTCTGAGAGTGTTGAATACACTATATATTTTAAGTAGGTGCTGCAAAGTGACTAATTGTTCATTTGGAAAGTTCTCAGTGTTTGCTGATATTTGCTAATTAAGCCTGCTACTTTGTCAATTGCACCAGCAATTTCTGAGCTGCACTAACTGCTTCTGTCTGAATCCTGAACACGAGAATTGTAACAGAAGTGTTCTCTGGAATAACACAGAGGGCTGAAAGACAAATTGACAATAAGCCACATAATCCTTCCCAAATGATGCCTGTGCCACCTCCCTGAGTCCCATGCCAGCACACCTTTGGGACTCCTCTGTATCCCAAATGCCACCTTCTTCAGCAGAGTGGGATGGACAGAGGGAAGCTGGATGTGTTTGTGAACTGAATTTTAGGCTGTGGTGACAAGCTCACAACCCTTGGTGCAAACCATACTTGTAATGCAAATTCACCAGATGCTTACAAGATGAGAGCCTCTGCTGTATATTCAAAACCCAAAACTGAAATTGAAAAATGCTGTTAAGATGCCTGTACATAAATATGGGGAATATGTTCAAATAAAAATTGCTCAAATTCCAGAGAGGTTTATATTTCATCAATAATTCATGAATTTGTAAATTCATGAATTTGTAATACTTAAATGCTTCCTTGAAACTAAGTAGCTCTCATGTCTCTAGTTAAATATAGTGAGTGCAGGTTAATGCAGAGCTCTCTGGGAGTCTATATTGACCCTTATTTCTTTATAATCGCTGCATATTTATAGAAGAACAGCTGAACTACATCTTTCAATTGTGATTTGAAGCTTTGGAACCACAGTATAGCTTTTGGATTTAAACCCTCAGATGATGCCCATAATATAGTGGGTGAAATGTCAGGGGGGAAATGAAAAACCTATGACAGAATAAGGGATTTGCTAAACAATTGGAGAGGATAAAATGTGTGACACTGTTAAGAATGAGGCCCTTGTCTTCCGTGAATTGAAGCTGGCTGGAGAAAGGCAATTAATTACACAGCAAATTGTAATCTTTTGAGCAATGCCTAACTGGTCTCTGAATTACGCCAGAAAAAGGAAGAACAGTCCCAAGAATCTATTTGGCATCAGATGGTCCTGCTCACCATGAAAGCCTGAAAGTTCTGGGAGACTTTAGGTGATGTGACAACACCAGAAAGATCCTGACAGTCCTTTTTATACAGACTGTGGTTTCGCCTTTCTGTCAGCTGCAATGACCTGTTTGATTTCATTCTTACCTTGAATTTTGCATTTCCAATAGGAAAAGGGATAAATCCTGCAGGCACTTTGGTGGGAATCTTGCAAAATGCTAGAGGAGAAAGGAAGCTTAAAGCTAAGCATGGTGTAAGCCTGGGCTGGCTCAAAGTCAAATACTGAAGCACCTGAGTGCGTTGGCTTCATGTGGGAGTAGGGTCCACATGACACACAGACCTTCTGTGGTAACAGGGTTTGTGTCAGACTCAACTGCCTTCAACTTCCCTGTTACTTTCATCATGTCATCTGACATAAGGTCAGAGCTGTAGTTGGTAAAAAGTTTCTCTGTCTCCCATGAAGTTCACAGAGCAACTTCCTCAACTTCTACTGAACTACAGATTATAGATTTGGTTGCTGTCCTCAGCTGGAGAGAAGAAGAAACACAAATACATGAAATTTCCATTTTTATAATCCTTTCACTGAAGATTTCAGTGAAACGCGATCTTACAGTGGCCACGTGAGGGCATATTAAGAGCTTGCTAAGCCTGCAGAGATGCTGCAAATATTTGCAGTGGAAAACTAGTATTAAGTTATTCTCATAAAATCTTGCAATTCTGCTTCTTAGTCCATCAAAATTTCTATTCTTTAGAGAATGGGGATGCAGTTTGGACAGGTTCAGATATTTTGAGTTGCACTGATGACTCTGAACACTGATGTAGTCCTGCAGGTTTCTCAAGGTCTTGGGGATGTGAACAGATATTCTTCATTCTGGGAAAGTACTTCTTGTTGAGCTGGTTTCAGTAGATCTTCTCCCTACGCAAAAAAATATATCAGAATTCAAGAGGCCTCTTTCATATTTCTGTATCAGCTTTGCCATGTTATACCTACAAAAAAAAAAGAAATTAAAAATTTAAACATTTTTATAATGATTAAAAATTAACAACTGGTAATATTTCAGTGTCCTTGCTTGTCTGCATTTTTGTCAGATCAAGACTGGTGTTACTGACTGTGGTAAGTCCTCAGGGTGACAGAATCACAGTTTTACTTCATGGTTTTCAAGCTTTAAGAACTTCAGATTTTTAATCTGACAAGAGACATTGAAGCCCATCTGAAGAATTAGAGGAGATTTTGGCAAATCCATAGAAATTTAATGTCACTTTCATTTTTGGAAGCAATTAAACAACATACGCAATAAAAAACCCTAAAACAAGCCACCCAGCAGATTTACTATGGAGGAATTATCATTGCTCTAGTTTTTCTCCAGTTGTGATTTGTAGTGTACTACTTTCAGGTTTTGGACATTAACAATAGCATATGTGTTGGTCTTATTATAATGGGCAGGAGATTTGTTTGTTTGTTGTGTGCACATATATGCATAATTAATTTCCCAAGAAATTGGGAAATGTGTTGTTAGCTCATCATTCTTGTCATTCTGTTACCTTACACTTCCATTGCATTCATTTATTTGATGGTAAAATGTTCCAAACAGAAACTGGGTATTTTTTTTTTCACAAGGTTAAAAATGCACATAACATTAAGTATTATCTTCTTAAAAGATATATTTTACTTTGGATACAGAAAATTAATATACATTTCAAATTGGATATGCTAACTATAAAAGCAATATATTCAACAAAACAGTTAAATACATATTGCACAAGAAGTCTTATGACACTTTATTGTACTTCCTTTTCTGTATCAATTTTCTGATGTTTAATAAGAATCACAATCTTACCGCAGGCTTTCAAGCATTGAAGATCTCTCTCTTCTCTGTGATTTTGGAGAGAAGTTAGGAACTTACCTTCACTGACATTTTTGTTGTCTTCAATCACATTTATGTAAAAAATATAAGAAGAAAGAGCAGGCAAACTCTTAACACAAGCAAATAGTCCTTATTCTTCCAGAAGCCAGGCTAAAACCAAATCAGTCAAACAGAAAATCCAGAGACAAAACTGTAACATAAAATCAAAGTTTCACAACCTACACAATAGAAATAAAGTTCACTTCCACAATTTACCCAGCCTACCAAAGGAAATTTTATTTCAATAGTGGTTTTGTCTTTGCTATCCCCTTACTATTATTTGATCTTTGTATAAATTAATTTGACTAATTCTCCAGTGAGACCACATCTGTCATTTTTTCAGTAATGTATTTCCAGCTGAGCCGACCACCTCAAATGCCCTTATGGTCACTGAAGCTCTGGTCAATAGAGTTAAAGGAAGGTGTGATTCACCCTTTGCTCAAGTAAGTCAGATGATTCATAGTTGAAAAAGTGCATGTGTCTCATGACAATAACATTTAATAGTGATTTTTAAAGTGTGTGTCTTTAATGCAAATATCTAACATTATGCGAGAGGAATTCTACCATCTTAGGAAATTCTAAGAATGTCTTGGATGGGTTAGGTTAATCCATTGCCATGGTATTTTAATCCAGAAAACACAATTCCACAGATGAAGAATTTTTCTCAAAATGCAGAATTTAGCCCTTTCTCTGCAATATTCCTAATGGTAATAAGCAATTAGAGTAACCTCACCACAGATATGCAATTTGCCTATTAAATATAGAGTTTTGGAAGCCTTGAAGGTAATGACATAAAGTCTGCTGTAAAATTGGGTGATCCAAAGTCTTAAAATTTTATATCTGATTTCTCATACTTGGATTATATATCAAATTATATCAAAAATACCTTTTAGAGATTATAGAGGATGGTCCTAATGGAAGGAATCTGTACTTTTCAGTAGTGCCATCTTCACAGTCACAAGGGAGACTGACAGGTTATCTTTATGCCAACTTAAAATCTACAAATAGATTTTCTATGAAGAGAAACTTTGGAAAAACCTAGACATACATATTTTCTCTCAAGATGTTTTTCCTGCATTCTTCTCAACTTGCTCGTATCCCCCTGTCAAAGGATGTAGTGGGTGTAGAGGGCATGAACAGGGTTTTTTTTAAGTTATCATAACATGTGTTTTATGAGAACAGATTGGTGGAAATTTGACTGTTTATGTTACCAAGTAAATACATAAAATGTAACAAAATGGCAGATAAAATCCTGTGCTCATTAATGCAAAGCAGTACACGTGGAGAAGAGAAGCCAACATTATAAATAAACACACATAGTATCTATATTGCAGATTGCAATGTGGGAAAAAGATGTCAGAGATGTAGTTGACAGTTTTATGAAAATAACAGCTCCATACTAAACAAGCAGTCAAAAGAGCAAAAGAAGTGTTAGGAATTGTTAAGAGGAACCAAACAAACATGACCACTACACAAACCACAAATTATTATACCACATGCAGCTCAATGGTTTGTCAACTCTGTGAGTATCTGAGTACATTTCTGATGTGCCTTATCACTAAAAACATATAGGGAACTATAAAGAGTAGATGGAAAGGCAACTAGTGAGATCAAAGTAAGGAATGGCTTATGTTGATTAGAGCTCTCTGTACAGGAAAAAGATGATCTAAACAGAGATCTATAAAATCATGAATTATTCATAATTTATGTGAACAGGAAACATTTACTCATTGCTTCAGGAAAGATCTAAAGGAGGTCCAACTGAAATGAGCAGGTAGCAAGCTTAAAGCAAACAAAAATATGTACTTTTTCATAGTGCGTAATAAAATCATGGAATCACTGCCACAGAATATCATACAATCAGCCAGGTTGGGAGGGACCACCAAAGACCCTCTGGTCCAACTTTTTTTAGGAAAGTGTTGTGGTGCCTCTGGGCGTGGCTTGCGACTGGGCCCGGCCCTGCCGGGCCGGGACCGGGGGGAACCAGTCCTTTTCCCGCCCGTGCGGTGCTGGTCCTTTCCCCCCACCCCCGCACGGCAGCTGGGGTGGCGCAGCCCTGGGTCGGCAGGGACTGTCCCCGCCCAGGGGAACAGCTCATTGGTTCCTATGCTGGGTGCAGACAGTCGACTCACTGGCTGGTGCCCCTGTCAATCATTGTAGTCCTCCACAGTGATTGGCTCTCCCGACTGCCCTCCCCTCTCCTCTGTCTTATAACATGCCCTGACCTCCATTTTGACTCATCTTTACTGCACCATGCTCCAGTGAATAAAATGCTGCTGGCAATAAGTGGAAAAGAACCCTTTCCCGTCTCTTTACTTCCCTGCATAAATTAAACCGCTGTGCGTGAACTAAGCCTAGATTCTGCGGGAGTTCTGATGCACGGCTCGCCTCCAGATTGCAGACTATATGAAGCCAAAGTCACGTCATTCAAGAAAACGAGATCGATGCAAAAGACTCCAAGTTACTTACGCTTTCTACCCGCATCAGGAAAGAGAACCTATATGAGATTGCATACTGACAACCTACGGTTATGGGGTCTCCATCATAACCATTGGGAAGTTTCAGGGAATGATTGTTCTCACTGGGGAAAGAAAAAAAAAAAAAAGTCTTTCTTATATTGAGTTGAAACACCTCCCAGTGTAATTTGTCTTCTGCATGCAACTACTTGTGAAGAGAGAGCCTTCCTCCTCTCTGTAGGCACCCTTTAAATACTGGAATACTTTGGTGAGGTGCACATGAGCCTTCTCTTCTCCAGGGTGAAAAAATAGGTTTCCTTCAGTCTTCCTTTGTAGGACAGATTCTCCAGACCTTTGATCATCGTTGTGGCCCTCCTTTGATTCCTCACCAGGACTTTAGGTGTTGCCTGATTGGGATGATCACAGCTCTGTCTCTACTATCAATGTTCCTGTGGCTGCATCTCAGGTTCTGATTTGTCTTTGTTGATGCTATGTTTAATACTAAAGCCAAAAATGGGTTAAACAAGTGGGTATTGGGGGTGTGTGTGTCTAGGTTTTGGTAGCAGGGGGGTAACAGAGTGTCTTCTGTGAGAAGTTCCCCCATTTCCAACAGAGTCAATGCCAGCTGGCTCCAAGATGGACCAGCTGCTGGCCAAGGCTGAGCCCATCAATGATTGGTAGCACCTCTGGGATAACATATTTAAGAAGGGGGAAAAATATCCCTGTGCAGTTGAAACTGTGGCGAGAAGAGTGACAATATACTGAAGAATCAGCACCAGGGTCAGTGCAGAAGGAGGGAGGAAGGTGCTTCAGGTGCCTGAGATTCCCCTGCAGCCTGTGGTGAAGACCGTGGTGAGACAGCTGTGCCCCTGCAGACTGGAAGTCTAAGGTGGGCACCTGGTGTCCAGCCACAGTAACCCACCACACCCTCCTTCATCTTTACATTATGATTATTTATATAGGGACATACATAGTGACGCATGATAGAAATGATTAGAGCTTTCCAGCGCTTTCTCATTCACATCTTGCCAGCTTCAGAATTTCGTGAACACTGTGGTTCTTGGATGACTGTTCAGGTCCCTGTACTCATTATTTTGGTATTCCCAGTACCATTCCTGAATTATAAGTAACAAAATATAGCAGATCAACATTATGAGTTGTCACAAGAGAAGATAAGCTTTATACTTACATTAGAACAGCAGAAAAGATAATTACTGGAACTTTCTGTTCCACCTCAATCATCTCTCTTGCAGTCAAAAAAAAAAAAAAAGATATTGAAGAGAAGTGTCAAAAAATTGAAGAAGTCATGAGGAACATGAAAACCATGCAGGGGTTAAGTGCTCAAGAATATATGGGCTCCTGCATTGGTTGCTAAAAAGTACAGAATCCTTAAGTGATGAATCAACTCAAATTGTACAAAAAAATGCCTTAGTTGACAGGAAAAAAATCTCCGGACTCACAGACAGTGAGAAATAAGAAGTACTTAAGCAGGAACGAATACAAAGTCCACAGCAGATGAATCCTGTTTCTTTCCCTTGAAGGCAGATCGTCTGGCTTTAATTACTGAGAATTACTCTACCTCAGCACATTTTCCATTGCAAAGATTCCCCTCCACTGTCCTGAATCCTTGAAAGCTCACTTCCTTTACTGTGCTGGTACAAAAAGGATTTGGACCTGTACTTGGCATTAACTCCAGGAAGCAAAAGCCCAAGACAATTTTTCTGTCATGCCAGTAGCAGATAAGTGAAAGATGAGGTCTCTTTGCCTTCAAAGAGAAAAGGCACAGGTTTGCCAGGCTCTGGGACCAACTCTCTGGAAATGGGGAAAAGGCTTTTACCTTCATGTCAAACAACAAAGTGGGGCATTTTCATTCCCAGCCTTACAAAACAAGTAATACCTCCCTCATTGGCACTCTAAGTGCCACTCACATTAACTGTTTCTTGCTACATGAAGTTACTGCAGTTACTAGTAAGCACAGCTTAAATAATTTATGGTTATAAGGAGATAAATGAACTTGATTTTCTTAAAATATCCTCCAGTACTGGACACAACAATGAAGACCTTCATCTTGAAGGGCTTGCACCATTAAACCAAACCTAGCAATGAAGAGCAGTGCTCTGGGGATTATAGCTAGATGCTGAAGGGGTACACAATACTACTGCTTTATTTTCAGCCTCTCTGTTCAAAGTAATGAAAATGACAGCTGGAAATGGCACTTACATGGGAAAGCTGTTGGTCTTTAGGGAGAACATTGTACAGACACAGAACTTTATATCCAGCCATGTGATCTCCTCAAGGTTTTAAAAATTGTCAAGCTGATGTTGGGTGAAAGACATCACTGTGAAAGACGCCATAGCCCCTCAGACCAACTTCAGACACTCTCCATTGGTCACAGGAAAAAAACAATCGATTTCGTAATTTTTTCTGGTAAAAATTGAAAAATAACTGCTACCCCAAATTGCCAAGGCTTTGAATTTTTATACATTTGGCCTATATGAATTACAGGATTTTGCTGTGTTCACTTCAAATGTTTTTATTTTAGTTGACTAAAACCAGAGAGGTTTTCAGGTTTTAGAAATTTCCTGATAGTAATCACAGCTAGAAATGGTCATGAAATTAATATTTTAGTATAGCTATTTTCAACTAAACACTTTGTGATGTTCTTTCTGAGAATGACAGGGAATAATTTATTTAACAAAAGTGTCTTTTGTATGATCTTGGTACTTACTTGTCCCTCTTTCATACTATTCAGGAAATTGCTGCCAAAAAGTAAAAGGAGAAAAGCCTACACTGGTCTCACCTCTTATGCAGAAAAGCAGATCCTTCAGCTTTAGCTTAACTGAAAGCAGTTTTTTTAATACTGGTAGATCTTAGAATCAAGGGAAACTGAAAATTATACTGGTAAGATAACACAATAATTTATTTTAATGTTTCTGTATTAGGTATGCATTTTTGAATTACTCCAGGCTTCATATATTTATGGCTTGTTTGAATAAGCATGCCAACAAAAATATTTAGCCTTATGTTTATTTATTATAATCTTGTTTTCTTAGCACTCTTTATACTACTTCATTGTGTGTGAGTGTTAGAATTGCCACATGAGAGGTTTGGAATCAGTATCGCATAGCTGTAAGAAAAGGAAATTCATGAAAGAAATTGCAGTTTAATGTACCAATGTACAATGGAAAATATCTGAGAGCCATTTGTCAAAGAAAATTAGTAATGCTCTTATCACCCTACATTAGCCACCTTTCCTGGTAAGCCCTAATAAACATCATAAACAAAAGCTCCATGCTCTGTGCCAGACAAAGAACTCTTTTCCAGCCAAAGATGTAATTTCACATTAAACACTAGCATTGGATTGGTGATGCAGTTTTTTTGTCCTTGGGCACTTATCTGGAGTTTGCACCCAGACTAACCATTTTTAATAGCACCCTTGCTGTTCCAAGCAATGTTTTCTTCCTTTATCTAAACTCATAGCAGTCCAGTTAATACAGAGTCACCTTTAAATTTATCTATTTTTTTTAAACAATACCTTAAATCTGGTTTATTTATTTATAAAGAGGTTGCATTTGTAAAATGATTCCTCCACTGAACTCCAATGCAGAGGGTTCAGTAGCAGCATTAGACATAACCTCCGACCTGAGCTTAGCAATGCTGCAGTGTACAAAACAGCTTCCTAAGCTCACAGGGATCACTCCTATCTTAAACAGGAAACAAAAACAAAAACAAAAAAACCAAAAAACAAACCAAAAAAACCAAACCAAACCAAACCAAAACAAAAAAAAAAAAAAAAAACCCCCCCAAAACCCCACAAACCACATTTTACAGGTCTACAGCTTCCAGCTATTTTTGCTGATCTCTGGAGGCCTATCCAGAGTGCAGACTGCCTCACTCTCTACTCCTGCAGGCAGAAAGTGATGTTCAAAATGTGATATATAAACAACTACAGACATCTGAACTATTGACATTTTCTTGACTCTTAACTTCAAGAAAGGTCCAGTCTTTACAGCCAGGTCCTACCTCTACCATTAGTTTTATTATGTTATGAATAACTACAATCTGTCCTTTAGCATAATGTCCTCTTAAAACAATCCTGAAATGTGATGAAGACTGGCATTTTTTTTGTTTTTAACCTTGTAAAAGCTTTTGTCTCCTCTGAATAATTCTGCCTATGTTTCTTCATTCTACTTTTATTGTAGCTTGCCATTGCACAAATAGAGCCACGGCAGATAATTGGGGTTCCCTCTAATTTGATCCTCTACTATTATAAGCGGGCAGAGCTCTGTTCATCCTTTCTGAGCTGATGACATTGGATCAGGTTTTGTCCTTCCTTTCAACTCATCCCACTCTGAGGACAACAGCTTTGACACCCAGGGCACTGCCTCCCATCTCATAGATGAATGTGATGTACTCTGTCAGGACAATGCTAAGACTGAATGCCCTAATAATTATGACAGAATATCTGTGCTCTGGAAAAGTTGACCACAGCATACTTTTGCTCTATCCCTTTTTTTCCCCTGCACATTTACTGAGTACAATTTTTACATACAGGTTCATACATAGTACTAAGACAATTATTTGTATCACTAAGTGTGCCTTTGAGCATAAAAATTGTTATGTCACCTGTGCAAACAACATTACTTCCAGAGATAAGTAAGGGTAAGTATCTCCCACTGTGCTTCTACTGATAGGAAGTATTATAATGGAATGAGCAATAAGTTGTAGTTTTTTTTTTCTTTCACATCCTTGACTTAAATACTGTCAAAGTAAATGTTCTATATATGCTGCTTTTAAAGACATGGTGCTGCACTCAGTATCTTTTACTAATTACTGTCTATCTTATTTCAACAGAAGAGTGAAAACATAAAGATTTATAAAAAAAAGTTTTAAACTTTCTTTCTTTGTTTATCAGGACAAGGTTATAGAAGAGTTCTTCTGCATAAATAAAATGCTGCAGGCCTAACTTGTTCTATTTCTCTACTTCCATTTTATGCTATTGATGGCGTAATTTTTCATTATGCATTTTCCTACACTTCATAGGAATTCGTAAAACATTTCTTATCTGAAAGAAACAATATGTTCTTCATACTACTTTAACTTGTATTTTCTTTCTCTCAATCTACATAGTTAAATGCTGACTAAACCTGTTAAAAATGTGTCCTCATTTCTGAGTCAATTTACCAAACTATTCATGGAGGTCTTGCATTAAGACCCTAAATAACCCTGAATTGGAAGAATATATTAAAATAGTTGCTCTTCCTTTGCTTGGTTTTCTGATTTGCAAGGTAAGAATGAGTACACGGTACAGATTTCAGCACAGTATGAAGGTTTGGAATAATCCTACCTCTTTCATGCTCCCTCTAGGACCCACACAGGGAGCTCTGTTTCGTATTTATTTGGTATTTGATAGTAAGCCAAGTATTCACTTGCTTGCTATAATTTAATTGTCTTTACTGCTAAACCTAATCTAATATTTTAATTTCTTGTTAGTATCAGAGAACATTAAAGCTTTGCAACTTTTCCTATATCTTCTTTAACAAATTATCATTTAGCCCTGGAATCTTGAACTGCCTCTATTTTCTACTGTATTTGTGGAATGTGTACACCATAGATATGGTAACCTCAATTAGTCACAGAATCACAGAATATGCTGAGTTGGAAGGGCCAAGGACCATCAAGTCCAGATCCTGGCCCTGCACAGCATCATCCCCAAGAGTCACACCGTGTGCCCAAGAGCATTGTCCAAATATTGCTTCTTGAATCTCTGTCAGGCTTGGTGCTGTGACCAAGTGCTTGGTGCTGTACTGCCCTGGGGAGCCTTTTCCATGGCCCAGCCACCCTCTGGGGGAAGAACCTTTTCCTAATATCCAATCTAAACCTTCCCTGACACAACTTCAGGCCATTCCCTTGGTTCTGTCACTGGTCACCACAGAGCAGAGATCGGTGCCCACGCCTCTTCTCCTTATGAGGAAGTTGTAACTGCAGTGAGTTCTCCCTTCAGTCTCCTCTTGTCCAGGCTGAACAGACCAAGTGGCCTCAGCTGCTCCTCATGCAGCTTCCCCTCAAGGCCCTTCATCACCCTCGTTTTTCTCCTTTGGTCGCTCCCTGATGGCTTAATGTCTTATAATGTGGTACCCAAAACTGCCCCAGCACTTGAGGTGAGGCCGGCCCAGTGCAGAGCAGAGTGGGACAATCCCCTCCCTTGCCTGGTTGGTGACGCTGGGCCTGATGTCCCCCGGGACAGGGTTGGCCCTCCTGGCTGCCAGGGCACTGCTGACTTACATTCAACTTGCCATCAGCCAGGACCATGGTGTTGCTCTCCAGCCTCTCATTCCCTAGTCTGGTTGTGAATCCAGGGTTGTCCCATCTCAGGTGCAGAGTCCAGCACTTTCTGGGATAGGTAACGTCCTGTCTTCACTTCTGTTAAAGATGTGCAGTTGGGGTACAGTACATGAGTTTTCTACAAGATCCCTGATTTTTTTTTACACTTTATGAACAACGTGTAACAACATTATTTTGATTTTAAAAAATTTAAAGACTTGAGACTGGCCTAGTCAGTGACACTCTTCTTGACACAACACAAAGTTACATGAGATGAGATTTTGAAACTTGATTTCAAATGGAGACATCCTTTTTTTTCCCAATAGAATTCTTAATTTAGTGAAACACTGCAATGCTTTGACTTTTAACAAATAAGTATCAACAGTGGTTATGCAGATATTATTTTCTTCTGTTCTTTTGAAGTTTCTTCCAATTTCCCCTCTCTCCTGATATATCTCCATTCTTTGGGCCTTCAGTTAATGCAAAGGAATTTACTCAATTTTTCATTCCTTGAAATTAAGAGGGAAATTGTCCTCTGTTATCAACATACATATTTGAAGGAAATTCTACATTGTAAATCCTAATATTCCATGGCACTGTGTGACAGGCATCACCCATTTAGCGTACCCTAGTTCAGCTAATTTTATCCATTTACCCAAGTTCAAAGATGGGATGCTTTAGAAAGAATAAATGTATCTGATGTTTACTAAAATGAGAGGCAGAACACAAATAACTAATTTTTAAAACACAAAATAGCTATTAAAGATCATTGTAAGAAGTCATTTGGCCTCAGTGCATGAGCAAACACTTCACATAGGCTCCTGTGGAGCTTGAGCTACATCCAGGCATTGCCTGCTTGTCACCTATGTGTGCATTTGGGCACTTGTGCCTTCTGGCAGGTTGTCTCCATATTTTGCCCACCATGAGCACATGCCTGTAGCACATTTAAAGTATTTTTCTGTAAACCAGAGGTGCAAATTTCAGTCATGTTTAGGGCATGTGCTATGGACACATGCTGTGTCATGTCACCCATGTCTGTCAAGTATGGTTTACTGCTCTCTGTGGAGCCACCAGTCACATGAATCGAAACAGCTTAACTTCAGTTGTCTACCCTAACTGAATTATATGGACAAAGACTTCATTAGATTTTGGATTTCTTTAAGTCTCTGGATATTTGTCTTTGCTAAGAAGAGTTCTGTGTGTGCAGGAGCTGGAGTAGAAAGCAGGTATGGAAGAAGTTCTCACTGCTTAAAAATAAAAACCCATAAAACTCCAGACCAGTTTAATACTGTAGGTTTTACTTCATTGCTGGTATGACTGCAATTTCCATTCAGTCACTTTAATTTCTTGCAGAGTTATTTCTTAGTCTCAGTGCAGTTTTCTCTCTTGAAAGCCTAGCTAGCAATTTCTCTAAACTTTTTAAGCTGCTAAAGAAATTTTTGAATCTCTCTGTTGTTCTGTTTGTCCTCTTCTCAATCCTTATTCATATCACTTTACTTTTAAAATCGAGTGACCAGACATGGAAGTGTTTTGCTTGTGGTCACATTGTGCTGTTTGAAGAATTTATTCACATTTATATTTGTGTTTGACATCTCTGTGTGCATACAGAAATTTTATTTTCCTGTATAAATGGCCGTTAGCTACTCTGGCAGAGGGCTTTCAGCTACAGCTGCTCTCATTCAGTCACTATTTTCTTCATCAATGCATTGTGTCTTTTGCACTTTGAAAGTGTATTTCTTTTTCATTATTATTTTTCCTCTTATCTTCCTACCTAGGTATGTCTGAACTTTGAACTGCTGCTGCAATTTTGCTTAATAATAGAATTGAAATGTGCAAATAGCACTGACTAAGTCTAGTCCCTCATCTATTCAAGTTACTCTGAACAACTCATGCCTTCTGCACAGAAGAAAACTTTTGATGCATCATGAAGAAAACTAGTATGTTTTCAGTAAAGAAAATCATGATCCTGTAGCTATCAGAATAAGATGCCTTATGTCAAAAGAATTGCACTTTCCCAGGTGCTACATCCCTGGACTCTGCATCAGAACAGTAATACAATCTAAGGTAAATTACAAAACGTTTCTCTTTATATGCAGAAATTCGCCAGGAGATGTGGTGTCTGCTTCACTGCTTTTACTGAGAAGGGATGTTCATAAAACTATATGTATTTTATCAAAATAAGTAGTTTATGTCTGTCTCAAATATATATGTAAGGAAAAACAGAGTTATTGTCACACGTATCTCTGATAAAACATGTTCATAAATGAAAAAAAGCATACTGATCATTAAACCCGTCTCTTCATATCTGCATATAGAAGCAAAAGCCACAGTCAGGTGAAATGTGATAAGTCTTTATTTTAGGTCACCTTTAGATACTGATGATATTATTGTTTATAGTGCCAACATTTGCTGCTAGTATTTCACTGAGGTATGATCAAGCCTGATTTTCTAAGATGTAGAAATATCTTATATTTAGAAATATAACCCTTGTTTTAACCTGGGCTCTGCTGTAGTGCAAGCCAAGTAGTCATCTCAGTAGTAAACCCCGTGCACAGACCAGAAATGCACTGGGAGCTAGATCCTGAATACATTTTTGATGCTTTCTGAATTATCCTGCTGATGTTTTCTCTGATCTTCATTCACTGTGTGACTTGTACTTCTTATGGCCCCTATACTTCATTAGTATAGCTGTGAGCTTAATCACAGTACTCGGGCTGTGAATTGCTGTTTCTTTCCACTGTTGACTAAGAAAAAATCATACCTGTAACCAAACACAGCAGGAAACAAACACCAACACGGTTTGGATATCTAACTTTCAGCAAAGTTCCAATTAATTTCAATAAAAACAAAAATGCCTACAATGTGTATTTTAGATCTAGCCTTAGGCTACCTTTCTTGTCAAGGAGTATAGGCGCTTATTGAATGTTATACATGTCATAAATCTTACACATGTGACCTGTTTTAGATATTTATTTTAGGATAAAATGGATTGCACCCTCACAGTGTTTGTTTTTCCCCAGGAGAAGATACAGCTATCTCAGGTACTGATCTCAGCCATTAGTCCTATACAGTATTTGCACCATGTTGTAAGCCTTTATATATTCAAAGTGAGTCGAAGTGCTGAACTCATCTCTTAAATGAACTACAAAAACACCTCCTGTTCAGTATCTACATCTCCCTAATATATGTTACCAATCTGTTCATGTGCCTGTACCAGCGTGCCACTGAGACACAGTGGTGGCCCAAAAGATGGCATGTCACCCTGGTTTCTGGGGTGATGCAGTGTGCAAATCTGCTTTTGAAAATGATGACTTTTTCTGTCGTAACTACAACCATTAATAATCCAGTAGAATTATGCACTGGCTATATATATATATATATATTCATAGTTTGGTGGCAGGTGTTTGTTTCTTTGTTTGGGGTTTTTTTTTGGATAATACATTTAAGCTACTTCCTCCTGGTATTCTGTTTCAGTACTCTTCTTGCATTGTTTACATTTTAAGCTGTATTAGCAAGAGAGGTAAGTGTTGATAGCTGACAATTTGCTACCAATAAAGACAATCTAGGTGTAAGGTGATTAAAAATCTCATTCTGAACAGGATAGGGGTTAATTAAGCTCAGGTATTCCTATCAGGCTTTCATTAGATAGTAGTTTATACATCACCTTGATGTAAATGTACTGATGTCCTGTATATTTATTAACTTAATTGACTATTCAAACTCAGTATCCAGATGGACTGTGAAACTGAAAGGATTTAGTCCTGATGCTCAGTAGTGCAAAGGACCAAGTTATGTTACCTGTTTTTTCCCTGTTGCTGAAGTTTATGCTGAATTTGGCTTTCACCACAAGCCTAAAACCTCCCAGATACATCCTTTAGGCTAATGCTGGACAGATGCCTTTTCCAAGGACTTTTTGTCCTTGCTGATGTCTCACATGTTCTTTTAAATAAAAAGACTTCCCTGTGAACAGTACATTTATTCTATTAGTGTGATTATTCCACCTTTCAGTGAGTTTCCTTGTAATAGATACAGGGTTGTTCAAAGACTGATAAGTGGATATTAATCTGTTACAACATTCTGTAATAGTAAATTATAATTCAGCTAGCATAAATACTACTACATAAAGCTGCAATTATTCAATTAACATACTTAATCTTTTCACCAACATGCTGAAAGCTTAAAGTGCAGTCTGTTCAGTTAGGTGGCTGCAGACTGTATGCATTGTGTATAATGTGTAAAGAATTGCAGATTCTTTTTTGAAATGTCCTTTCTGAAGGTCACTTTGCTAAAATGATGGCTTCTATTATTACCTTTTTATATTATTTTAATAAATCCTGTAAATGGGGATGAAGACTTAGTAGCACCCTTTGTCTTAAGGTGTTTGTCTTTTTAAAGACATTTTTGCCATCATAGCACATGGACTGACTCTACTGGAGTCATTAAAAAATAGGACAGTTCCCTTAGAATCTCTTCAGTTTAGATTAAGCTATATTATATTTAAAAAGCATGAATCTCATCAGCTTTTTAATAAGTATAATCCCTCAGAAGTTGATGCTTTTTGTGACGGATGGATCAAGTGGCCACAGTTTTGGAAGTTCTTTTAGCTTATGTCTAACAGTAACCCCGTTCACAGCCTCCCTGCTCACAAATATTTTGAAGAGCCAGCATTGCTATTCTTCCAGTTTGTTGGTCTATAACACACCCTGTTTTCATCAGGAGCAAGACTTTATTCAAGAAAACATAGACCTCTCCTGCCTTCCTTATTCCAATAAGAAGAGTAAATGCAGTTTTCCACTCCAATTCAAAACCCAGAAGGGACACAGACAAAACAACTCTAATGCCCCTGGGGAGTGTTACTTTCCTACCTTAAGGTGGAAATCACCTTGTTGTTACACTGCCATGAATGATGTTCTATGAAAGATATTTGTAGATCAGACTTGCTTGCAATTTCATGTCAATTGTTATTAGTAGCATAAATATTTTAAATCTAATTTTCTGTTTAACCGTTTTATATACCTAATGTCACTCTTTTTGTTTTTTTCTATTTGAATCAATACAGTGCTCTTGAAGAAGCAGTTTGCTTTTCGATGGGAGGAATATCGTATCTCATATAAAACGTAAGAAATTTGAAATACTGGGGTTCCTTTTAACACTGAGATGCATTTGAAGTTTTCAAGGATTTATGTTTCTGGAGATTACTCAGCACTCTAGACAGGGCACAGCATTGAGGAACGGTCAATTAATCAAATGCAGCAAAACTGATCCACCAAGATATTTCCTGTGCTGAAGGACTTATTGTAATAACTAAAGATTATGGTGACAGTTATTATGATGGCATGAAGAGAATTAATTTCTCCAGGCTTTAGACATAAAACCACTCACAGTCTGGGCCAAGGCTCTTCACAAGCTTTCCCAGTAGTCAATAGAGACAGAAACCTTCAGGGATATTTGTTTCAAGATAATTGTCCATTGCCAGTTTGCACCACAGATAATGGAGAAACTTAGCCTTTACATAGCTTTACATAGCTTTACATAGCTAAAGCTGAGTAAGATAAAACCCACCTCAAAACCCCATTTCTACCTGACAGAGTTTTAAATTTCCAGGATTCCAGAGATTGCCTTTTCCTTCTCACACACAGTTTGGCGTAAGGTTACTGAGTTTGGCCTTTGTATGATCAAGTGAAGAACTGAGTGAAAAACAAAAAAATCTCAATGCCTTCTATGATGGAACAACTACCTGGATTGAAGAGGGGAGAGCAGTGGATATTGTCTGCCTTGATTTTTGCAATGCTGTTGACACTATGTCTCACAACATCCCTATAGACAAACTCAGGAAGTGTGGACTGGATGAATGGACAGTGAGGTGGATTGAGAGGTCATGGCACAGGGTCTAGTTGGAGACCTGTCACTACTGGTGTTCTCCTGTGACTGTGATGAAGAACCAGATGCCTTCTCAGCAATTTGACTGACAACACAAAGCTGGGATGACTGCCTGATATCCCGGAGTGCTGTGCAGCCCTGCAGAAGAACCTCGACAGGCTGGAGAGATGAGCAGAGAAGAGCAGTCTAAAGCCCAACAAAGGCAAATGGAGGGTCCTGGGGAAGAACAACCCCAGTACAGGCTAGGGGCTGCTGACCTTCTGGAAAGCAGCTCTGCAGAGAAGGGCCTGAGGGTCCTGATAGACAACAAGCTGTTCATGAGCCAGCACTGCCCTGGGGGCTAAGAAGGCCAGTGGTATCCTGGGGTGCATTAGGAAGAACAGTGCCAGCAGGTTGAGAGAGGGGATCCTGTCCTTCTACTCAGCCCTTCTACTCAGCCACTCAGGCCTCACCTGGAGTGCTGTCTGTTCTGGGCTCCTCAGCACGGGAGAGACATGGAGCTCCTGGAGAAGGTCCTGTAGAGGGCTAGGAAGAGGATTATGGGACTGGAGCATCTGAGGGAGCTGGGCCTGTTCAACTCCTAGTTGTGATGGTAGTTTTGGACCACACAGGAGTAAAGTTTTTGATGTATTTTGCTTAGAATAAATAACGGCATACTGAAACACAACAGTTTCCAAGAAATTCAGTCTGCTCTGAATTCAAACAAGTGGCTGAAGAAAGTGCTAAGCCAACCAGTCTCCTAGGCAGAAATTACATTTTCACTGCACATATTCAGAAAATATTTAGGTATCATTACGTGATCAGTACTGTACCTGATTTAAATTGCTCAACTATCCCTTTAAAATGTGTGCAATGAGAACATATGGATTAAATGCTGTCATTTCTCACCTTCGGTGATTGAAACTTTGAAGAACATTTCAGTCTCGCAGCCTGTCACTGGCTGCCATTCTGCAAAAGGGTCTCTGCTGGGCTTGGATTGTGCCACCGGTGCTTTGTAAATGAAGACATTTTGGTTCCTGTTCTTGATAGGGCAGGATGAGTAGGGTTATCTCATTTGCACTTTAGATCTAGCATCAGGAGGAAGGAGTTAGCATCAGGAGAAATGATTGACATTGGCATAAATCTTCAGGCTGTCATTTGTGGGGAGTGTTAGCTATTGAAACAGCTGTTCTGTTATCCACATGTACTGCAGGAGGTGTGCTACAAGGGTCAGAATTATTCTGGTTTCAATAGGTGTCTTTATCCTCCTTGGCAATCTGTTTATAGTCAGGACATATTTTCTGGCACTTTCATGCTTCGAGTGGTGTATTATACAACATAAAATGCAGACGTCCATCCTATCCTGTCCTTCCTGTCCTGTCCTGTCTCATCCTATCCTGAAATATGATAGAATTATCCATTAATTTTAGACATAATTTCAGCTTGTACATTAGTTAATTTTACCTCTTTTACTTCACTATGAACATCACACTTTCTAGCTTAAATTCACTGGACACTGGTAAAATTTTATGCCATTACTCCTTTCATACCAGTGGTTAATACATTTGCTTTCTAGTGGTTTCGTTTTTCAGCTTCCTGTTGTAAACACAAAGTGAAAAGAATGTAATAAGTATTGCAGAAGAAGTTTAAAGCTGCTTCTCAGTTCATCTGTGTTTGTACCACTGTCTTAACTGAAGATGCCTTCAGAGCCAGAGAACAGGGATAAACACTATGAATTTACTGCTGGAATGACCAGAGCTAACTTAGTAAGAACTCCCATTGGCTTTACTGGCCCAAATTGTAGCTTTTTTGGGCAAAAGATGATCTCAGTCTCCCTTTTCGGGGTCAGGGCAATGGAAACAATTTTAAAAGCCAGAATTCTTCATACCAAAGCAAAATCCATATACAAAACTACATCTTCAGGAGCTGTTCAGGGTACAATTTCACTTCAAAGAGTATGATACAGCACATCCTCATAGTGATGTGATGATGGTACTACCAAAGGATAAATAAAAATGGAGATATATTCCTCTATTCCTGTAAAAATTATCACAAGCAGCCTGTCCTGCATCTCACCTTCTCACTTGCACTAAGATTTTCTGCAGAAATTTGCACTAAAGCCTTACTCTTTGTCCCCAACAATTACTAATTCCATTGCTGTAGGACATTGCCATGGGTGAGGGAAAGGAGAGTGAAGAAAGACAAATTGAGGCATTAATGAAGTGGTGAACAACATGAAGCCAGTTCATATTTGACTTGTTATTCTCACCAGTGATGTCTGAAAACGTCTCTTGTTTTTCTGTAACCTTATGAAACAACACACTTCTGTAGCCAAATAACCTTACATCTCCTTTTATAATTAGTGCTCTTACATAGAACCTAAGCTTACACAAATGTCCCTAGTGACATGATTAGCTTCAGAGATTCTAGTCAGCAGGAGTCAGTTACAAAGCATAAACTAATTAATGTTCGAGGACAAGGATAGGACAAAAGAGGTCATTCATCTGACGTGCTTTTGAGGATTGCCAACTAAAAATGGAAAGGAAGCATAGCACATCATCTTCAGGGAGTTACTTCAACAGTAACTGGAGAATCTGTTTGCTTTCCTGAGTCCTTTTCTCTTTTTGGTTTTCTCTTGATCATATATTAAATGAGGAAAAAAAAAAAAAAAAGGGAAAATACAGACCAGAGAAGTAATTAAAATCTTTATGTGGACCATGTCAGCTGACCAAGAAACGTATCTAGGAAAACAAATTTATGTAAGGCACCAAATTTACAGAAGCACACCAAAGTTAGATGTTGTGTCTTCTATGCTGGTGTTGTATAAAACAATGAATCTGCTATTTTTATCTCTTCAGATTTCTTTTACTTTTATGCAGCAGACTGGTTTTATTCTTAGGCCCAGATGCTTCATCCTAATTCTATTATGGTAAGCATTTAAATATGCTCTTATATGCTGACCTCTGGGAGAATTAAAGTAAAACATCTGCTGAATATTTTGCTGCACAAATGTAGATGATTAATATATGCTTAAGTGCCCTGATGAAATGGGGGTTGTGTTGGCAAAGTTCTCATTTCACACACAAGGATGGGAAGTTTGCAAATATAAAATAATGGAGTTATGCTGATTTTTATTGACTGAAGATCCTGTCTGGTCTACTTGGTTTCACCTCTATATCTACTAAAGAACTTGGAGTTTTGCATTTCTGCATATAAATGTACTACAGCCACCTCTGATTCACTGTGGTGGACTAATTTTGTGTTCATGTCTGGGCAGGAACTCAGGAGCCCCCCATGTCCAGCAGCAGTGAAAGTAGAGTAGAGAATGGAAACGGAGACAACGTGGTCAGCAGGGAGAACAAGAGGTGTGAATGTTGTGGGAAAAGAGCTGTGAAACAACAGCTGCTCCATGGGAAGGATGCTGCTGAGATGAGGATACAAAAGCTGGATAAGGAGTGCAAGTCCTGGAGACTCAAAAGATGCATGGGCAGATTGCAACCAGGACTGCTTTGAGGCAGATTCTGACTGTAAGTCTGCAAGACATTAGACTGGAGTAAGATAAATGGGAAGGGTAGAAAGGTGGAATTAATTATTTCAGTGCCATCTTTAACAATTTATCAGTTTGCTACGTTGCATTCAAATAGGATATCCATATGAGAGCCCCTGTCTCCTGAGCTACGGACTGAGGTAGAGAGCAGCAGAAAGGTGAGACCATGCAAGGGGAAAGAGAAGTTGGAAGGAGTGAGGGTAACAGATCCAGTATATAGAAATGGGAAGCAAATTATGCCAGGAGCAGAACAAGTGCTCTGTGACCCAGGCTACATTCTCAGGAGCTGGGGCAGATGTATACCCAAGTATCTGGATTTCTTGCTGTACCTTTGAGACTAAAACAGACTAAAGAGGTAGTCCATTAAGAAGGTAATTGATGTTATCTATTCTTCCAATGACTTACATGACAAATGGCAGTAAATTTAAAAACTACATCACTTTTGATTCATATAATCTTCAATATTTCACATATAGGCTTTTTTTTCATGAAAAGCAACAAGAATCTTCACATTCACACATCAAAAAATAAGGACCAATAAAGAATATTCAAATTGCCCAGACAAGATTTAGGAAGCCCTAAAAAAAGAGAATTGAACTTGTCCAGGTCATTTTAATTTGATCTCAGTGTGCATATACATACATGCAAACAGTAGTTTTTCCCAGAGTCACATCCTATAAAGAGAAGGATCAACGGTTTTACTTCTCCTTTTATCTCTCTTCTCTGAGTTGTTCTGTGGAACAACAAGAACTCTTTATAGTGTTGCTTTGGCATTCAGTCTACATCTCTCTTTCCTCTGTAGTGTCTCTGCTGTAAGAAAATGACTGTAGGCAGACTGAAATCTTTGACACAGATTTTGCTCTAAGCAAATGCAACCTTATAGTTCTGTGGCTCCATTGGCTTCTATATTTCTGAAAATAAATAATTGGCAGGATGTTTATACAATTCTACTCATGGAGAAGAATTGTTCCACCTTTACCTTAGGGTAAACAGAAAAACTTTGGTCTAACAGAAAAACTAATAAATGCCCATTTTGTAAGAAAAGTCAATTAAATTGAAGGATATTCTAAGCATTAACTCCTGACTAAAGTCCTACTTGAGGTGCAAAAGTTGGTCTTTTTGGCAGTGTCTAAAGAGAAGAGAAATTAATGTTGGATAAAGTTGTTGAAAAGTTAGTGAGCTGTAGTGATTTTTTTGACCGTCATATAAGCATTTCTCCCTATTTAATTAGAAATGGCATTGGACAACATTTTGATTTTGAAAAACAAAAGGGTCCTTTTCATCCTTAAAGTAACAGTACAGGAGAAGTCTGAGAATTCAGACAAGCTATAGGATTTCACCCTTACCCTACTTCCTTAGCACTCACCTGCTTTTTTTTTCCTCAAGGCATAGAAAGAGGCAAAAATTGATGCTACACTAGTGTGCTCTTGCATGTATAATTTATTAGGCAACATTATTTCACTTCAAGCAGCAAGGACTGTCATTATTATTTATTCTAATAAATAGAATAGCGTGAGGCTTCTGTCTTTTACATCTCATGTCTGGTGCACTTCCTCATTACTTGAAGTGCAAACCTCTCTACATGGGTGCAGCTGCTGGAAGACACACTCACTGGGTCAGATCGTTAGAGAAGCTTTAATCCTTTAGAACAATTTTTCAATACTGTTTACACCAGAGACTTCCTTGTACAAATCCTCTTTACACAAGACAAGAATAACACAGGAAGAAACTATTTGTCTCTGATTTCTGAAAAGAAGGAGAGTAAGTTTGAGTCCTCAGGGGGCTTTCTATCACTTAAACTAACCAGGAGGGGATTAATCAAAGATATCTTTGCTGCATGATATACAGCCAGTTTCAAAAGTGCAATCACATTGATCAACTTACAACAGAACAACACTCACAGCATCTTATGTCTTAAGTTGAGGTAGGGCAGAGACTGAAATGCCCAGTTTGTTTCATCATTCCTTTCCCATCAAAACAACCACAGGCTACTGTGATGCCCTGGAATCCAAAGTACACTGGATATGTGTTTGCATAGAACTCAGCCCTGCACTGTAATGAACAGTGAGCACTGAACCTTCTGTAGTGATTTTATGTGCTAATTCCTTGCAAGCAAATCTAATCTCCTTTCACATGGCCTTTTAAAAACTTTTGTATGCAAACAAACTTCCTCCGTTTGATTATCCCTTCATAACTCAATTTTTGCCAAACAAAGAGTGAATCTGTTCAAGCCATGGGCTTCCATTTCTATCCTACCATGTCAGAACACAACTAAAATACTGCAGTGATGAAGTAACTCTATTGCCACCAATGAGAAAAACTAGCAAACTTTCAGATACAAGTCTTGTATGCATTGTAAATAAAAAAAATAGATGGAAAGCTTATTAAAAAAATTAAAGAAATATTTCTTAGTGAAAAATTGCAAATACTTTTTTTCATAAATCTCAATTTTAAGAAAGATAAATACATATTACTAAAATATGTTTAGTTTTCTGATTTTGTGGAAACATTTATTACATTTACATTTAAAGAAAATATATGTGTTGCAAAAATGTTCTTGTCATAAAACACTTGTCCATTTCCATAAGTTACCTCCACATAAAACACCTTTTTCAGAAACTGGTTACAAAGTTTTCAATGAAGAGTCTTGCTATTAAAACTTATAGGAATAAAAAGCTTTCAAAGTATTCTTGTGTCTTCTAGGTAATTAATATAATTTTTTTTGGAATCAGGGAAGGATTTTTTGGGAGGCAAAAAGTGTGACCTTCATTACAGGACAGCCATATGCCAGTAAGTGCAAGATGTCGTTGTATCTTATGGACAGATCAATTCTCTGATTTATATAATTAAGAAAAAGGGCTTTTCCATAAGTGCCTTGCAGCCTAGCCATGGCCCTTTGTATCGGGCCACAGATAGGCAATCTGCCCCTTCATAATGCATGGAATGTTTAGTTATTTATACAGTGGAGAGTTCGTATCCCTTCTAAGTGACCTACTTAGCTGGACTGTTGGCTGTATTCCATCTCTATTTGCTTCTTGTTTGTTGCTTTTTTTTTTTTCCTCATTGAATGTCTTCAAAATATTTTGGTTCTATGCCAGTATTGTACAAAACCAAATGTTAAGAATAGAATTTTTTTTGTTTGAGTGGAGTTGCTTTTATATAGATAATGAAGCTATTTCTGAACCCTCAGAAAAATAAAAGATGAAGCTAAGAATAGCATTACAAACTTTTAATATGCTTCTGCTAAAAATAATACCATTTACTTTTTTTGAGATATGTCCATTTCCTGTAGTGCTGGCCTTGAAAGGTGACAGAACCTCAACAAAGTAACAGTTCCAGCTTGGGTTGCCGCTTCCCTTGAGATGCCATTGCTTTCTTCTGCCTCAAAGGATATTTATTGCCCAGGCAGCAAGGAAGACACAAGAGGAAGAATACAAGGGAAAAGTTATGCTTGTTATTTAGGCTCATCAGTGAGTATGTTTGTTTCTTTCTGTAACAAGTCTGACATTTCTCAGTAGGCCACACCAATTTTGGGTTCTCCACAGACCCTCTCATCCCATCTTCTCTATGTCTCTTGCTACCCCATCACTTCTTGGGAAACTTCCCCTTCAAGATATGTTTGTCTGTGATAATTGGAAGAAAATGACCAGTTGTGAAGGAAAAATAACTTAATCTTTTCTGTCTTTTAAGAAAGATTTTATGAAGTGGAGCTGGCATCTGCCATCTCCCTGTTCTCTGCAGCTGCTGAGCCAAACACGGAACAAGAATAAAATCTGCTGAGCTACATCTTGAATAGAAGAAAGGAGATGTTCAAGATCCCAGCAGAGTTAAACCCCTTGGAAAATGTGGAGGAAAACTGAAGGAAGTTTAAAAGGAACTACAAGGAATGGGAAGCAACTAAAAGAGAAGACAGAAGGCAGCCTGGTTTCTGACAGTAGGTGGTTTTGAACTACTTGATTTTTAAATGGTTTTCAGTAACTCAAGCAGAGAGGCCAACTCTGCCAACTCTGAAAGTGAAGTAAAAAATTCAAGGAGTACTTCACACTTCACATAAAAACGAATGATGCAAACAATTGCCAGACAGACTCAGGAAAAAAAAAAAAAAAGATTTGTAAGAATTGTGCAGGAATTTGTACAGTTTCAGGCTGTACAAAGACGTCTTTCAGTTTTGGATTTTACTTGGTCTTTAACATCTCACTGAATTATGAGACCATCTGGGCAAAGCACTTGAAAAGATGCTGCTAAAAGATTCAGAACTCACCATTGAGAAAGCAATGTTTTCCAGGCTGAAAGAATTGTCTGCTAATGCCCTTGAGACATGGTGTTTGCACATGTTTAGGGTGATGGAAGATCTGAAGCACTGCAAGGATGGATACCTGAGGCATGAAGACATGTGGAGCATTTCACAATTAAGAGCACAATAGTAGTTCACAGGAGATGGAGAACTCCAGAAACTACTTTGGTCAATTTTCTCAGTATGGGTTTTAAGTGTCAACAGGAGAAACACAGCTTAAACAAAGAAGAAAAAGGTAAACATTTTCAGTTCAGAAGAACCCTTCCTAGCAAAAATCAATGGTGGTACAAACTGAGATAAATACACTGTAAATTTAAATTAATATGGAAGATATATAGATTTAAATTCTGACAAAGCTTTGCAAATCAATGCAATGAAAGAAACAAAGTCATACAAAGCACCTGAAGGTAAATGAATGGAGTTCAGTTTTTAGTAGTGAATCAGTCTACATTTATACAAATAATCAGAGTCTAAATGGTGTGCTGATACCATCTCTCTGTAAAAGGTTTTCCTCATCTGTAGAATCATGTAAGGTCAACTTTTGAGAATCTCCCTCTCTCTCTTACTCCCTCTGATTGTGAAGGGAATTTTAGGTAGCTAGACACTTTATACAGGTCTTCTTTTAATTTTTTGAAATGGAATCACATGGAATAAATCTGAGCACAAAAAAAAAAAAAAAAAGATTGGCAAAATATGTTTACTTTCTGCTTCAATATGAAGAAAAGAAAATCCAGTGCAGATAAGGAACAGGGAGGGTTCAATCAGATGGAAATCCCAAATCATTAACAAAGGCTACAAGATGTCCTCTGGTTGTAGGAAAACTGCCAACAGAACTTCAGAACCTGTCCATCTTTCTAAATTTGAATCTTTAATGGATATATTTTTCTGAAGATTGTAGAATAAGTAGAACTTGAATTAAAAAAACCACATTGGTCAGTAAAGGCGGCACATGTTGCTCAAGCAGAGCTGGAGAGTTAAATTGTGCAAAATGGGAATGCTCTTCACTCTCTGAAAGGACAGAAGTTTTCTGAGCTATGATTGATACAAGATCGTTTTTCTATGCTTCTTATATATGCTGCCATCCAAGATTGATGAGGCTGTATGCTGGTCAGAGAAATGTTAATTAATTTCTATGCTTCAAGAATATCTAAACCAGAGCACAGACATCTAATTTTATTGCTAAAAGTACCTCCCTGTGCCTCTCTACAAACACACAGGGATTGCTTTTATACTTATTATAAATGTTTTCTTAATCGAAGACAAAAACAGAAAGAATTTTTTTTCTTTTAAAATTCACACTATATCATTTGGCTAAAGTGTGCTGGAGTCAGATCAAGAGCGGAAATGTCTACCTGCCTTCACAAGAAAGAAAATGTTCATCCTTCTAAGGTGAAAAGTGAACTGAAAAGTTGAAGACAACATCTTATACAGAGAACAGATCTACTAACACAGTATTGCCGGAACAAGATGTTTTAAGGCCATATTTTCAGTCTGAATTGTATTTAAATATTATGCAAGACTTTTGAAAAAGATGTTGTAAAACTTATTCCGAAGGGATTAACAGAAAACATAAACACATCGTATAAGGATTCCAAAATGTAAGGAAAGCACAGAAATGTTTTATACTGATCTCAAGTGAATAGCAGCATTGAAAGCAAAGTTAAACCTCATTGTTTGGCAAAACAGATAGTTCAAATTAAACAAAAATACAAGACCAGAAGAATAGGAAGAACTGGTCTCAGAATAA
Source organism: Climacteris rufus (assembly GCA_013398175.1). NCBI lineage: Eukaryota > Metazoa > Chordata > Aves > Passeriformes > Climacteridae > Climacteris > Climacteris rufus. The sequence goes on along the minus strand of VZRZ01007409.1, from coordinate 1,213,781 downwards.
AACAAGCAGACCTGCTTGTATTGCCCTGGAGAAAACACACAAACAAACAAGCTTTTGCCTATTGCTCTCCCTTCCCCACCTTTGTCTTTCTGGAAATTAAACTGCTGTGCTCATGCAAATCAATATTCTTTGACAGATGTGATAATCTGGCTCAGCAATGTCAGACTAGCTACAAACACGAGTCTAAGCAGTTTGTAACGAAATTATGGGTTTAGACATTTCACCACTTGTCTTTGTTGTACAGAACCTTAGAAGCTGATTACAGAACAGTGAGGAAATAATTGTAACTTTTTATTAACAATCAGTCAGGTCACACTCTGATCTGTCAATTTTCAAAACAGCAGGAGGGAATTATGGGTTGTCCCTAAAACTCCTAGGAAATTATGAGTCTTAAAGGAATGCATTCCCTCAAATTGACCTGTTTGTTTCCTTGCCTGTTTTAGTGGCTGGAATAAGAGTAAAAATCTGTTAGAAATTAGTTTGGCACAACTCTCAGCTTTTGGAGCCCATGTCATTCAGACCACAAAGAAGCCCAATTGCTATAGGGAATATAGGCACTAGTAAGTAGCTGCATTGATTTTGATGTCATTTGTTGTATTCTTTATGGAGTTTTTTCAGAAATATTGTCAACTATTTTATATTAGAAGGTAATCTATGTCTTAAAACACATGACCACACAGTTTAATTTATTAGGAAAAATCCTAAGTTATTCACACAATTCTCATCCATTTTAAGTAAAAATTCCCAGTTTGGCAAATGTTACAAAAGGCAAAAGCAGTCTTTGTCCTACTTGGCCAGTTGTCCTAATAATGATGTGTGCCATGTATACCCTACACATATTTAGGACTTTAGAATAAGCTTTTTCATGCCCTTCATTTCAACTGATTGAGTACAAATTCTGATATAAAATATGGCCATACATAAACTATATGTGCTTGTGTGTTGCATGCTGTTTTTATAGTAAACGGATGTGAAAGAAAAGTAAGTCCTATACACATGGCTGGAAAAATAAGAAAAATGTAGGAAAACCACACCCCCAAACTGGAGAGTTATGCTTCAAAAATAACCCTGGAGGTAGAGGATGGCCCTCAGGCTGAGAGCAGTTAATGATGACAGACTGGAGTGCAATCCACAGCCCACAAGCTGGATTTGTGAGCTCCTGAGCTTGCAACTATAAAACTAACTACCCTGATAACAACCCACAGAGACTAGATGGATCTGCAATTAATTGCAAATCCTTGTATTTGTGCATTTCCAATGTATGACTGATAATACAAATTTATGCCTGTGTACATATACCTATCTAAATGTATACAAACAGTAATGATTTTTATCAGAAGATGGGACCATTGCTGAAGTTCCATGGAGTATTTATAAAGACATCTCCCTCGGGATTTCTTGTTTCCTCCTTGAGAGACCTTATGGAGTTTTAGGCAAAAGAAGTGGCACACAAGGAACATGGGTGTTGTTTCACATATTTTGGGGTGAATTTGCACAATTCTCAGTGAGTTGTGCATTTGCAGGAAATCAGTAGGCAGGGGGGAATATCAATGGCTTTCAGCACAGCTAGATCTGGATGTGGGCATCTGCTCAGACGTAGTGTGAAGGAGCAATGCAGATGTGTATCCTCAACCTTACTCACAGGAGAAGAAGCCAACTAAAACACTTGTAAGATACCGAAAACACCTCTAGGCAGCCATGCTGCTGCCTCATGGGCCATGTCCTCTCCATACAGCAGCTGAATTCAGACAGCTGATCCTCAAACGGATCAGTTATGATGAATCATAGGGCATGACTCATTCCCTGGAATCTTTATTTTTCTAAACCAACTAAAGGGAAAATGCAGGGAGACTGTGCTCTTGACTTAAGGCCTTTTGGTGGGTGTTATACAGTAAGGTATGGGCTCAAATTAATTTAGTAAGATAGAGAACTCATTCAGCTCTCACTTATACAGTCCCATAATTTGGCCAGTGGTTGAATTTTAAGAAATGCATGCAACTTTTTCTCCTTATGGAAACCCATTAAAAACACTTGAGTGAAACAGACCATTTCTAATACAAATTTCTACTGGTTTTAATGATTTTTGCAATGAAAGACTATATAATGAATTGTATAGTAAGATGAATTTGTATAACAGCATATGCATTGCAATGAATGCCAGGTGCTGTTTGGCATCTAAGACTACATTTAGTCTAGCTGGCCACAGTGTATCTTGGCAAAGCTACTTGCTGGGCCTTGGTAGAAAGAGCAATTCCATGTGTCTGTCATAATTGAATGATGCATAAAGACTGATTAGAGTGAAAAGAAAAAAACCTTTCTTCTTAATGCTGCATTCCAGCATGAGTACACTCACCAAGGCTTTGTTGCTCCAGGCAAGAAAGCACGTATCTGTCCCACTCAAGTGTAGAGCTCCATGCAGTAGACAATGCTGGCCACATCCATATTGCCTGTACAATGCCACTTTCTGAGCAAAAATCTCTCCTGGCTCTTTTTGCTAAGAAGAGAATTTGGTTTGCAACATATATGCAGTGCAGATAACTTGGAGATTGGTGTCACTGAGTGAAAGAGGCACTGAACCCATCTGACAGTATAGATGCACACTGTGAAATCAGTGAGATTTTGTTACATTTCTTTTTCCAAATATAAACTCCACAGATTTTCATTTTCAGAAGTGTTCATTTTTTTTTTTTTCATAGCTGTAATAGCAGAAGTATGAATCTGTGCATTCATTACCTACATACAGCAGCTTGAATCTTTTACAGTGACTCATTGGAGCCTGAGGTCACTGAGTGGGAAGGTTTCAAAGACCTGCTAAGGAAGCACAGTCCCTGTCAGGAATTTTTGATATAGGTTATCTCTACCTTGTGAAGCTGAGCTACTGACAAAGTGATTTCACAGGAGATCTTTATATATATTTAAAAGGTGATTCACTCAGCCTTGAAGACAACAGACATTGAAGGCAGTCGACTGCAGCACTGGAAAAATCACTCCATGGTACTAAATACTTTTTTGTAACTGACAGAATCATTATTTTTTGTATGCACTGTAGTTCCTTTGTGCCATATAAGTACTCATTATCCTATACTTACTAAGGTTAAAAATCTCTGCTGGAAGATAAAGGGAAACTCGAGCAGCAGGACAACAATTAACAGACTTCAAAAGGTTTTGAGGTTTCATCTGGATAAATGCAGATGGATTTGAAAGTGTTTCAGCTAAAATGTGTCTCCCTCTTCAACCCGTCCTGGTCTTTTTTTCTCCTCTTCTTGTTTTGTTATTTTTTTCTTTAAGCCAAAATTATTTGATTTCAGAATCAGGTGGCAGGTCTAGCAATTCCAGATTTTCATTTGCTGTGTTGCCAATTTTTAACTTCAATTCAATAGCTCACTAGTAGAACCCACATGTTTAATTTCTGTTTCATATCCAGATCATTTTTCTCTAGCTATAATAGAAGTAGTATGAATCATTACCTTCCTACCAGCAACCTGAGTTTGGAAGGTTTTCACTTTTGGTTCAGATCTACGTTGCAATCAATGAATGATCTGAACTGTTTCTCTCTCTTTTTATTTTTTTTTTTTTCTTTTTAAGAACATCAGTAACTTGGAGACAGACATTAAGGAATTCACTGACAATATTTTCACAGGAGAACTTTAATTCATGATGTATGAAATACTACATGGTGATGTTTTGGTATCATCTGGATATAATTAGGACTTGTTCTTGCTGAACTCTACTGGTGGTGTGGGTTCCATTTGCAATTAGCAATCTTCTAGATGGACAAATATGCAGCTCTCAAGTTGTTAGGCTTAAGTATTCTGCTGTTCACCTGACAAAAAATATCAGTTCTTTGGGCTGTCTCTTCTCTGACATATTGGGTCAGAAATCATGGGCATAGACATTCCTAAATTTCCATGTGTGGAGTTCAGCCGCTTACCCTGAATCTCTAGGTCTGGGGCAGCCTGGACATGTGGTCTGCCGGTTTTTCTTTTTCATTACAAATTTGGCAGAGGTGAGAAGGTGTTGCTTCAAACTAAAGTGAAACTAAATATCAACTTTGCAAAATCATTTTATGTTGTGTTTACTGTCTCTTCATACCATTTATTTAAATAAATAATATAAATCTTAACTGGAAGTCCACTACTTCAGCTAACCCAGTCATGAAAAAACAATACAAATCCCCTTCAAATGGGCTGTCATTACATTTAGTAAGAAAACACTTTTTGTTATACAGTTATTTTTGTCTAGGAAGATGGATATTCTATACTAATATAAGACATCTTTATACTCAACATGAAAATATAATGGGAAGCATTCTGCATGACAGGAGTTATACTGACATAACTATTTAAAATATTTTTTTTCAGATAGCTTTCCAGGTTCCCTTTGACAAGCTAAGTTGTGTCCCCATAAGCAGATATTGCTATTTGTTAAGACTTATTTTATTTCTATACAAAACTGGATGGTACAATGCTAACTTGGTCTATCTACCAGAGCATATAAATATGTGCATGGTCTATACTGGACAACTGTTAAAAAGGCAGAGGACACTGCAACAGGAGCAGTGTCTTTTGTGATAAAACTTGGAATAATGTGATAAAAGGCGCTTATTCCACCTGCATTTGTAAAGATTTGTTCACCTTCCAGCTTGGTTTCCCCATTCTCACAATTGCAATGCCACACTGCAGTGTTATTGCATGGTATTGCAAGGGACTCAGGATGGTGGTGTGTTTGACCACCCTTTGTCTTGTGCTGGGGGTCAAGTCAAGACTAAAAGTGTGTTCATTGTTAACCCTAAAAAAAGAAATCTGTTGATGGTGTTGAACAGATTAAAGAATCCCAGTTCAAGATCTCCATTTCTCTTAAATATCATGGGAACAATCCCAAAGAACTCTGCTAACTGAGAGGCCATTAATTTAATTCCTGTTTCTGACATTACCTATGAAACATTGATAGATTCATAAATCTGCACGTGACATGGTTGACTTGTCTGAGGATTATCTGTGGTGGGTTCCTCAGCAGCAGCTTCACTCTCAGAGTTCTGCCTTAAGACACTGCAACTTGCTGAAGTGCTTTGAAAAATGAAAGAACTCAATTTTTGGACAGCTGACTGAGTTCATTGAGGTGGTTCACATGCACCTGCCACAGAGTGTGTCTACCTCTCTCTGTTCAAAGCTACAGTCCCCTAAACAAGGACAGCAAAATAAATTTGTAGCTCTACACAGCCCAAAAGTCACAGTCAGTAGCAGCAGGAGATCCATTTTATTCAACCTCTGAATCCAAATCATGAGAAGATGAGCTGAGGCAAAAGAACTACAGGAGCAAAATTCCTCTGCTGCATTTCAAAAGGTGCAACAACCTCTGACAGCAGGGGAGACCCGGGTCTGGAAAGATGATCCAGAAGCTGAGGCACAGCATGCTTAAAGATGTTTGTTGTCAGTTTTGTCCATCTACAGCAATAAAACATCCTTGCAAAAGTAAAAATCTCAAACCCTTAATGCAGAGCTCATAAAGGATGACAAAGCAGAGGAAAATAAAAGAAAGTAGAAATTCCCTGTGTTATTTTAAAAACAAAATGTAAGTTTGTATTAAATAAATTCTCCATCATGTCAATCCATTGACTATACAGGTGGAGAAGGAATTTACTCATCTTACTGATGATCATTTTGTCTCAGTCATATGTGTGCATACCATGAATGAACAGGAGTATAGTTGAAGGTTCAAGATGTTATCTAGATTATCTCAATTCTAATTTGAACAGAAGAGAGCTCACCTACATCTCACATCTCAAATAAAAAATAAAATGAATGAATTTGCCCACATTTTTCCTCATTTTCACCACTAAAATTGAAGCAGGGTGTGACTCTGAGAGCAGAAATTACTTAGACTAATTTATTTGACTTGAAGGATGTCTTCCAATTCTGTGCTAAGTCTATGTTCAGCAAACAAAAATCCTCATAATCTAATGGTGATTCTGAAGACTGACTAGAACACAAATAAATAGTGCTAATGAGAGCTGAAAACAGATGCACAATTCAGTTAAAATCCAAAATAGAACTGAAAAAGGGCAACAGCAATCTTCAGTTTCTATGAAACAGTTCTGTTTCCAAACTTTCAGAGTAAAATTTGAGGTAATGCATATGGCCTGAAAATGGCAGAATTTTTCTTCTAAGGATGATGTTAAAGAAAAAGTGATCATAAAAAACAGACTACTCACTTTAGAGAGGCTAACCTTAATGCAAAAAATGCACATGTAAATACCTGTCCATCTGAATCTCCTGGGGTTTAACAAGACCAAGTGCTGGTGCTGCACCTGGGGTGGGACAACCCGCGGTATCGACACAGGCCGGGACATTATCAGATTGAGAGCAGCCCTGCCCAGAAGGACTTGGGGGTGGTGGTGTGGGAGAGGCTGGATATGCCCCAGCCACGTGCACTCACAGCCCAGAAAGCCAAGTGTGTTCTGGGCTGCACCCAACGCCCCATGGACAGCAGGTGAAGGAGGTGATTCTGCCCCTCTGCTCTGCTGTGGTGAGACCCAACCTGGAATATTGCATCCAGCTCTGGGGTGCCCAGAACAAGAAGGACATAGACCTTGGCATGTGTCCAAGGGAGGACAACCAGATGACTAGAAGGACGGAGCACCTCTCCTATGGGGACAGGCTGAGACAATTGTTTTTTCAGGCTGAAGAAGAGACCTTCACTTTGGAGTGACCTAATTATAGCCTTCCAGTATCTGAAAGGAACAAGAAGGATGGAGAGGCACTTTTTAAAAGACCATGTAGTAACAGGACAAAAGGGAATGGCTTCCTGAAAGAGAGTAGGTTTAGATTAGATATTAGGAGGAAATTCTTTACTGTGAGGGTGGTGAGGCACTGGCACAGGTCATCAAGGAAAGTCCTGGATGCCCCATCCCTGGAAGTACTCAAGGCCAGGCTGGATGGGGCTTTGAGCAACCTGGTCCAGTGAAAGGTGTCCCTGTACATAGCAGGGGAGTTGGAACTAGATGATCTTTAAGGTCCCTTTCAACCCAAACCACTCTATGATTCAATAGCTCTATGATTTTATGGTTTTACATATGCTTAAAACAGTAAACAGAAATCAAGCACTAGTGACTAAAACATAAATATTCCGATAGAATTAATGAGAGAGATGGCAACTGTTTTGATTATGCCATTAGTTAGTTATTAAGAAAATGATGAAGGCATAGTCTGTGTGTGAACTGAGCCAGTTATCCTAAGACACAAAGCAGGTGATGGATTAACTTCCATCTTAAATCACTTTCAGTGAAATAAACATAATTCAATTTTTGCTTAGGTGGGCAAAAGACATACCTTCTAAAAGAAAACTTATATATTTTTCTTTTCCACTAAGATGCCATTGTTGTATTGGAATAAAATTTTTTTGCCAAAGTTTTATTTTAATTAATGGAATTATTTGTATTTGCTTTAGAATAAGAAAGACTGTGGTAATAAATCCACACTTTATTAAGTGAATATTCATGTTACTCCCATGAAATGATAGCTGTGATATATTGGTGCTAACTAGTAGACTTGCTCATCTTCACAATTAAGTCTTGACCTTTTTGTTTTGATGTGATTCATGACAATTTAGAATTTGTTTTTGGTGGGTTTTTGTTTTGTTTTGTTTTGTTTGTTTGTTTGTTTTCTGGGGGGGGGGGGGAACAAAGAGATAACAGAGAACTAGATTCATCACTGTTCTAACATCTTGAAGGTTCATGTCAACTATAGCCAAAATGTAAGGAATAGCTCATACTTTTTTTAAAAAAAACCTGTTTTTTTCCCCTCTTATTGGACCAGCAATATGTTAATTCTTGGTGTAATGACCTGGGTAGTGCCCTGTGGTGCTGTCAGGAAGAACTACAGCGAGAGAAATGCCCATCCTGACCGTCTTATCAAAAAGCCTATTCCTACCTTCTTCGAGAAGATTCATGCTCCCTGACAGGCCATCCTTTTAGGGATGTGTTCTCTTTTCTCTAAAGCCCTACCAAGAAGAATTTCAGGGAATGGACTCCCTCCCTTGAGGAGCTGGAGGTGCAAAGACATTACTTGCTGTTTCCTTAGTAGCTATTTGCAGCTGGCTTTAAGAGCCCTTCATGATAACCAAAGGAGGCCACATGACAGAATCTGTCCCAAAAGAGAACTTTTCAAATTTTTATTTTATTAAGTATTCCTATCTGGATTTCCTCTGCATGTTTTCATACTGGAGTCCTCTCAAATTTCTACTGACCTATTTTCAGTTTATAAATTACTTGCAAATCCCTTTGAAATTAATTATTTATCTTCAGGGACCTTAGATTTTTCTGTTACCTGTTATTTTCTTTCAACTGGTATATTTTCCCTAAAAAAATGCTTTATTTGCAATGACAGAAGCAGAGTTTTACAGAATTCACTGTATTGCCATGGGAACGAATGAGTTCCTTCTGAATCATCATGGCCAAACTAACTCAGATGAAATAGGAACAAGCCCTAACCTTTGCCCATTCTTCAAACATACGTCAAAACTTATATGGTCTGAATGTTCAAAAAATTGAGAAGGTCCCTGGGATACATAGGTGGATTTCTAAAGCTATTTATATTATTGGAAAAGCAAAGAGACACCTGCTGATTTATCTGTACCCTTTCACACTTAATGCTTGAAAAATATGTGACTTTCAAGCTGTAAAGAATAATTAACAACTTACTGAAAAAGCTGTGAAGAAAGGATTTTTTTTGAAAATTGTTCCAAATTTCCTTTTATTCTTCTTTCATTTTAGAATTTTCCAATACAGTTTTATATTTCTAATTTTAAACAAATCATAATTTTGATCACTGTCACAAAAAAGTATTTTTCTCATTATCTGTAGATCCATTAGAATCTGAGATGTCTGGAAACTTTTTGTGCCTATTCTCACCATTTAGATTTTGGCAAAGACCGAAAAATGTTGAGAAGTTACTGTCAGAGACAGGATAAAGAAAAAAAGGGAGGAATGAAGAAAAAGTATTTAATTTTATTTATTATATGATAAAAGATGAAAAATTGAAATAAAAATGCTTCAATTTCTGAAAATCAAAATCAAAATTAGAAGATTATTTTTTCTTTCCTTATTTTTTGTGACATTGTCTTCAAAGGTAAAAATGTTAATCTCTGGTGTTTAGCAATTAAAAGTGTTATTTTATGACCAAACATTTATTTTACTAGGAAGATTTTGGTATGCCTTCCTTATGACTGACTTTTTTCATAATTTTATTGAATTTTTGTACCTTGAAAGGATTCATTCTCCATCACTCAGTAGAGTGAATCTATAACCAAACCTACAGTAAATTGTAGTATAAATTTCTGTATGCACTTATACAGAGTCTGAAAGTGTTGACCGCAACACAGATAGAAAAAAATCTGAAGATTTTTAGCCTGCACAAGTAAGTTTGGGGACTTGAAGGCATCTAGTTCCATGGTTGGAGTGTGGGTCTCAGGTGAAACAAAGGTTCTGCCTCCATGCAATTGTTTCATGTATTCTTCATGGTGGTAGAGATTCAGTCTAGTTGCAATTGAAACATTTAGTCTTTTTGCTGGCACTATAATAAATTCTGCCTTTAAGTAAAATGCTAGGAAACTAACCTTAATATTTCTATGCCCCATTTTAGCAGTGCATCTAAATTGAAATTAAAAAATAAAACTCACTATAATTAACACACACTTGCAAAGGCTTGGTAGGCTATATAATTAGACGCAACTTTAGAATTTTAAGTATTGCTTTAATAAGGGTAGTTTTAACATTTTTTTAAATAACATCTCAGGATAAAGAGCACTTTTATGTACATACAGTTATTTTGCCTCCTATGAGAGATATAACAACTAAGTCAGAAGACAGTAGGAAATATTGAGCATAGGCATGATTTGGAAAAGTGCTGGCAGTGTTCACAATTTGCTCATCAGTTTAGTGCCTAAAGACTAGTCAAAGTTCAGAGAATTGGCTTCAGTGATTTTCTCAGAGTGTAGATCTTTAGCCCTCTATTGAATGAGTACACAACTAAGGGCATGGGGGAATATGCAAAATATAAGTTCAACACCCTTGGCTGGGGACACCCGGAGTTTAACCCATAATCCCAGGAATGTTTTTTACTTTGGCCAATGCAATTTATTATAAAATTAATTCAGCCTGGAGTGGAAACCAGCAATTCCCTCTTATAACATAAGGCACAAGGGAAATTATATAGAAGCTCGGGTCTATTGCCTGCACCTGTAACTGTATTTGTGAGAAGTCCAATCCTATGTGGATTTGTAGGCATGTGCAGAAGAGTAAATTCTTGGTGTGAATTTAAGAGGGAAGTGTCCAGCTTCTGAGATCCAGGATCATGAGCAAAGAGCAAATTCCTCTAGTCCAGGACATACCTGGACATGCTCAGAAGGCAAATGATTGATGCAAAAGGAAATTTATGAGAAAAAAAGGAGAGGTCCAGTGAATTTAATTGGCAGTCAAGGTCTTCCTTCATTCCTTCGTTCCTTCCTTCCTGCCTGCCTTCCTGCCTACCTTCCTACCTGCCTGCCTTCATTTCTGTCTTCCTGCCTTCCTGCCTACCTTCCTGCCTGCCTTCCTTTCTGCCTTCCTTCCTGTCTTCCTTCCTTCCTGCCTGCCTGACTTCCTGCCTTCCTGACTTCCTTCCTTCCTGCCTTCCTTCCCGCCTGCCTGCTTTCCTGCATTCCTGCCTGCCTTTCTGCCTTCCTGCCTTTCTGCATTCCTGCCTTCCTGCCTTTCTGCATTCCTGCCTTCCTGCCTGCCTTCCTGTCTGACTTCCTTCCTGCCTGCCTGCCTTCCCGCCTGCCTGCATTCCTGCCTTCCTGCCTGCCTTCCTGCCTGCCTGCTTGCCTTCCTGACTCCCTTCCTGACTCCCTTCCTCCCATCCTCCCTTCTTTTCTTGATCATCTCTGTGCCTTTTTGTTAGACTCTCTTCAGTGTGTCTATGCCTCTTTCCCAGCAGTGGGCACAACACCCAAGGTGTGGCCTCACCAGTGCAGAGTAGAGGGAAAGGATCTCCTCTCTCAACCTGCTGGTAATATTTTGCCTAATGTAACCCAGGATATGTTTAGCTTTCTTTATGGTGAGGGTACATTGCTGGCTTATGTTCAACTTGGTGTCCACATGGACCCCCAGGTTCTGGTACTTTTGCTTCTAATTGCAGTCACCTCCTGGTTTGGAATTGCTAGATTCTGGAGTCCCATTTTTTTCTGTGTGTTTTCTATGGTATTTTGTACTTTGCTGTGTTCCGATTTTTCAGACTTCTCTCAGCCATGCTTCTCATTTGCATAATAAGCATGGTTAATCAAGCAAGCAACAGCCAGGTGCACAGCAGGTCAGTTAAGAACATGGACCTGAACAAATCCAACACATACTAAACAGTTGGAGCAGCACCTTACACTATTTACTGTAACTGTGGTATCCAAGTTATTAATAACAATATCTACAAAAGGGAATGAACAAATTTGTTAAACAGAAAATTGTTGCAAATATGCCAGAGAGTAACTGCCACTAACTCTCATCCATCTACTACCTTTAGATCTCAAGCTATATTGAATGCATCCATGTCATGAATGCCTTTAGGGACAAAGGATGACTAGCAACAGGGTTGTTCATCTCTTTTCTGCTTCTCAGTCTCTATACATTCACTCAGTGGTTCAAATTAAAGAGAAAGCATCATCTATTTCCTATTTCAGCCAATTCTGAGGTAGTTCTGGGTTGGAACCTCAACAGGATCAAGTTTCAGTGAAGAAAATGTCTAGCCAAAACAGATATTGTAATTTTCCTCAGAAGAAACACACTTGCCGTTACTGTTGTCAAAGAATCAAAGCAACACCTAAACACTTGTCTCTTCTGGCACAGTAAGAAATGGTGGTCCATGGACTATAAAAGGCAACCTTGAAGACCTATCTCCAGGAAACATTAATCCTTTTATTCCAATATTCCAGAATATTATCCCAATATTCCAGAGCTGGAATATTGTAAGGCTTGTCTAGTGGGGTGTACTGAGAGACAACTTTTCATTTGGGGCTGATCAAGAGCTTGGCCAGGTGGAGAAGAAAGAAGGGAAGCAGTATAACTGGCTGTAACTGAGTTCCCATCACACAGCTCATTTCTTCACTTTGATGTTTTTCTCCCTTTATATCATAAAAATGTAACTATATATGAAGTCTCTTATGAAACAAAATATTCAGAAATAATACAGCTTGGGTCAATGTAAGAGGATTATGTTCATAAAATAGAACTAGTTTGATTTTGGCTTTTATTATAGTTTGCTCTTTTTTTTTAATTTGTAAAGGTAAGAAAAATAACAAGATTTACATTAAATCTTGCAAAATTCAGTGACTCAGCTATTGTTAATTTAAATGGTTTATATTGCTTCAATAATAAAATTCCTTTGGATTGCTTAGATTCCACTGAACCAGTCATTTAAAATTGTGCCTTCACAAAATTATTGACCAGGTTCTCAAAAAATTGACATATTTTAATCTTTGATAAATTTCAGCAATTAGCCATCTTAAGACCTCATGTAACAAAATAGAAGTTTATGAAAATCCTCTTAATTCATATTTTGATACATATTTTGTGACTTGGCTTGTTCAGCCTGGAGAAGAGGGGTTTGAGGTGAAGCAGAGGGGAAGGTACTGATCTCTTCACTCTCATGACCAGTGACAGGACTCAAGGAAGCAGCATGAAGCTGATTAAGGGGAGGTTTAGGTTATATATCAGGAAAATGTTCTTCATTCACAGGGTGATTGGGCACCGGAAGGGTTCACAGCACCAGCCTGACTGAGTTCAATAAGCATTTGGACAACACTGTCATGCACATGTATGACTCTTGGACTGTCCTGTATGTGGCCGGGAGTTGGACTCAATGATCCTGATGGCTCTCTTTCAACTCAGCGTAATCTATGATTCTATGATTCTATGCTAAGTCAAGTTCTTTCTAGGTAGAATTTATTATTGCAGCACATTCAAATAATTTCCAGTTCAAAAGAACCCAGGTAAGCAGACCAAAACAAACATTTACTTATTGTTCCTTGTTTAATAGAAGCCTTGACAGACCCAGCTGCTCCCTCCAAAGCTGTTTCAGCTGCAGGAGAGCTGATAAAAATATAGGAAATTGTTCAAAGACGTTGTTTCCCTTCTTTTATATTTGTAATATCTGAATAATGTTTAGAAAAATAGAAAAGCAGGGAGCTTTGTGACACTATTTTTTCTTGTGTGACATTGTTAGACTCACTACCAACCTTCTGTGCTTTTGCTGAAAAGTTGTTTTTTTAAATTCTGTACAATAGATTGCATTGATTAGCTCTAATGTATAGAAGGATATTCCAGAAACCTTGTCAATTGTCTATATTGAGAAAGTCTTAGCTCAGCTGCCATCTATTTTGGCTTAAGTACCCAAACTGAACAGGTATCATAAATGAAATCACTTCTTCCATGTGAGATATGGAAAGGAATATTGTGTGCTTCTGTATGACACAAACCTCAAAGGTCCTTCTTCAAACCTATAGTAAACAAAATACCTTTCAAATTTAATGTTCTGGAAGTGGTCAAATATAAAATATTTTCACTAGTCTTCAAAACAATAATTAGACACATAATCATGGACTGGATATTGACTATTAGGATTAAATCTCCTTAGGCTGTATCATTCCTAGCTATGCTTTCTCATAATTTGTATGTTATTTTGTCTTTGACACGGCTCTTCAATTATGCTACACTTGTGATCTTCCAGCAACATTTTCTTTCTCTCTATCCCTTCCCTGTGATGCCCATGTGTCCTGGGATGACTGCATCATTTCCCCGATATTATATTCCCATTGTCAGCTGTGTGCTCAGAACTTTCAGTCCAGGGTGATGTTTCTACCTGAAGGAAATGGAAGCCCAGGGAATTTTTATTTCCTCTCAGAGGATTGTTTAAAAGCAAAGATTACTCCCACGGAATACCTTCTTCCCAGCTCCTGTGGGCTGCCTGCAGCAGGAGGGGGGGGAGAGGTTTTTTCTGCTTTTGACTGGCTCTTGTTTTCCCTTGGGACCTCTGTTTTTTCCCCATCTTTACCTTTTCCTTGGACCTGTATCGCCTGGGATTGAAGTGCTGACCACCTAGAGGCCACACACATGTTCCAGACCCAGGGAGGCCTGGTGAGGCCTGCACCAAGACCGCAGTTTCAGAGGACTATCCAACAGAAGAGACTCTGGGATTTTTTCTAACCCTGTGAGGGTTTACTCTCTGACATTATTCATTTGTTTTTTTCTTTGCTCTGTCTGCATGCATAGTGTGTGAACAAACTGGGTTTTTTTAAATTTCTTCCGAGAAGTTTCTTTCCGAACCTGGTAGGGAAGGGGCCGGTGGGAACTGCCTTTCTGTCGGAGGCTGTTCTCCTGTAAATTTGTCCCAAATGAGGACAACATGTTTCAGTTTTCCTTCTTGCACCAATGCTGATGATCTATAGAGACAAAAAAAATATTGTATTTCCTTTTCTGAGTTCTTTTGTTTTGATTTATTGATGTATCTTCATCATTCACTGGAAGACCTGTTCACTTGATTTGCTTTTTACTGTACAGTGTGACACACTCAGACATATTTGTTATAAATAATCACTGAAATACCTGAATGTACCTGAAAAGCAGAGAATGTCCTTACTGTGAATGTGCAAATGGAGTGCTGAATTGCTTAAAATGTGACTGCTTAACAGCTGGACAACACCCTAATAAGCAGGATGTCTGCAATACACCACAAAGCTAATGAAAGTCTGCATCTGGGTGGTGTCACTTTTTGGTGTAAATGTCCATACTAAGAAATGCCTTATAGGTGAATCACTGTAGCAATGATTTAATGATTTTTTTTTTTTAATTTCAAGCTTATTTAGCATACGATTAAGTGCACAGTAGACTGCTGATAACTAAAAGGAGGATAATAGCTAATAACAGAACTGAGTTAAGATTGAAAGCTGGTGTCTTTTGGGTCTGTGGAATTGAGCTGCTGAGTCAATTTAGAGCACACTGAAGATTTTTTTGCTTGATCCTTACTGAAGATTGGAATAAAGGAACATTAGGCTGAAAATCCTATCTTGGGATAAACCAGTATTTAAAAAGGACTGAAATATTTGGGAGACATTGTTAATGGGAGAAACAGACTCTGGAGTGACCTGCCTGTTTGGGAGTTTGGCTGGTTTTGAAAAAGCTGAGTGGTCTTTGAAATGTCAGTTTTCACAAAACAGCAGCTGGCCTTGAAGAGACCAACAATACTTTGTTCCTTATCTGATTATTGTGTCTTCTTTTACTGCATGACTCTTTAACTCCTCACTTAAATAGAACTTAAATAGGACAGCATTAAATGTAAAATGCTGTCTCGGCTCTACGAGCTGTAAAAACACTTGGGCCCCTTCAGGGTATAAATCACTCTTTGGAGACAACCACCTAGAGAATGCCATTCTTTTGTGGTCAGGTGACTGAAACTTGGTAAATAATTTTAAGATATCTAAATAAGGTGAGATAAATTTCACGTTCCATATTTATGTGGTTTACAATGTATCACAACTGATGATTCACAGTTTTGCTGTCTGACACTGGAGGCATTTGGAACAGTCACCTTGAATTTCTCGGAGGAGTTACTCTTTTGTTTCATTCTATGTAATGGAAACCTTTTTTAGAATTTTCTTCCTTCAGTCTCACATTCCTGGAAAATCAATTGTGCTTATTAAAGTTGACTATAATTTTAGTCTAAAATTATATTCTCCTTTGTCTTCTGTGACTGGTTTTGGATTGTGTCTCTTTCATCACACATTAAGAATGTCTTTGAGAGGATCCTTCTTGTTCACATCTCTGTGCATACTTCAAAGTCACATTTTCTGTACCTTTGAGGGAAAAAACTGGGACTCTAATAACTGTATATGGTGATAAAGCACATAGTCAAGGCCCAGAATTTCATTGCAATTTTCCCCTTGGATTTTATTACTAAATTGAGGAATAGAAGACTATACTAAACCATTTGCTTGCACTTTGTTTTGAATGAGTTTAATCTAGCTGTTGTTGATGAGCATAGACCAATATTAAATCTTTGCTGTTGAAAATATCCTTTTGAAACAAATAAATCCTCATGAGACATTTTCTGGTTATATTCAAGCTTTCCTATCAGCCACAAAGAAATCCAACAGTCAGATTTAAGTTAGATGTATGAGGATTGATTAAGGAAAAGTTCTAAAGAATTTGAATTCTCAGATGAAAAGTCCATTCATATAGTGATGCATCACTTTTATGGACATATATCTAGCACTGCAATCATTTATAACTTTATTTTTAAAACTACCAAAGAGTATTTATACAAAAATGTATCTGTCCCTTAACACTGGAGTCTTTGGAAGAGATACTAAAATTTACATTTTTCTATTAAAGAAATAATATCACAGAAGAAGAGAACACTAATTTTAAGTCCAAAAAATGTCAATATCCTTTCTACAGCAGTGGTTGGCTCTGTGTGTACCAGTATTGATTGTGTGCCTAGAAAGAACATAAAAATCTGTGTAAGTATGGAGTGATCTTTCACATTTCTGGAGCAACCCTTCCAGAAGTTATTTCTTCAGCACCCCAGCCTAAAAGACTGGTCTATGAACATCTCCATCTTCTTTGAATATTCCTAGAAGGACTATTTTTAGGAACAACAGAATGAATCTTTTCCATGCAGATTATAGGAGGCTCTTGATAGCCAAGTTTAGCTTCTTGGATGTTCAATGGACTTGTAGGGTTAAAATGTGATGATGATGGTGATGATGAAACCATTCACAAATAAAATTCCATTTGGCTTTAATTAAATCACAGTAATAATGCAATTATCATTACTTATGACTGAGGAGAAGTCTTTGTTATATATCAGACTGGTCAATTTTGTATCTGCCTCCCTCTTTAATCTTCTCATTCTTTAACAGAATCAAAAAAACCTTAACTCAGGACTATATTTCTGTATTTGTAAAGCGACTTGTCCATATTACAGTGTAATTAGTTTTCCTATTTCCTACCCACAAAAGAATATAAATATTTCCAACTGCAATCAGAAAACTCAGAAGCTGGTTTTCACTTATTCTTCCACACACTCTTTATCCTTTCCTTTTAGCACTTTCTTTCTCTTGCTAATAGAAGCCAGCATTTATTTTAAAGGATGCTAGCAGATATAAGGATTATTCTTCAAAACTTCCTGTTCCTGTCAGTTGACAGTTTTTTGTTATCATTTCAGATATTGACAGACTTTATTTATGAAGATAGCTTTCCTGTCTGTGTCAGTACCAACAGAGAAGTAACTCTGTTTTATCCTTTCTGCATAAGATATTATGACAGTCACAATGCTCTGAAACATCCACAGCTTCAGTTTGCTGATGTCTGTACTATAGACATATACTACTATATTAGGAAGACCAAATAATAAGATGTAGTAACATATATCAAGATCACTGGCTCTCATATATTTTCAGAAATTATTTTAAAAGATCAGTCAGATAGTGTTCAGACAATGTGTTTTTTAAATATCTTGCTTTTCAGATCACTTCTGATCCCTTTCTTGGCTACAGGCACAGTAAGAGTTGATTTTATGGTGATTTTTTGTCTGTTTATTTTTTAAACTGTTCCAAAATGTGGCATAATGTCTTTCTCCTTTGTATTTTAGACCAGAAATGTCTTGATGCTAAATATCAAACTAACGAGAGCATTTCTTAACTCAGTTGAATAAATCACTCCAAGTTCCCATCAATGCAGACATTGTCCATTAGTGAGTAAATGGACAAAATGCAGGGTATTACTGTGCATTTTGGCAGTGTATGAATGCAGAGTGGCTAAATGTTCTTCCTCACATCTGAAGTTACATCAGTGGCTGCAATTATTGTGCAATGTATTTAAAGGAAAATTTTGTGCGTTTTTATTTTAATAAATATTATTCTGTTGCAAAATCATCAGGGACCAATACTTAAAGCTTCTCTAGGACTTGCAAAAAATTATTAATTCTCCCATCCTCAAAATCTTACTATGTGGCACACAAACTTGTGTCTTGTAACAGTGACTTTTTTTCTGACAAATATTACTTTCCTTTCCTTAAGAAAATAGATCTACTTTGTGGTACTACATAAGTGTAATAAGATACAATGTCTTTGAAGAAATATTTTAATTTTCTTAAGTTTTAAACATTCTGCCTGTCTCTTTTCTTGTTCTTTGGTGAAGGAATAGATAAAAGGCATTTATGAATATGCAAAGATACTTGAATAATATGGTAACTAATATTCATATAAATTACCTGAAAAAAACCTAAACTTATAAAACAGACACTATAATTACCAAAAAATTGGTGAAGTGAAATTCTAGACTATTTATCTTTAGATTTCCATTATTTTTGACTTTTTAAAAAAAATTTGACTGCTATGCAGCTATTTAAGATAAATAGGGTATGAACTGTTGTAACACAAGGAAGATTTGAAACTGTACTTGTTTAGCAAACGTGTGAAATTATTGAAAGTACTGATGTTTGATAGCTATACTGAGATTAGAGGGCTTATCTAGAAGAATCAAGAAATAGAATATATCATCAAGAAGTGATCATGAAAGAAAATACTAATTTTGTATGAAATATTCACCATTTGATTTAATAGAAACAGAACTATTTATGCACCTCTGAAGGAATGAGGAGGAGAAAATTTTGATTGATAGGATGTATACCAGCATATTCCACCAAATTTATCAGTCATACTAACAGGCACTAGTACTTAATTTATTAGAAAGTATAAACCAAGGTGTATTTATTTATCTCTCTCCATTACCTAGCGATGGAGTTCCAGTAAAAGGTTTGTCCTAGACAGCTACTGAATTAAGTACTGAATATCTAAAGTGAGGCCAGATATGCCTGGCCCTGTCAGACAAGGTGGAAGCTATCATGCTTTTTGTTGTTGGGGTTCTTGAAACAAATTTTAAGAGAGCTTTTTATAAATTTGTAACTCATTTGTATGAGTTTGCACACAGCAAAACAGATGCTTAAGAGAACCACAGTATACATAACAATAATAGTAAAATTTACTAGCTATTAGGATATACTAGCAAAACATTTTAGTTATGATTTGAATCCCCCCAAAATAGCAGTGATCTTGTAAAGGTAAAATGTGCATGAAAAAGTGTGTTCTATACTGCATAGATATATCTCATACTGAAAAAATGTTTCTGAAGTACTGTAAAAGTCTTAAGACCACAGACAGAAAAAGCATTTGAGAACATTGGGAGCATCCAGACTGACAAGTAGGTAAGTATATTTTATTACTTGTTATATAATTTTTTAGTATAACATCCAAAACTGATACAAAAAAGGTTTTTCCCACTTCCCCCAAATCTATCATGAGAATTTTGGCTCCTTTTTTTTTTTTTCCCCCAATCCAATCAATTTTTACCCACAATTATTTAAAACATTTGTTTTTGCAATATGTAAGGTACAATTATGTAAATGCTGCTATGTTCATGGTGTTGTCTGGAGCTGTGAGTAAGGATAAGCAGAGCTATTGCAGGCATCGTGTAAGCAGTGAGAAAACTGATTTTATGCTAGGGAATAGGAAGGAATGGGATGGTAGAAGGAAGAAGTTAAGAAAGACAAATTTAACACCGAGGAAAGCTGAGAAATCAAAAGTAGGTGGATGAACTCAGAAAAGCTTATTGAGGTCTTTATGGAATTTTCCTTACATCACTGGAAAAGTACTGTGATGACACCAGTTTATGGAGAGCACAGTGGCAGCTGATTCCTACTGCCAGAGGGTTGTGGGTCTTGCTGAAGGGTGCAGGGGAGAGAGCAGGGGGTCAAGACAGACCATGGGCTGGAGTAGGCAGGTTGCCTGTCTGGTTTACAGTATGAGAATAACACCCAGCAGCAAGGACAAAAATAAGGGACTAGCTTGAATTTCCAGGAATTTATTGTCTTTGTTGGTGTACATTGGTCGGGAAAGCTGGTTCTCATTGTCTGTATATGTCTTATATGTTACCTTTATGGTTGCTGGTGACAGTGAAGGGATGTTCTAAACCTCTGGATAACTAGAGCTGCATGAGAATGTTTGAACTCCTCTGTCGAGCTACCTGCCTGGACTTAGCTGTAGATATTAATATTGCATAAATCTGCCCGTGTTTTTGTAGATAAGGGAATAATTCTATCAGTCACTGTTGCTGTAATAAAAACCAAATCATATAAAAACCAGCAACACAGCTCATTCCCTCATTTTGAATCTCTTGCATAACAAATTAATGGCAGTGTTCATGAATAATGAGAAGTGCTTCAAACCTGAAGATTCATTTGTTTGGACAAATGTTGCTGACTGCACTGAAGTAGATTGCAACACTGGCATTATATTGGAGTCACCAGACTATTACTGCTGTTACTATTGCCATTACAGTTGCTGCTGTTACCCCAGCAGGTGAGCTGAGGTCAGAGATAGGCCAGTAAAGGACAAGTCCTACTATGTAAAAGTTAAAATCTATATAGATATGCCAGTGAAGATTTTTAACTGGAAAAAAAAAAAACATATTCAGGAAATTGAATTGCTCAGCATCAGGATAGAAACAGAGCTAGCATGTAAACTGTAATTTATTTACTGTGAATCTGTTAAACCATAAAACTTCTCCAGAAAGCTAGACTTTTATCTTTTTCTTCTGTCATCCTCTTTTGAGAATAAAGTACTGAAAAGAGAACTTTGCTGTAAACTGTTCTGCTTCAAAACCTGGATAATAATCATCTCATTATAGTAAGTAATTTTAAATTATAGCTAGTGGATATTGATACTTATTTCCTTGAAAGTGGTATGTTTCATGTTGAACTTCACTCACATCTGATAGAAGAAAGGCAGGATGTTACTTTTGCAAGGTTATAAAAAAATAGGAAATCTCTCAATCTGATTAAAACCTATCATATATATATATATATGAGATATATATGATCTGCAATTCAATGAAAGATTTTATTTTGTTACAGCTATTCTATGACTAGCACAGTATGCTACCTGAATGTACATCTGTATGTGTAAATATGCTTTGCCATCTAAGAAGTGTACCTTAAATTGAAAAATGTTTGCTCTGATTTTTTCAGTCACCTGTTCACAAACATAGGGAATAGGGAATTGCATGCCTCTGTAGAAAACTATGGCTCTGATTTTTATGTCATTTATACATATAGAAACAGGTAATAGCTCCTGTGATTTACACTTGTACGAAAATGTATAAATGATAGGAGGATGCATCTTTATAGCTGTAATATTTGTTGGAGGTCTAAATTTAAACGTCTTGAAAATAGATATATCTTTGTACAAGGACATGGTTGGTTTTTACCTTTATTATTAAGAGCATTAACTAAAGAGTGAGAAGTAAAAGGAAAGGAAGTAAGAATCAGTCCTTTTAAATCAAACTTTCTTATGCTTGAATTGCAATTTGTGAAAAACATTTCCCCCTATGAAGTAGGGATGTCAACTTTGCTAGGAGTTCAGCAGAGCACAAGAATTCAGTTTTCAATATTTTCTAAATATTGACATTAACTAGAATATAATAATTTTTCACATTTTTTTCCTGTCTACTCTTGTGCTTAGAAGTGTGAGAATTTCTTGGTGGTACTTTTCATAACCCCGTATTGGGTGCTCAGCTTCGCAGAAACTGGTTTTTGCTTCTGGAAATGAACAGTTATTGGCCATCTTGGATCACCTGTGAGGAGATATGAATGACAGCAGCACTTAAATCAAGTTTATAAGGTTACAAGTGCACTGAAGAAAGTTCTGATAAGACAAAGCAACATTTTGCCTCTGACACATCATAAGAATATTTTGCAAATCCCTGTGGGAGATGTCCTGTGCTTAATTTTGCAGAAATTGATATCCTACATTATTAGAACTGAGAGGCATGTCAATGGAAAATTGAAAGGCAATTTGGTTTTCAAATCTTGACTTCATGGCCATCCAGTCATATACTTTTTTCAAGGTTTTTTTTNCCCCACCCCCCCGGCCTCCAACGCTCTGTCTTTAAGCAGTGTTTAAGTCTGAAGTATTGTAATTCATCCCAAACTAGAACAGAACAGAATAGACCAGATCAGACCAGACTACCCCTGTGTCTTTCCTCACACTCTTCTTGTAGATGGGAATAACATTGGCTGGCTTCCAGCCAGTAGGGACCTCCCCAGCCTCCCAAGATGATAGCAAGGATCCTGCCATAACATCTGCTAGCTCCTTCAGAATTTCAGAAGAGCTTATTTAGGATGACACATAGAGAAAATGCCAGAATTTGTGATCCCACAGCAGGACTACTGTCTATATACAAGTTCTGAGTCTTTACAGACACTGAGAGCTTCCTTTGTCTTCCCATCTGTAAAGCAAAGATGTGCAACTAAATGGCTGTGGAAAGACAGGAACTTTTCTGGCTATGCAGTAAATTGGATGAATATAAGTCAAATAACCTCTGAAGATTCAGTTCAAAGTGCAAGCCATAATATCCTGCTTTTTAGAAGTCCATATTTATTAACAGTCATTTAGCCATGATTGGACATAATTGACTTTTGAAACACACTCAGAATTCTAGGTGAACCTCTTTTATATTTTAGTTAATCATAAGGGTAGATGGGAGGTGCTCTTCTGAATTCTGTCTTAATTTTATTCTACTGTGAAATATGCATTATTGACAGACTCTTGAGATTGTCTTTTAAAATGAGATTTAAGAGGACGGGTTCAAGTGAAGGAAGACTTACCCCAAATATTCACCTCCTTATCAGGTCCTTTTTAACTTCTGTATGCATTTTTTTTTAGCATCTAGATGAGCATTCTTCTTGCCCCCCTTTATAAATAAACAAGGAAAGCTAACAGGCAGCAAGACTGAAACTGATAAAACAAAATCCTTTTACATATAATAGGCTGTTAGATTGTAGGACTTGCTTTTCTAGTTCAGGAGGAGATAAACTACTTAAACACCTACTATTAAAACTATGTGTTTAAAAAAAAAAATGGCCTGTATTCAGAAAGATGACTTGCAATTGGATTTGTTCAGACTCTCAGTCTTGCAAGACCTACCATGCAAAACTTTAAAAATCTTTTAAAAATCTTTCTCAGGGTAGCAGTCCATTTGAAAAAAGATGCTAAAGTGATCCACTGGGAGATGTATACTGAACTGAGCAGAATTGTCACTGTAATGTGTTCATTTAAATTTTGATTTGATCAATTCTACATACTAAAATATTCAAGCATTTAAATTCTGTATTGTAAAAACTGTTGCTATGTTGCTTTCTTCCTTAATTTGCAGCTGAGAAAAATATGCTAAATTCTGAAGAGGAGTTAGTCTTTCTGCAGAGTTAATAATTAGGGAACCAACATCTACATCATTGTTCATGAATGTTAAAAGTGTAATAGCTATTCCAGATTGGCAATTTGATTGCTATAAATGTAATGCATTATAGTAGTTCAAATTATCAATATTAATACCACCATGGGATTTTTTGTTGCAGAACAAGAATTAATTTGCTTATGTTCACTTCTCTTGGTTTTTTTTTTTTTATATACAACAATATTGAATGCTTTAATCTAAAACAATTCAAATCAAATCAAATTTTTTTTCAAGAAAGCTTTCAGTGACTTTCAAAGAACTGTGAAATAATATGTGATCTTTTTCTCTTGGGTCTATAAAATAAGTTGATACAAAGAATCTGGATATCAGGATATGGAGAAATAAGATCTTTGTCAGTGGTCTTTTACATAGTACTGGCTAGGAGACCCAGTAATGAACAAGATAAGAAAGAAGTACTCATTTTTGAAACAATATCTGAGGGGGTATTAATGAAACATATACAGGTATTTTCTACTTCAAAGTTACCAAAGTTTTAAAAGGACAGGAAGCAGAAAACATATAGAGTAGTATTAAGACTGATAAATCACAGAGGGTTATATTGATTAAAATTAGTTTTAGGGAACAAATTAATCTGTTAGAGAGCATAAACATCTTTTATGTAACACCTGTGGAGAAAACTTGCTTGGTCATAGCAGAGTTTGATCCAGGAGAGGAGAATTTGATCCCAGGTCACTGACAATTGTAAGGATTTTACTGATGTTTTGTTTTGTTTTTGTTTTTTTTTTGTTTTGGTTGGTTGGTTTTTGTTGTTGTTGTTTGTTTGTTTGTTTGCTTTTCATTTGTTAGAAACAATCTGGATTTATAAGCAATGAAATTAGAAATTTTCCAATAGAAAAACTGGTGAAACAAGCTCAGAGTAGTTCTATAGTAGATCTATGAGCTGGAATTGATGCTTGCTCTAAAGTCTGGTGGATTTTATGGACTTATTTTGTTACTATCATGCAAAATGCTTGTTCTGACCAGTAATACTGGTACTTGGTTGTTTTGAAAGGTCAGTTTTACGAACTGAAAAGAAGAAGCACAGTCTGAAAAGAAAAAAATAATGAGATATACTCATGTGAATGTTTATTGGGTATTGCATGAAGGAACAGTAGATGATGGACCTTTGCCCCAGAGCACAATTCAGCAATCACAAAAGCTATTCCTTGCTAAAAATAATCAAGCTTGACAAAAATGTGAAAAAATATTTGAATTGTTTTTAAAATTAAAACAGAGAATTTGTGAAAACCATCAGAACCAATCAGCAGGTTAGAATGCAGTCCATGGATGAGCACAGGAAAAGTTCAGCATGAAAGTATTATGGTGTAAATGGATAAGGATACGATCTGATGAAGAATCAGAGGAAGAAACAGTAGCATGCCCGGGGGTCATAAAAACAAGATGCCATCAGCTGATTTTAAGGCCTTTATCCTTGTACATTCTGAGAGTTTTCTGCTCTTACACCCTTCTATTCACAAATACAGTGAGAAAGGATGTTTAAATATATCAGGAGAGTATGAAATATCTCATACAGGTGTGAGCCCAAGAAAAAGATGTTAACTTATGTGTCACAGTAGAAGAAAGTCTGAAATATTCACCAGTTACTTCTTTACAGAGTTTTTTTTAGAGAAAACAAGGTAAGATACCTCCTGGAAAAGCTTAGAAATGTCCTGATAAAATACACAGATATGCCTTATATTTAACATATTTATCCATCTCATGCTCATATCAGAGAAATGATGCTAATTAAATATTTTTTCTTTTACTGCCAGTGGTTAGAATAATATCAGGCCAAAACTGTCATATCTAAAGTTTGTATTCTCAGGATAAAAAAATTTGTGCCTGAATTCTTTTGAAAAGGTCAGTGGAATCATTAACATCTTGACATTGATTTGTGATAAATATTGAAAGACAGAATATTCCAAGACAAAAAAAAAAAAAAAAAAAAAAAAATTACTCATAAATAATTAAAAAAAAAAAAAAGAAATTACTCATCAATAATTGAACAATATAGAAAATGGGCTTTCTGGGAAACTGATAATATGATCAGCATAAAATTACCATTGGAAAGATCATAAAGGAGTTGACATTGATATGATCAATAAAGAATAGAAGAAAGTTAATATAACATCAGGGAATATTGTTTTAATGAAACTGGGTATTTTTGAATAAATTTGGTATTGCTTTTGATGAGATGATAGGTATATCTGAATAAAGTACCCATACTGACATATTGAATTTACTGTTGAAAAATACTTGGTTTAATTAAACATGATGAAAATTAGTACTGTACAAAATCAGTGTATTCTATATTGAAGGGATTAAGAAGTGGTAAACTGATAAATCCCCTACAAAACTGTAACATAATGTTAGAGGACAGACTCTAGTAAAAAATTCTGCAGAGATCCTGTTTGTGGTTGAATTCTATTCCTAATTTCAATCAGTGTGGGCACCACTGTGAAATAATTACAGTTGGATAAAGACACAGATTTGCAAACCTACCTTCTTGCTATTCACTTTGGTCTCTAGCCAGTGTTTCTGAGATTTCAGGACATGATCCACTTTTGTGTCTGAAATCCACTGAGAACCAAAGCATAAAAGGAGCTTCACCATTGATGGCATTTGGAGCAGTATCTGGCCATACATTGCAAGTGTCCCTACATGGATTCTCATTGCTTCTGGCCCCCATGGCATCATCCAGTAGTTGCCAAAATTGGCCACTTGAGACTTCTGAAGTAGTTGTCCCAATAAAAGAAAGCATGGCCTATCCATAGAAGGTGCAAGGGGACAGGGGAGAGAACAGCAAGAACAAAAAGGGAGAATGCTTCTGGATTAAAATAAAACCAGTTCAATAGGCCAAGTAAATAGCAAAAAAAAAAAAAAACAGTTGAAAAAAATCAGCCACCATCTGCCTCAAGAGGACTGATGCCAAGCCAGTCTCTGAGCAATGGCCACACTGAAAGCCAAAGTTCCACCATTTCTGCTTTTTCTAATTCAGTCTTTTATTTCTGATGCCATAAGGTATGGGATACCTCTCTGCACAGTTTGCATCAGCTGTCCCAGCTTTGTTTCCTCATAACTCCTTGTCCTCCCCCAATTTATTTGCTGGGAGACAAAGTGGGAAAATAGAGAACAATAGCCAAAACACTTGTGTGTTATCAACACTGTTTTAGCTACAAATCTGAAACACAGCACTGTACAAGCTGCTGAGAAGAATCCTACCTCCATCCCAGCCAAAGACAGTACAAAAATAAATCACCTTAGATTTATCATGACACAGAATCACCCCTTATTTCCTATATCTCTCCACAACTGATCCACGGGCAACAACATACAATTATGAGTAAATCTGTAAGACATCATGGCACAGCAAATACAAGGCATCAATATCAGCTCATCTAAGCTGTTACACTGCTTACCATATGGTCTGCAAAATACTTAATATGTTTATGCTAAAACAGTGATTCATGTACGCTATATCTGCCACCATAAGTTTGGTTACCTTTCCTGCATCACCCAGAAGCACCCAGAAGTGCTAAATACTGAGGGTTGGCAGTTTATTTACTGTTCCACCTTGACAAAAAGTCACTTCAGGTCACTGACCTCTTTCTTCTTTTACATTTCATACTACAAGGTGGTGTATGAGACAACAGTGATACTTCACTCCTGCTGGCTGCAACAGAAAGAGAAGCTGAGTGTTTTTCTGAGAATACTAAAGCTGGAAAGTCAGGGAAAATGTCACCACTTGAGCAAAAAACCATTACTTTTCCTCTTTCAGAAACTTCAGTGTATGAGGCAAGAAGTGAGCAGGACTGTAGCATTGTATCCTCCTCCACTCAGACTTAATAAATAAACAGAAACACTTGGAGAACAATGAAGAGATCCATAGGCAGCTACAAGCTGATGTTGCTCACCAGAGATGCAGTGTAATGCACGTTCTGATTCTTTCATGTACTCCTACAAACAAGTATAGAAAGATGAGGCATATTTCTTATTATTTTATTCTAAAACCTTCTTTCTGCACTAATTCATGTGCTTTGCTGCACACCTATGTGCTCATAGTTGCCATCTTGACTGACCAGAAAAGTTAAAGTCAAGTGACATAAAGGACAGGAGCTATCTTGCTTAATTTTAGATCTCCACAGTCTGGGTATCGACAGCTGCTCTAAGTTCACTTTCGAGTTTGTGGAGAAATATGTGCATGGTGCGGTTCACCTGAACTATTTTAGACAGCAGTTTTTATAAAATTAAACACAAAACTCATGAAACTGGTAACTTTAACTGGGAGCTCAAAGTGACATCATCACCATACCTTCTGGTATATTATAGCTAAAATACTATAGAGTGTTGTAAACATTCCATTACTAGTTTTAACAAATATTTATTAAGGGTTATCAAATACCAGTTGCTTGTGATAATAAGTTTTTGGATAACTATTCTATTTTAGGTATAGTAAGAACACACAAAAGGGCTTAATGTAAGAAAGTGGCTTCATCCTGCTACAATATGGTCTTGCATATGCTATGTTTCATCTGAAGAGATACTGTATCCAAATCTATACCCTATTGTCTACATGAGATTTTGTCAGATGTTTCTAATTAAATATTTTTCATTTTATTTTGGTTCAAATCTGGCATTAATTATCACCAGAAGTCTTTAAATACTCGTAGATTTCAAATTATCCTATTTTAGAACCTATCACAGTCGCATAATATTGATGCACTATACCGGACATGGTAATGCTGAGGTCATTAATTAAGCTGGATGAAAATAGACTACATGCAAGCTTCCTGCATCACCTTCATCTCAGAAGCAAATAAACATACATATAATTTACTGTTTATATTAGAAAACTACTGTACCACACTTTGTTCTTGTGGGACAGAAGTAAGCAGAGGGAGTCAAAACCAGAGTTTGGGTACTACAGTGCAATTGAGGCAGATCAATATTATATAAACATTTGAGAATCCAAATAATTTCTTCAGGTTATGAAAATAGGTTGCAATGTTGAGATGGTTAGACAGGTGGCAAACTGAGACTACAGTTTTATGCCAAAAACGTATCAAGTTACACAGTTAGTTCTACTACTGTCTACTTACTATCACACTGTCTGGTCTTCTCTTCAGCCCATCCGAGGTATTCATGTATGAGCCTTGTTTTTGGGCAGAGAGCATTCCTTAATGTTCAGCCACTACTATGAAGCACTATTCATTTCTATAGGGATGCTCACATTTCAAATGTTGTATAACATTTGCTAATGTTATACAAATAATAAGAATAATGAATTAAAAAAATTGCCATAGGTTTGATTTCAAATGCTTGTAAATGGGCAGATTTTCCCTCTCTCCTTTGGAAATGAATAAAATAATAGAAAGTCTCTGAAATAAAATGCATTTTTGTTCTCAGATAAAGTGCCTGTTAGACATTTTACAGAGCTGACAGAGTTTAAAAAAGATTCAGAAGGAAGTCAGCTTGCTCGTATTTGTTTTGAAAATGCACTCCATACTAACAGACTTAGAGGGAGCTTAATTACAATCAATGGAATAATTAAGTTGAGGGAAATGTGCAATAGAGAACAAAAATGAATAGAAAACATATTCACAACTGTACCTTTGGGCAAATGCATTATAGGCACAATATTGTCATTATGCCTCTGAAATCACATCATTATTTGCTCTGGTGTATGTGTGGGAAGCAGCCTAGTTTGTATATGGCTTTTACATTCATATTCTGATCCATATTTAAACATTTTACAAATGGTGCACTGTAGTAACACTAACCTTCACTTAGCATATGTGTAATTTGGTGTACAGCTGAACTTTCACAATGCATTCCTAATTCTGAAAAAGCACTGCTATCTAAAAAGCTCTGATTCTCCCCTTCTCCTCACAGTCTACTTATTTTAGGACTACTTATAACAGTTTGTTCACCAGAGTTTGACTCACAGTGAACAGCTCTTTGCAGATGTATTATTTGCTGGTTCTAGTCTAGTTGCAGTAGCCAACTGCTACTGTTTCACTGACCACAGCTCTCTGATAAATAAAATGCACACCCAAAAAGGTCTCCTAGAACAGGTAGTTTCAGGAGTGAAATGGTCTTAGGGAGCCTTATCATGCTCTTTTTAAATTCTGAATTCTTATCTCTTGGTGCACCTTGCAGTCCCAAAGCCATAAGTCTTATAATGGGAAACCTGCTTTTTTATCTCTTTTTCTAGCATTTGCCATGATAGACATAGAAGACAGAGGGAGAAGAAGGAAACAACAACAAAAAAAATTCTGAATCACATTTTGAGGTTACAATTAGAGAAGCCTAAATACTTTAAAGTGGTCACCAACATGCACATAATTCTATCTTTGAAAGGGCTAACACAGTGCTTTGCACAAATACTTAGAAATAAATGTTAAATGTCTAAGTATTTGCACAAATACTTAGAAAGAAAATACATCTTCTCTTGTGTGTTTAACACCAGAAATTCCTATATTAAGAATGAAAGTACCTTTGATATCGCCAAACTGATTTCAGAAATTTTAATACAGAACATTTTGGTCCAGGGACTATGCCAAACCTTTAAAATGCCCTTTCAATATGATACAAAATTGATCATAGATGGTATGCATACATATAAAAATACCAAAAGGATAAAAATCTTGAAATTATTCATACTGATTGTTTAAATTCTAGAAAATAAATGCAGCAAGGTGTTAGCTATGCTAACTAATCTTTTATCATTAATGGGACAACTTGTTAATGGATGGGGTTTTAATCTGAAATATGCAATATGCTTTGTATTACTCTGACTGAGTTGGTGAATAAAAAACATTTGGGTTCTGAACTGAAGGTAGTGTAAATGATCATCTATTTTTGCATGCAAAGCTGATAAAACAGTAACGTATACAAATACACTGCTGATGTTAACAGCTACCTGAAATGCAGAGATAATTTTTCCCACAGACCAAATGTTCATGTTCAATTTTGAGGTGTCAAACATTGCATAAAAAATAGCATAGGCATGAAAGAAATAAGGAAGAAATTCGGTGAGAAAAGAAAACTTACATTTCTTTTCAGGATTCCCTGTACATTTAACACCAAATGTCACTGGAGTGGAACTTAACCACAATACAAATCAGCCTTTGTAGATTGCTAATAATGCACAGGTAGCAAGGTGGATATAACCTGTGAGGAGGCACCTGGGCTTCCTGCAACCTCTTGGGTGTTTGGAAAGCTCTATTGCTCATTTAATCCCTGATCAGCACAGAAGCTCACTTGGTTTCATTCCCTCTCTTCCTTGCACCTTCCCATTCTGCCACATCCTTTTCTTAGAAGCAATGCAAATGGTTCCTGTATGAGCATGGACACTATCTAAATATGTGTAAGATGTGTCTATATGGAGATTTATGACCTTCACATATGAGTAGGATTTGTGGCCAAAGGCCACAAAAATCACTGGCAGCAAACTAGGAATGTCCAAACAAGCCATGGGAAACAATATAGACGTAGTGACAAAAAAGGGAAAAAGAAGACTGAACTTTGTTTCGTTTTGAAGGAGGGGAATAAGAAATATAATATAAAAAATATT
>VZRZ01007409.1:1109866-1179296 GCA_013398175.1 Climacteris rufus | reverse complement strand
CCTCCCTCCCTTATTGTCTTTCAGGTATTTTCTCTTTTTCAATATGCAGTAATAGGAAGGGTTTTTTAAATTAATATTATACTTTGAGGATTCATGATGCAGTAGTGAATGTTTTTGCCTTTGTATAGAGAACCATTGTAGGAAATGAGATTGCCATATCCAAGTTCAATGAAGTCTGATTTTTTCGTGTTAAATGCAATATGGATTGCATTGTTTTAATGGTTTACTTCCTATTTTTCCCTTGAAAAGAGGATGAACAGTGGCTGTGAGAGTGCTTAAGTGCTTGCTACTGCCTATCAGTGACTGCAGGTTAATTGTCTGTTCGGTTTAATACGACTTTGTGGGTAATGAAGGTGCTCAGTACTCAGCCCTTTCAGACTTGAGGTTCTATCCTAATTAGACTTTTTGCTACATTCAGTATGTAGTCTTAAAACCCATTTGCAATGCTTTTCACCAGGCTTACTCCCTAAACCAGCATGACTGGGATGAAGGGTTCTGTGACAGACAGTCAGGATACAGTTATTTTCTTCTATACTTGTGGAGAGGAGGGCTGCATCCCTTACTGGAAGTGTTTTTCAAGTTTTAGGTGTGCCTTGGCTTACTTAGTGACGTCCACAGCCAGTCTTACCTGGAATCTTCTCTTTGATTACCCCAGGCTGATGGGATGTCCAACAAGGCAGTGTGCCCTCTCCTCACCTGTATTTCCAGCAAGATGAGAGTGGGGTAAGTCTGCTGTGCTGTGATTGCAGCCAGAGCTGCTCTGAGTGAAAAACTTTCTCAAAAAAAGCCTCTCAAAACATGGCTGCTTGGACACAGTATCAGTAATAAAGTGATGGTGTGTACACAAAGGTCATAGTATCACTTCCATGGGTACCACAGGGAACAGGATCCTGTCCTTGAAGGTCTTCTAGATTAACAAGTGCTGTGTGATGCTTCTGGGCACCTGAAACTGACTGTCCATATTAAATTTTAGCATGGTGTTGGTGTGGATTTTGTGCAGTCTAATGATCCTTCTCCCCCAAAAACTTTTGGGCTCATTTCCAGTGGGCAGTGTGGATGTATCTCCCCATTTAATAGCATGGACTGAGGCTCCCTGGGTCAGCTGGGAGTTGCGATGCTGGGAGCACCATGGGGTACATGCTCTTGCTGAGACATACCGAGCCTGGTGTATTCTCCTGCACACTCAGCCCCTCTGCTGAGTGCTCAGGCTGTATTGTGCCCTGTTCATAACCACTTTGGGAACTGGCTAAAGGTATTTCCCTGCACACCAGTGCTGCTGTACCACCTCATCACTGTATGATGACTGGCACCTCAGCCTGACAGCAAACAAAAGGATTTCTGAGCAAGAACAGGAAGAATCTTCTAATCCTTTATAACTAGCTCTAGGAATATTTGTTAAAAGGAAAGCAACACTAGCAAATTACTGTATTTCGGTGTAGTACTACTCATACAACCACATGCTTATAGAGCCTTCTGTTTCCAGCACCCTTCCTCAGATGCAGCAGGGTGCTTTACACCTGGGTGAGGCAGATGGGGGTAGTGGTCCTCCCTGTCTTGTGTTTTCCTAGGTGGGGTGGAAAAGAAATAGAGGTGATCAGGAAAGCAGTGAGGCTGCAGGGGAAAAGACACTACCAGGGAGCAGGAAGAAGGGAGTAGAGGCTCATTTGGGAATAAGCTCTGCAGTAACTGGTTCCCCTCATTGATATATAACCCACATTTCTCAGGAAAAAAGTTTTTAGGATAATCCATTGGTCGAGTATATGAGAACTTAATACTGTAAGCAAGGTATCCATCCATAGAAATTGTTTAAAAAGGATACTTAACCAGAGTGTGTTTCAAGATATGTATCAAAGCATCAACAATGGGAGACCCTAAGTTGGTCTAAGTCAGTGTCACTTGTACCAGCCAACCATGTTATTTCATTATTTCTGAACTCTAACAGTGTTCATCTCTTCTTTCTCACAGTGCTTCTGTGCAGTACATCCTTTATGATTTGACATCTCTGAAGGCATTAACACTCTTTGGGGAATGTGAATCAAATAACAAATTCTCTTTGTGTCTATTCATTTCTTTTGCTTTTATTTTAGCTCGTTCCTATCAGAACAAAGCCTAAGAAATGATGTCTAGAAAGGGCAATTTCCCAACAGTGATTACAGTATGGGAAAATTTCTCTCATTGTGACGCTACCTGGAAAATTCTGAAGGTTGTTTCTGTCCAGGAATAATACCTATATTCCCCCTAAATGCTTAGGGATGGCTCTATGGACTTCTCAGTAAAAACGAATAAAAACCATCCACCTCCCTGCATCTTACTGAATTATCAAATATAGAGTACTGTCTGCTAAACCTTAATAATTACTATTTTGTAATCATTATGTTATTCTATAAATATCCAGTATTCTCTTAAACCAAACCAAACCAAACCAAATCAAACCAAACCAAAACTGTTTTATATTGTGATTCCAGAAAATAATAGCCTGGAGGGTGTTTTCCTATTTATTTATGATAGCTCAAACTAGAGAATTTATATATTTGTCTCATTTACAAGCATTACAATTATTTTGCCAGGGCAGAATTATTCCTATAAGCCCCTGTATCTAATTTCCCCTTCCTTCCTCCATTTTATTCATGGGTTTTTGTGAGATGGTTAGTGTATTGCAGATCTTTTTAGAAGTTTTGTTAAAGGTTTATTTTTCTATTTGACTTCTCATTCATTTCTTATTCTGCTTCTGAAGTGTAATTAACTCGATAATCTTCTTGCTGTTTCCTTCTGCCACTCCCAGGCCAGTTTTAAATGAATATGGGTGTACTGTAAAAAGTTTTTGGGAATATTATATAAATTTCTTCTCCACAATGACAAATCATTGAGTCATTTCAGTGAAACACCTTTTAATGATGTCGTGGGGACAGAAACTTTTACTCTTTTCTCTGGAAGTCCTGTGTAAACTTTGCACTGGCTGGGTGTGCACTGATGAAGGAAGGCAAATCTTAGCCTTGTTCTGTCCCTCTCCATGGGATAGCAGTGAATGGGCACCAAGGGCTCCCAGGAGAGACCAGGAATGATCCCTCTTGCTAAAATTAGGAAAGCCTGAAGTTAGTTTTCTGCTTTGTCTCTCCCAAATCAAGGGGATAAACTTGATGTTCACATCTCAAGTTTTCACTGGTCCAGAAGAACAGCTAATTAGGATATTAGAGCTCACTCAGTGCCAGAATTTTAATTACTCTTTTGTTTTAAAAAACTGGACAAATACTGCCCAGTAAATTTTATCCCCCAAAACCAGTATAGATGTAACAGTGAATGATAGATTTGTTCAGTATTTAGACCATACAGATATTTTTGCCAGATACAGATATTTAGCATTGCTGTGACATAAAAAAAGGTCTTTCAGGCAACGACTGGGGTCCCTCTGCCCAGCCCATCTCAGCTGGGGCACCCAGCTCTGAACAGCCCTGCTTGGATGTAAGGCAGGGAACAGCCTCAGATATTCCATTTGATACAAACATGTGGCCAGCCCAAGGTCACTGGACATTTGCCAGTGTAAGCCTGAGCTGGGGAAGTCTTGGGCTTTCCTGCTGTGGTTGCAATTAAATAGCAGCACTGGGTCCAGATTTCTCCTGTCTAAGGAGTGTGCGGGTGTCAGAGCTGCTCTGGCAGAGACGTTTGTACTTTATTCCTTTACACCACGGGCTTTCTTCAATGAAAGTAAGAAACATCATACTGGAATTTTATTTTGAGTGACACACTATGTTACACACACATATCTATATTAATTGTGCCACAGACTGAAAGCTTCATGTCCAAGTGAATGATCCTTTAAAGCATTTGGCAGCAATAACAACTGCCTCAAGGTTATGCCCTATCTCTTTTTTCTCTTTATGTCATCTGTAACAACTGTGGACTCTGACATTTAGTTAATTAAATTTGCCCACATTATCTGACTTAGTTGTGCAATGCCTCTTGAGGACGTAATTTTTGAAGGTAGTAAGCAAGAAGAATGGTTAACCTTGATGAGTCGTTTTGCCATAGTAGTATGTTATTCAAGCAAAAATTTAGGGTCTTTCATCTATTGCCTAAATAATAAACCTCAGGACAGTACATAGACATGAAATATTTAAAGAATAGCATAACATCTTTGAGGACAGATATCAGAACAAAGTGAAATTATCACAGATTGCTTCTGTACTACACCTACAAGTCTCTACCTACTCTAAATTTCTTATGGTGAGTGGTATTTCTCAGCTAACTGTAGTTTAGATGATTCCCATAAAATCTGTCTGAAATGGCTTTTACTCTCTCTGATGCTTTATATTTCCATGTGGATATGAAAAGTTGCTTTAAAGTTTTGTTTTGATATATTTGTTATTAGTATTACATTTTTAGGACTGGTATGGTCCAGAGCTGGATCCACATCTTTATGCAATTGTCCCTTATGTCTGATATTGGTAGCATTACTTGGAGATAGTCCTGTTGTGCTCTAGCCTTTATAGTTGCCTTAGATTCCCAGAGCTGCCATGCAGAAGCCCTACTGACACCCTCTAGTCTGTCTCTGGGCATCTCTGGACAGCAGGCTTGGTGTGCTACCTGAGCTGGGGGGAGGGTGTGTATGGGCCATATGTGCACTGAGTATGAGCCTCCAGCTGGGCTCCCAAGCTCGTAGTATTTGTGGTGAGACTGATGTGATTTTGGTCTTGGAGTCAGATCTGACAGATGAAACAGAAAAACTTCTGAAGCGATTTTTGGTTTACCTCAACATCTATTTTGTCTCATTATCTGAGGTTGCACAGATTCCTTTTTTTCCATAAAATAGTAAGATATTGATGTAATAAAAAAAGAACAATAATTATAATAATAGATGCCATAAATCACACAAGCTATTTCTCAAAATATGGTGATATTACAAATTCATTTCAGGGAGCAGAAATTCTGTATAATTTAAGCCTCCAGAATATCCCTCACTAAAACTTTTGGTGTACAGGATGAACTCGTTCATGGCACTAGCAGTTAGTGGCAGGCAATTTTCACTTGTTCTTTACTCTTACCACCCTTGGAGAACTATGGTTTGATGTTCAGAGCTTCACCTCATGGGAAGGGAGGGATGTCATGATACAGTTGGCAATTTACCAATGTGTTTATGGATAGAGAGTGAAACACAGGGCCAGATTTGCTCCAGCATAATGTGAAGTGCAGCACATATGAAGGCACTGGGAGTGACCGTAAATTACGTAATATTTGGCCCCTGCAAGCTGGCTGTAAAATCAGATGCAGATGATAAGATGTATGTCACACCACATCGCAAATTGAAAGCCAACCTAGAGGAATTTTCCTTTAATCACTGCGTGCCAGCTAAATGTATGCAGGAGAGCAGTTATTCTAAGTCTGAGATTAGGCAGATTGATACCAGCTGTCTGACAAATCTCTAGCACTAGGTAAGACTGGAGGTGGAGGGGAGAGAATTATAAATTTCATGCACCCATTAATGCACTCATTTAAACATGCAATTTAAATGCTAATTGATGTTAACTCAGCCCAGCACTAGCGCTGTTGTGTTCAGCTCTTAGTCACTTACTGTAACCTGGCTGAAGGAGTAGCAGTAAGGGGCTTGGCAGGATAGTATAGATAAAGTCAGGGATCAATTCAATATATGGTACGCTTGTTTCACTTCATTTATTGTTATACCTTCTGTGTAATTAGAAATAGCTGAATACAGGCAAGAAAATGTATTGTGACCATTCTGTTACTACATGCTGACCACTCATCTAATGAATTATATTTTCCATATTTTACATTGCCTGAAATCATTCTGTGTCTCAAAAGATCTTGACGTTCTTTATTAGAATGTTTAGGCTTAATGACATAAACAGCTAAGACGTCCCAAGGAAAATGAAATCTTTTCATTTGGTCTGAATGAAATGCTCTTTAACATTTTACCTTATTTTATTTTAGTCTTTTAGGTGAGAAAAAAGGATCAGTTCATAAATATTTATATGCAGAAAAAAAGTGTTAGTCATGACACTGAAAAACCGTTGTTTACTAAGATGTCTATACTTAAGTAAACCCCTTGTATTAACTTAAAGTGAAAATTTTGTTCTGTGGTTGTATTTTTCAAGTGCATATACAATCACATGGTAAATTTAATAAAGAGTGTAAATGCTTAGTGAAATGTTGTTAATCTACCTGTCACTGTTCAGTTCCTGTTATTCAAAAAGTTATTAATAGTAAAAAAAGGTTACAAAATGCTTGTGGCTGTAGTAAATAGTAAATTTTCTAGGCTAACTTGCTCTTAGTGATCAGTTTGGCCTACTTGCTTGTTTATGTAAGAGGTTAAATGCAATGATGGAGGTGGTAGTATTTTTATTAAGCAGCCAGAGTGCAGATTTGGCTCATGGTGTGTGTTAATATCATCTCCATACGCCATAAACCTGCTGGGTCAAATTCTGGGCTCTCTGCCAGATGCTGTGCTCAGTTACGCTGCTGTGAACCTGTGGCAGGGATGCAGTTTCAGGGGTGAAAAAAGGGGCAAAATGTGGCCTGGTTTGCTGGAGCCTTATAAAAATTGGAAGTGATGGAAGGAAGGCCCAATTCTTTGCTGTTTGCACCTAGGAAAAGTAAGTGTAAAATGCTAACAGATTGACTGCTGCAGGTTGATCATTTGAAACAGTGATATAAGGCTGCTGTCGGGAGGATGCAGGCGCTGCAGTGTGTAATTCCCATGAAGGGCTTGATTTGGGCCCGTCGTGTGAACAGACTCTTAACCGCTCAAGTGACTTTTGATAAGGACACAGTTCACATAAAGCTGGAGATTTTAAAAAAATGACAAAGCAGCCTCCTAGAGAACTTCGTATGGGAATGATTCTGGGATTTAAGAAGTGCTATATATAGGCCCATTGCAGAGGAAATTGAAGAGGGGAACTGTGAGGCAGAAGGAACACACAATGCACCAGAATGGCACAACTGTATATTTATCCAAATTTGTATCTTTAATTCATCACCTGCATTTGAAATATTGTGGCCTCTGCAACTTTTTTGCTATGATACAGTGATGTTATAGATCCAACTGTTTTACTACTGAATGACAGAATAATTTCAAATGATTTTTTAAGGTACATTGTTGAGTTCATTTTTTTTATTTTATTTTCTTTTCCTCCAGGAAGGTTGAGAGGAATGGTAAATTGGGGGGGATTTGTTCGAAGGTGAAGGGGATATAAGATTTTAAATTGCTTGGCTTATTGGTAGTGGTTTATCTTAAATTGTGCTGCTGCACTGTATTTTTAAATTATGTCAAGGGCACCTAGACCATATGGA
Organism: Climacteris rufus; assembly: GCA_013398175.1. Lineage (NCBI taxonomy): Eukaryota > Metazoa > Chordata > Aves > Passeriformes > Climacteridae > Climacteris > Climacteris rufus. The sequence goes on along the minus strand of VZRZ01007409.1, from coordinate 1,171,994 downwards.
ATGAAAGGAAAATAATGATTTAAGAGTGTATCTATCTATTTCAAGAACATTCTCACAATGTGTCAGCAGAACCACATGGTCTACAGTATCCAAGAGAGATGATAGGTCTAAAATAACCAGTTTGAAGGGATGGTTAAAACTGTCACATGTGTCTACAGTTGGGCACCTAAATCCAGCTCCAAAAGCTCGTGAAAGGAATGTCTAGTTCTTGCTGCTTTGTGACTACTCAGTACCACTAGTGCTATTCTGATATTAAAAACGGATTTCAGTGATAGTGAACATTTTGCCAGGAAGTAAAACTTTTGGTCTTGTAATGCTATGTGCTTCAACCTGGAGTTACTGGTTGTTTTGTCATAGTACTCTTGTAAGTTTTTCTCAACAATAGGAGATTACAAAAAGATGATAGCTATTGAGATTACCTATACAAAAAGGATATGTTTCAGACTAGCTTTCATAACTGATTCTTAAGAATATGAATCTGGATTGGATGCTATAAGAAGTGTCTTTTCTTGTTTTAATTTATGCAAGAGTCTCAGAGAATAGTTCTGCAGTACTTCTTGGCTCCCTTGGTAGTAAACTGGCATTAAATGGCTCCTGCTACTTTCCCTCCTTAAACTAGTGGTTTTTTCAGATGCATTTTTTATGCAGATTAAAAGAAAATGTTTTCTGAAATCTGTATAGAATTAAGTGCCTTGCTTTATCTGAGCCTACTCTTTCAGTAAGGAGCATACTCAAGGAACTCTACTAAATGTGTCTCACAGCAGTAGTGAAATGGCTCTCTGTGTCATAGCTCCCACAGAGAGGAGCTCCACGGTAGTCATTAGAAGTACAGGAAACATCAAAGGTGGCAACTGAGACTTGAGCCTTCCCTGCAAGAGGAAATCAAAGCCCAGTGGCTCTACCACTGCTGGCTATTTCAACAAAAAGCAGGCAGCTTTAGAAATGATCAGTAGTCATGGAAATGTCAGGATAAGTGATAGTGAACCAGCTACATAGAAGATATAATTTCTGACCCGGGAGTTAGGCAATGAGTTTGACCTGTATGGGAATCTCTTTTTTTCCAGTATTTTTTTTCCTATGGTTTTCTTAGGGATCTTTAACTGTAGGAAAATAGTGAGGGTAATGCAAATAAAATTGAAATCTCAAATGCAGGTGTGTGTGGATGTGACCGCAGAGTTCAGAGTGGTGAAAGTAGCTGCTGTGAAACAAAAAACCCTGCTTTCCTTGTAACCTTGTGCATCAGTGATCTTCCATTCCCAATCCTGTCTGGAAGGCATACACTATCTGCTGCAAATTCTTCTTCCAAAGCAAGTTCTTTACTACCATCAATAGCTGCTGGACTCAGTGGGTGAAAGCTGACACACTCCATGGAAGTTGACACACCTATATGTGTTTCATTCTTCTTGTAGCACTGTCCTAAAACCCTCTGGATTTCTGTGGGGCATCTGCGTGCTATTTGTTATACTGAAAATTGTATTGAAAACCAAACTAAGGCTAAAAATATTTTCGAAGAAGAAGCTCAAAAAAAGCTGATAGAGACTGAGGGTAGTCTCTTTAATGGATCAAGGGAATAATGGGATTGATTTGTTTTCCAGGAGAAGGTCTGAGATTTTAGATAGAGGCAAGTGGTTCTTCTTGTGGCTCTTGACTATCCTCAGACAACAGATTTTGCAGTGCCACAAAATAAAATTCCTAAAGATGATTTCAAATTCTCGTGTGGCAGGAAATACTATTAAGTTCTTCCCTGAGGAAAATGTTCTTAACCCTTCAGGCCTATCACCAATACAGAGCTTTACTCAGTCAGCTACAAAAGCTTTCAGTTAAGCAGAAATACTGTACAGTCAGTAAGTGGAAGGAAAAATAGAAAGTTGTGTTTTGAAAGCAGAAAGAGACAAGTAAATGTCCTCACAAAGGAGGACTGAAATGGAGAGCCAGTTGTCTAGAATTGTACTTTGGGCATCTTCACATCCAAGAATAATGTGGAAAAGCAAAGGGGTTTTAGCACTCCAGGGAGAGATCCCATCACAGCTTAGATGGCACCTTTCCTATGATTCATGTTATGATAGTATCTAGAGCAGGGACAGATTATTTCTGGTGTGTGGTGCTACAGCCTGGTACATTTTGAATGATATAAATTTGGGTCAGTCCAAAGCTGGCAGCTGGGGGACACAACCTCTTGTGAAAGACCAGGGAGACAGAGGTTCCCTCCTCAAGGTCCAAGTTCAGGAGAAGTTCAAGGTGGCTGCTCAACAGAGGCTTGCTTCTTTAAGAGGCAGCATTTCCTCGTTCCTGATGAGCTCCTTCCAACAGGCTCAGGTTCTTATATTCAAGGAAGAAAAAGACAGCCTTGCATGGCACCTGGAACTGGTAATAGCTTGCTGGTTGCCTTAAAACCTCAGGTGAAGTGCCACAGAGCAAACTGGGCATCTAATCCACAGTGGACAACACTAGCTGGGGCATCAGTGCCCTTAGCAAAATGATAAACTCACACATCGTTGAAAATGGACACTGGGAAATTAGGCAGTAATAAACAGGCCCAGAACTACTAAGTAAGCAGCTGTCCATTTACCAAGGAATTTAAAGCTGTGTAAGACTTGCCAAAGATTCTATAAGTGTCCCACTCTTATGTCAAAAGCAGAACCCAGCTTGCAAGCCCTAAATTAGAGCATTAACTCCAGCTCCATGTGTTGCTAATACATGCTCCTTGGTAGAATATGCAGAGATTTCTCCTGAGCTGAATTTTTAAACAAGTCTTTTGGTTCTATATTTTTTGTGAAAATATTAACTAAAATGAAACAAATAGTCAAGTTTCTTACCAACTGCTGTGTTTCAGGAAATATTAAAATAGGACACTGAATGGTTCCTAAAATGTACTTTTCTCCTACCTGAAAGTCAAAGCTAATAGCAGATAATAAGAACCCAATATGTCTTATTGGTAGGTCTCTCAGTAAAAGCTGTTCCATTTGCCCTCCAATCATTTTTTAATCAAACTTTAGAGAAAATTGCATATATCTGTATTCATTGAAACTGGCTGTAATGTTTTGCTAATTGTGTCACATATAATAGAGCAGGCCAATTTTTTGAAAGGAATAACAGGTGAATAATCATCCTGTCTGAATTCTGCTAAATAAATGTAATAACTAAATCTTAATACTGCTTGCACAGGGGTTAATCATCTTTCTGGGCCACACTCTCATCTGTGCTACTCACTAGCATGAAAGAAATGAATGTATTCCTCTTTTCTTGCTTTTTATGCACTTTATTTTCAGGGAGACTGACTTCCTACCAGTACTGAACACCATTTTATACAGCAAAAACCTTATTTTTCATGCTATGAATCCTTGAAAATGTCCATACCACGCGTCCATGCTAAAGATCTAGAAACTCAGAAATGCAAATCTGCAAACCAATGCCATCTGTGCTTTAGAAAATGAGTAAGGGATACCTGAGGTGATTCCCATGGTAAAATCAAGTTTAGAAGGGCAGCAGATTGGGTTGCTGGTCCTGAGCTGCCTGGGTTTTTGCCTTTGTGTCTGTGAGTGGAGTTAGGGCACTGCGAAAGTAGGGCTCTGCAGTGGTGGACTTAGTTAAGAAACCTCTGCCAGCAGAGTTCAACTCATTGCAGTATGAACCTGCCTTTACTCTTCAATGCATGGCTTCCTTTAAGCAAGCCAGGCAACCACCTTCCTGCTACCATATTGGCTTTGGTGGATTTTTCCTCAATACTCTTGTCCTCAGATAAGGTAATTCAACACTTTGTTTGCTTCTCCTGCTCTGTTTCCTAGTTCCTTGCATTGCTAAGTTACTGGGGTGCACTCTGGCTGGAGAGAAAGGCAATGATGTCCCACTTCATTTGCTGGCCAAAAGCTGCATGAGCAGCTCTTGCTGACACCAGTGCTAAAACTGCACGTCTGCTGGCTCACACTGCTCTGCCACCCAGCTGAGCGGGCAGTCTTTGGGAAATAAACAGCCTGTGAAGTGCTATCAAGTTTGTATTTCTGTCTTTCCTCAGCTGTTTCCCTCCCATCCCTCCCCACCTTCTCTCCCCTTCCCATCTTGCTTCTGGCTCTATCCAGAAGCCTAAATCCAGGAAGGATCAGAGCAGTATTAGAGTTCCTTAGTTTCTCTTAAAATTGCATTATCAATCTGCTGAAGGGGATGTGGTAAAACAGCAAGGGACTGAAGAATATGTGGTAGTGAGTTTAAGTGGGGAATCAGGGGATTAGCAGTGAATAGGAACAAAGCAGTTTGAAAAGGAGAAAAATGCTGGGAATGAGCTTCAGGGGAAAGAAATATACCAGAGAAGAACTGTGTTGTAAGGTGCCATTAGCCAGAGGGTATAAACTCAGAAAAAGTATATGAACATCAAGAAGATCAAAGAGGTTTGATAGGAAATAGAAACATGGTAAAAGCAAATCAATAGAAGTAGGAGGAATAATTATATGAATAGTTCAAATATGCAGAAAAAAACAGACAGAGAAGTGAAAAAGATCACACAGGTAATAAATATTTAGTATAGCTATACTGTGAGGCAGACAGTTTATATGTGGATACATCACAGGGAATGTAAGGGAAGAAGAATGGTTTTACAAAAGAGAAAGCAAAAAACTAACAGATAAAGTGTTTATACTTACAGAAGGCACCCAACAAGACTTTATTTTACACACTCTATTATGTATTTAAATAGCCTTTGAGACTGAAAAAAGAAGGCAACGGTAATTTGTAGGTCTTACAAATCAAATTCAACATGTAGCAAATGTTGAAATACTGCAGTGAAGATCTGTGTTAGAAAATAATTGTCAAAGGTAAGGAGGAGATGCTGAGCAGGACTTTCCTTCCTGAGTCAGCCTCTGCACAGAGTATTTAGAAAGAAGCAAAGAAAGCTTTAAAAGTAATTTTTATGTCTATTTTGACATTTAATTGAAGCAATTACTTATGTAAAACTTTGATTTCTCTGTCATACAATACTTATTAAAGTTTAAGCAGAGCAATTTGAAATGTCAGGATAATAAACCATGAAAAATAGAAATAAATATGCAACATCTCAGGTTTTATTACAGACTTACACTACTGTATGCATTAGAAAAAGTAGTATGAATAGCTATTGAGAGAAGGATGTGGAGGCTGATAATCAGGTCTGGAGCAGCTTACTGATTTCAAAGTGAGATAAGCATTAACCAAAAACTTGCTATGTTCTGAACATTTCACTGATGAGTTTAAGTAGGTTGTATGTGAACAGAGATACTCCAGCTGACTGGAGAGCATTCCACAGTGCGTGAAGGAGTAGATAAATACACGGAGTATGAAAAGTACATCTCCTCAAGAAGAGGGGTGTTGGTTGGTTGTGGTCAACTAGAGACCACTAAGTGTTTAGTCTTTAAATTCACTAAAGAAGCAAAGCAAATAAAACTTCTATAAACTTACCCATGCTATTGAAACCATGTGAAAAATTAAAAGTGCTATTTCCTTGTTGGGATTCTACCTTGAGTTATGTAACACAGATGATGGTGGTTAATTTTGATTTTAAATTACTACTGAAAATGGATCAGGAAAAAGAAAAAAGGTCTGAAAAAATGTTATCTTTTAAATGACATATCCAAATTACCCATAGTATGCTGATAGCCTTCTCATCCCAGCTCTTGTAATCAAATACCCTTTTACCACTTACCCTGTATTTCCCAGATGTGTCCCTCTTACCTGTTGAAATTCTACTCTGCTTTCCACATGGCTCCAAGCATGATTTAAGCATGTTTGGTTCCAGAACCACTGGGTCTTCTCCCATTCCATATATATCTATGCTATGACTGTTTCTTGGAAACAGATACATGGTGCCTTGGGTTGGAGGTATGGTAGAATAGGTGGAGTTTCCTACCTTGCTTTCATTCCTTAGGATGTTTGTATCACTGTAGCCTTTCTAAGCCCTTCATAGGGGGAAAACACCCTCTCCTGAAAAGACACTGTAATTAAGCTTATAACCAGAAAACTCATTTGCAATTAGTAAAATTCAGTTTAGATATGTAATTAAGAAAATAGGGCTAAGCTTATAGATTTCTCGCCTGCTTGACTTTTGGTAATACGTAGAGGTTGGTTCAAATCACACAGAGTCACATTGAATTAGAAGTATTAGAAGAAGCTTTCAGCTTAAGATTAGGCATCTGGCTGTTAAGCTTTATATGGAGATCAGGCAGTACAGATTAGAAAGCAATTAGCTTATCCTAAAATATGTGCTTTTATCTGCTTGCTGAATAACTTTCTAGACTCTGTTTGTGCTGACTAGGACCTTGTAGCTCTCTGGTGCTGAGTGAGATGCCCTCATGCATTTCATGTCACGCTGCAGAAACCTGTGATGGAACCTCCCCTCCCCACCTCCATCAGGCATCCCAGATCAGCAATCATCTATGTCCAGTCAGCAACTGAATCAAGGAGTTGAGGCACTGCACAGTTAAATCCATGTCACACTTGCAACCTGAGTCTGCACTTTAGTCAGTAGTGGGACCTGTCACTGTTTATCAGTGCATCACCACTGCAGAAGCATCTGTCCAGTGCATCCAGTGATTTCCAGATATATTTTGTGCTCACAGAAATAAGTTCAGTATCAAAGACAGTCTTCTCCTGGATCAGAAGGCATTAATTTCACAGCAAAAGAAAATAAAAAGCAAAAACAATTATAATTCTCCCAGGAGGAGATGTGAGGATTTAAAGTAACAGAGAGTGTAGCAGAAGAACAAATGGGTATTAATTACCTGATTTTAATATTAGCCTGAAAATGAGAAGCTTTGTTATTGCAAAGTCAGGAGGGCCTGCAAAAACCTAATTGAAATGCTGGGAACATAGTAAGATTTAAGGAGGGCCTTGATGTATTTAGGGAAGACATTCTCTGGGATCAGCAATCCTACATCCAAAGAGTGTATACCACCTCCTTGAAAGCTTTGCTTGCAGGCATTTCCTTGCAGATATACTAGCAACAAGGCTGGGAGCTTGCCGTCAGATATGAAGATGTTAAAGAACAAACCAAAGAACAAACGATACAGATGATTCCCATTGTCTCCAAACAGTTGTTATTTATCCCAGCTGATTCCAGGGCTACAGTGAGGTGGGTGAGCACTTGTGATAGATCCGATCAGCTGGCAAACTGGTTAAAGAAGATCCACATTAAAGCATGAGATGTAAAAGCTACTCCAAACAGCAAAAGAAAAGAGGCTTTTTTTTCAGGCAATATTTAATGTAGATAACAGGTTTGGCAGTGTGTCACAATAGAAGACTATCATTATCACTCTACATTTTGTTTACCTGGTAAAATCTACAATGACCCAAATGGGTCCAAATTATGTAATTATAATAAAAACAGATACATATTTTCAGTGCAAAATAGAACAAAACTTGTTGAATTTTAAATGAAATTTTGATTGGTAAAATCAGCTGTGCCATGGGCCTGAATCTATATCAATATTGACTCATATGGCAACCACCTGTGTCTCAAACAACTGTGGAATGATGCAGGTCAATGTGACAATTACTGCATTCAATTAAATAAATCATACAGAATGGGATATGTAAAAAGAAATAAAACAGTACAATAACATCTCCTTCCATCCAGAGGCAAAAAAATAAACACAAGGAGCTTAATCCTTCTAAATCCCAATTTCAGCTGTTCACATGCTCACTTTTAAATGGCTCACTCACTAGAGTACAAACTGCCCGTAGTCATTACCAATGTTTAAACTCCTCCCGTATTTCATCCATTTTCTACAGCCATTCAAATATGTGGTATCATTACCTAATAAAGATAATGTGGAAGCTTACTGGTCATTTTTAGCCTATTTCCCTGGTATTTTCTTTATGCCTTCTGTTTGCTTTGGGTACTTGTTTATGAACATGTAAATATACTAAAATACTTTTTTCTTCCATAAATAACTGAGGGAGGGACAAGAAATAAGAAACCCACTGGTTAAAATTTTAAAAGTGGCTATTTTGTATGTAAGGATGAAATACTTGAAGCATTCATTCTGCCTAGGTGGGAATGGATAAAAATTAGTTGTTACATGATAATAATTAATAGTGTATAGAATAAAAATGGCATCGATAATTAGCATTCAATTAGCATTTATCTTTCAGTTTAATCTCTCCTATGGCTCTCCAGTTTATATGTCACTTGCTTATTACAAGAAACTTCAAACTTTTTTTGTAGGATGACTAAAATCCTTGATGAGCTGATTATTGGTATGCTGAAATCATTATCATTTAATATTATCTCATTTTCTTCCTGCTCTCCTCTACCTGAGGCAAATTGATAAACAAGTAGAAGGAAGTCTCTTACTACACAGTCTTTCATTAAACTGTGAATTCTTTTGCTATGGAAATTGTGGAAACTATGATTTTGCCTGAATTGAGAAAGATATAACCGTATAACCGTAGGGTTATTAAGCACAATGTATTGTGGCATCTTACCAAATGACATCTGAGCCAATCATCTTAATACCCTTCACAATTGATGGAGAGAAATAGGCCAGTGAGGGCTCAATTCATCTCATCCTAAAATAAATGTCTGAAATAGGTCAGGAGAGCTGCAGTGTGCAAAGACAACCTGAGGAGGATAACTCAGGTAGAGAACTCTGCAGAGAGGTGAGGCTGATCTTACCCTGCAGGGTACTCACTCAGGGAATCCTGCAGCACAGGCCAGTGCAAAATAGATGAACATCCTGGGGAAATACCACCATATACCTGTCTCATTTTTGTATGCCTTTCTTAGCATTCATTTTTTGGACACTGTTGGGTGCAGGATAATGGAACACACTGACCTTTCTCTGGACAGAAACAGCAACTGCACTGTCCCTTACAGTCTGCATACCAAGGGTGGTTAATGTTGGCTCTTGAGATGTCCAAATATGACAGTCATACCATATGACTGGCTTTTTAACATTCATATACACTGCGTGTTTTTTCCCTGATTCAAAATGTAAGGTGGACTTAGAAGTAAATGCTAAGCTACAGAACCCATGTAAACTATTTTATGAGAGCATGAGAGGCAGGCTTTGACAGTGGGAGAATATTTTAAGTTAGATGATGGAAAACGATGTGTGTCTATGTATGAGGGCATGAGAATTGTGAGGACAGATGTAGGAAACTTGAAATTGTGTTCATTATGGAAAAGTATTTTAGACAATAAGTTATCTAGTCTGAGACAAACAAAAAGCCAGTAGTTAAAGCAGTAACCACAAAAGAAATCTACATTAAAAAGATAAGCAAGAAAACTGAGCAGCAAAATTCCTGGAGCTCGCACACATGTGGATTCTCCAGTGGCATGGTCTGAGTTTGACCTTTCTCTTGTTTTTGCTGGAGACCTTCTATACAGCAGAAACATTAATTCAGTTTTGTTTTGTGTAAGGCACTAACTACATTCAGAAAGCCCTGAGAAGTCACTCCACATCACAAATCTTGTGCCAATTCAGATAGGAGAGAAACTCATTGTGAAAGCTATGAATTGATCTCAACACTTATTTCATGAGAAATCATATGCTGTTTCCCCATAATGACTGTCCATTCACTGTTCTGTGCTCACATAGACAAGCTGTGGATTTTCAGCTTGATTACTTTTAATAGCTCCACACTACCAGGATCTAGCCCGACAAAGTAAATTGCACCCGAAAATAAATTGCATCAAATATTTTGGCTCATTTGTGTTACAATCTCAGTGAATGAGATTAAAGTTAAGTAGATTTATCATTATTTGAATAACAATTGCTCTTTTTCTTTTTTAAAACTGTAGAACTCTGCCCATATAACTAGAGGACATTTTGGTCCTGAAATTTCTCCTTCTGTTTTCCACAGCTTGTTTGGGGCATGCTTCCTGTGTCTGAAAAAAATAAGAAAAAGAAAAGGAGTAGGCACACTTCCTCTGACGCTGCAGAATGAGCAGGACATGAATCATCTCTTGAGAATTGTTTTTTTTTCCCAAGTCCTAATGTTCTGTGCCTTTCCAGCTATCATTTGCTTACTATATTCCAGGTGGAAAGAAAAATCCTTATATATATTCAGCTGTTATTTGAGAAAGTATAATTTATAAAATATTCTTTTCACAAATTCTTTTCTACAGAAATCTTTGGAAGCTGCTGTACCATCTTTTTTGTATTGCTGGAGGGTTATTTTGAAAAATAACTAGTTTTCATATCTTTTTGCCTTGTATCAGTATTTCTAATTACTGTAAAATACTCTGCAGTTATCTTGTTAGTGATTAAAATCATGCAACCATCTGAAGTTTAAAATATCAAGTCTACATATGCCATTGTTTATGGTAGATTTTATTGTCATTTTTAGAGATAAAAATCAGTTTGTGTTGCCTGATATTCAGATCTTCACTTACTGTTCTCAAAAGCTTAGAAGGTGACTATAATTAAGGTATGAATAACAGTAACTAATAATGAGCAAGTTAATTTTAGTCTCAAAGTTATATCAAATCTTTAATTATATGGAGAAGAGGCAATAATGGCTGTGGGCAAAACTTACTATTCTTATTTATGGATAGGTAACATATAAACATTAAAAAGATGCTACTTGTTCCAGTATCTGTTTCTATTTTTCCCAAAAATATTAAATTCAGGCTATGAATTACTTGGTGCTTTATGATAGTTTCATAAAATTAAATATCTAGTATGATAGGTGAGAAAGATAAATGGATGGATAGGTATATATGCTTTACATAGAGAATATATTACTGCATAAAAATAAGATAATAGGTTCAGTACAAAAACCTTTATGTTCAGTAATTGTGGTTTTATGCATTTCAGTTTCATTTCTAGCTTTTGAATTCTTTCAAAATCTAGAAACCTCTCCCACACCTTTCTGCAGAAGGCTGATGATACTCCAAATCTAACTTCACTTGCTGATCTAAAATCAAGATTTCAAATTACACATTACTTTAGACAAATACTCGGACTTCTCTACTTTCCCTGTTTACCAAGGACACCTTCATACTCTCATGACTATTGTCTCGGTTTTGAAAGACAGGTGTCTGCTAAGAGAGGTTGAACCTTCCCTTAGGACAGAGAACGTGATTTTCCCCTCCCTCCGAATTATTTAATTTTGAAATCAAGGGTTCTCAGGCAAAGATACGGGAAAAGGAATTACAGTTCTTTACTAGTATTTATAAACAAATAATAACAATAATAACAACCATAAATAGAACCAGGAACTAATAGCAAATAACTTTCCCGTGCGGTGTAATCACGGTAGAAAAACAAACAGCAGGGGGCGCTGTTGAGCTCCCGGTCGGGCAGGGCGGTTGCGATGACTCCTGAGCGGCTGCAGGGGGCGCTGTGGCGCAGGGTCAGGTCAGCCTCAGGCAGCTGGCAATGGCGGACAGGCTGGAGAGCAGCCAGGCAGCTCAGAGCGGCNCTTCTGCAGTTACAACAGATGTTGTGGTCCCAGGCAGAAGAGAGGAGCAGGCAGCAAAGGCAGCTGGACTCTCCCGGTAACTGCTGCGAGAAAACGCAGCCCGGGGAAACGTGCTCTTTCCCAGTAGCAAAAAAGGTTGAATCAAAGCTCACCCAACCAGGAGAAAGAAAGCAGGGCACAGTTGGATTTTTCTCTGGTCGCAGCCAAAAGCAAGAGAGCAGCCTCTCCTCTCCCCTTGTCCGACGAGAGTGAGTGCCTCTCCCAACAGCCGGCTCGGCTCTTCCCTTACCTGCCTCCGCCCAAGCACACCCTTTGTTTCCCACAAAAGAGTTAATAGCCCCCATATCACCCAGTCATTTGTTGCTTAGTAACAGTGATTGAAGGAAAAAAAAATTCCAAGGCATCCCTGAACCTCCAACAACTATGAATCACAGAAATAATTGACTGCTCTCAGAATTCTAGGATTTTAAAACATGTGGCACATGGTGGCTTTGGTCCCTTCTCCACCCTCAGACAGGAGGTAAGGTGTGTGTGTGTGTGTGTGGTGCAAGACAAGGACCCCACTGCAGAAACTTGTTTTAACTGTGGATTGGGAGTGAAACTCCAGTTTCTTGCTGAACATTCAAGATCTATGTATTGCATCCACTCCTTCCCCTTCTATATTTCCTAAAACACTGCTAATATCCTGGGCCAAAACCAGCTTACCAGAAACTTACTTTGTCCTCAAGTCCTAACATTGATTCTGAATCTTCATCTTTGCAGCTCTTCCTGAGGAAAAATACAAGGTTAAAAGGAGCTCTAACACTAATGTCTTAGAGGAGCAATTGAAAGTCATAAAAGAATACATACATATAGTATTTTTGCTGCAAAGTAGAATACTATGTAATTAACATATTGCTATATATTATATTCCTGCCATCCCCAATGATTTGAGGGGGAAGGTCGCAATGCCCTAGTCTGTAGACATTGTCACACTTGGGCCAGACTGAGAGCTACTTTCCTTATGCAGAAGGCTAAATCAGCACTTCTCTGTTGGCACAGCCAGAAGTGTACAAAGGTATAGGCTAAACCCTTATCAGTCCTGAAAATAAACTCAAAGTCAGCAAGTACCAAATCCTCTCTCTATATTTATAGATAGCTGCTGTCATGCTACTTCTGTTTGACTCCAGCCTACAGGTAGAGATCTCACCTTCACCTGGCATCTGCAGGAGTTGTCATCTGGAATGGGGTCTTGTGATGCCCCTTGATGGAAAAGGAAGCAGTGACTTCAGATTCAGAGATGAAATTTGACATGGTTGAGTAAGCAAGGAACATGATATTTTCTAGATGTCTTGTTGGGATGCTGATGTTTGGCTGTTTAAACTATTCCTATTTGTTCATTGAAGATATTTTCTATTCTGGCAAACAAGTTGCCCAGCTCTGCACCACACACCTTTAAGATAAAGGCTACTGTGTAGAAAGAGACTTCCTTGCAATTCTGACTTTCCCCAGGTAATAAGTATCAAGCACCAAAAATAGGAAAGTCATCTTGCTTCTGCTCTTGATGCTGTCCTGGCTCCTGACAAGAGAGAAGAGAAAACCTTCTAACTAATACAAATAATTTCCTGCACTACTAGAGGCAAAGTAATATAAAACCCAGGAACATTGAATATTCAGAGTGGTATAGAAAGAGTAGATGACTCAAACTACTTCTCTGCAGTTTCTCACTGAAGTTCTTGATGAATGAAAGTTAGCTTTCTTCTGAGTTCCAGCTGTTCCACTGAGCCTTATGAAGATATGACAACACCACTTGATATTTTATTTTCATGTAATGATTAAACGGGTTCTTCTTCCCCTCAGACTGAGAAATCCACTTCTGTTCAAAATATGGAACATCTGTCTGAAAAGAAGTGTCATACTTGCTGTTACAAAAGATGCCTCAGATCTGATTGCAAGGGCACTTGTGTATGAATAAAATCACTCTAGTACAAAAGTATTAACCAAATTCTTGTATACCATTTAAATGACTGATTGATGGTGATGACTGATGATTGCTGTGCATTAATGCCTGAAGCTTTATCAGGCATAAAAGCAGTATTCTGTCTGGTAGATAAGGAACAGATTTTGTAATTTGTAGGCCAGATCCAGTGAGAGCATGTGAGGTCTTTTCACTGTATTTAGTTTATATTTTGTCCTGAGACTGAAATGGAATCTGTTTGCTTTTTGCTACCCCCAGCCTAGTGGAGGGTGTGATTCCCAGCAAGCAGAGCAGTGTGTCCCATAACCATTTCCCCAGCTGATGAGCTGCCTTTGTTCTCTTATACACGTTGTCCTGAGGGCCATTTGGAGGAGGCAACGTGTATATGGTTGTAGTAACACACTGAAATGAAACCAATTAAATAATAACAGCCTCAGAAAACAGCTGCTCTGAGATAACCCATCAAGCCAATTTCAGCTTCTCAGACATTAAAAATGTCATTGGCATTGGTAAGATAATTTAACTGTATTTATTAAACTTGCCTATACTGTTAATCTGCAAACTGAAGAGAGGCTTGGGTGATTTCTACCTTCTAAAGTTATTCTGGGGGATGTTACAGCAAGGTAGATCCAATAATTTTTTATTTTATTCTTGGTGTACTCTTAGTATTAAAGGGGAAAGATCCTGGAAGGATTGAAATAAGTATTTGGTGTTTATCACTTTATGGTGGGCTGATCCTGGCTGGATGCCAGGTGTCCACCAAAGTCCCTTAATCAGTCTCCTCCTCAGATAGACAGAGGAGAAAAAGTAATGAAATGTGTGCGGTCTTCCTATGGAGGTTACCACCACCTCCTACTCCAGTTCGACTTTGGATGTGGGAGGCTCCTCCCTTGGGGAGGACTGGGGTTTGAGGCCAGCCCCTTCTTCTAGAAGGGAGGTGTGTTCAGGGCTTCAGACCTACCCACCCTTCCAGAGGTTTCTGTTAAGTTTGGTGCTTCATTGGTTGCAGTTCATTGTACGCTCCCCTCAGTTGTTTTAATTGGATCCTGAACCCCTGTTCCATCCCCTTGTCCTGTATCCTATTGGTTGTTTCCCCCAACTCCTCCCAGTTCTCCCCTTCCTTATAACCTGTTGCACAAAGCCAAGAGCCCTGGAGTCTCTTGTCAACCTTCTCCTTCCTGGAACTCTTTGGCTGACCCTGCAATAAAGGAGACCAGGGGAAAGATCCCCTTCTGCAGCCCTTTGCCTCCTTGCCTTATTTCCACTGCACCTTTTCTGCTCATCACCTCGGGCCGCCTCACTCCTGTGTGAAACACCCACTCCTAGCCCTTAAGCAGCCACACCTGAAGTGAGCCCTTGGGCTTTTGGAAGTTGGTGCCTTGGTTGAGGGCAACCAGGTGAGCCAGGCAACTACTACATAGGTCCAGATAAGGACAGGGAGAAATCACCAGTTAACAGCCTAGGTAAACCATACAAGCTGGGGGAAAATAGTTTAGTTTATACCAATCAAAGCAGAGTAGGATAATGGGAAATAAACCCAAATCTTAAAACACCTTCCCCTCATTTGTCCATTCTTCCCAGGCTCAACTTCACTCATGATTTTTTTTACCTCTTCCCCCACAGAGGCACACAGGGACAGGGAATGGGGGTTGTGGTCATTTCACCACATGTTGTCTCTGCTGTTCCTTCTGCCTGAGGGGAAGGACTTTTGCTCCGCTCCAGTGTGGGGTTCCTCCCATCAAAGACAGTCCTTCATGAGCTTCTCCAGCATGAGTCTCAACATGGTCTGTGACATGGACTGCAGGGGAACTGTCTGCTCCAGTGCCTGGGGTACCTCTTCTATCTCCTTCTACACTGACCGGGGTGTCTGCAGAATTGTTTCTCTCTGTTTCTTGCCTCCTTATTCCTGAATTTTCTACCATAGGCATGTCTGATGGTTTTAAGCTAGAATCTTACATATTTTTTATTGAAAGTGTTCTGCACAAGTTTGTGGCTAAAATTGTCATCCAAAGGAACTATCATGTTTTTAAGTCCTAAGTGACAGAAATAGTAAACCAGCAATCTTTAATCTATATAGATATTTTATGTAGAAATTCTGTTTTCTCTAGTGCAGTGGACTGTATTTAGTACAATGTAAAACACGAAGAGTCTTCTTCCTTAAAATGAATCTGTGGGCTACAGAGCTGTTTTCCCCATGTATTTGAATTTAAGTTGTCCCTCTAATCACTTTTTGTGTCTGTAAAGTCCCTTGACTGGGCCTTTCATTTCCCTTATAAAGACTAAAAATGCCATGTTCTTTAATTCAGTGGGTTCTCTGAAAAATCGTGGTTGGAACTGATATGTTGCAAAGCTGCTTAGTTCAAAATACAGGCTATATGGGAACATCTTATGGTAAATGTAGTAACAAATTCTTTGAGTGAAATAAACATTTCCCTTTGGAAAACTCCAGTAAATTCTAATGACTACTGCCTACTGCTTTGCCTGCATGGCAGTATATTCAAATGGAAGAGGACAGTCTAGATATTTGATGATAAATTACTGAGTAAGCCCTTTATAGGTTAATTATTTCATTCTCTTTTTGAATGATTAAATGTTTGAGCTATATTTTGTGTATATTTTACAATGTTAGTAAAACTTTACCTTATTCAACTGAGGGTGCTGTTAACAGCTAATTCACCAGACCCAGTAAAGGTTTGGAAAAAGATTTAAAAAAATGTGATACAGCTTTGCTGAATGGTCACCTCCTGCTTCAGGCTTCTCTCTGTTGCTTATTGTGGTTGTCTGAACAAAAACATTCCTTTAGAAGTAAAACAGAGGTGAGGCTTGACCTTTTTTTCTACAAAATCCACGGAAGAATGAATGAATGAATGGACCAATCCCACCATCTACAAATGGCTACTCTCTCCATTGGAATGTAAGAACCCGGCACTTGCCTTCTATTGTTCAGCCTCCTCTGCTGCAGCTGCACCATTTCCATGAGTTTGCTGGGCGTCACAGTCAGAGTCAGAGTGGGGCCAGCATTTGGGAGGCTCCTTTTCTCTTCTGAACCCTCACTCTGGACATACAAACACTTTGGCATGTCACTTCTTTCAAAAGAAATGACAAATAATGATTACCTTTTGCTCTGCTTTGTGTTTTGGTTCTTATCTCTGTTCCCAACACTTTCTTGTGCTTTCTTGGCTCCTCTTTTTTTTTTTTTTCAGTTGGAACCTGGTGTTTAGTATAATTCTCCCCTGATCTTCTCTAGCTGTTTCTGGGGAAGGTCTTCATCTGGTGTTCATCAATACTATAACTGTCTAAGTAAGGGTAGCAGGTATTAGCCAAAGTATTTAAATTTCCTGAGATTCTTTTGATGTCTATAAGCTTTCTGTCAGAATGCAAACTAGGTAATCAGGTGTCCTTTACCATGCTTGAAATTCTCGACTTTGTGTCACAAATTGAAGCTCTAAAATCTTGTGTACATTTGATGAGAACTGCTCATGTTCTTGTAAATCTCTTGGGAATGTATCAAACACAGGACTTGGCATGCTAGTCTGTCTAAATCCTGTAGGTAACCTTGTTGTGCAAAAATTTAACAAAATGAACATTTGGTGTGTTAATGAACAAAGAAGTATAGGAAATTTAGAACTGGGTGAACACTGTAAAAGGAATAGAGTGATCTGAAATTTATTTGGATCCAGGGTTTTAATGTTGGTTTTTGTAATCATAGTAACAAAATAATAATAATTGCACTGTATCATATCATTAAAATGGATAATTTTAATGATGTATTGAGTTGTAGCAGGTAATTAATGTCTTGCTAGTACTTTGTTATTTAGAAGATATTAATGTTATAATTCACACTTTAAAATAATTTGAAGATTAAATCAATAAAAAAGCAAGTATGCATTTTTATCCCTTGGGATTATCACAGAATTTAGAAGAAAGTAGCACACAAAGAGAATAATCAGCAGAGCCAAAATATTGTTTTAAAGCAGCCAGGCACTTATAAATAAATAGAAGCTCATTCTGAAGGGCCTTCTGATGAAATAAACCCAGATGTTTGAGGCTGCTTTAATGGGAGATGTTTATATTCTCTGGGCATTGATACTGTTAACTTCAATAGTGGGAAATCTCTTGAAAGACAAGTGGCTGTCAAACCCTGCTGTGAATCCCACAGTGACTTTTCTCAGAAAATTGTTTATTGTTAGTGGGATCCAAAACACAGATTTTCATGAAGACTGACAGATGCTGTGATTTTTTTGGTCACTGCTAACACAGTAAGACCAATGCATTTCGGTAAAGAGAGTCAGGGGAAACATTTCCTTAGAAAATTATAATCTCCCCATAGACAAGCAAGTTCACATAGAGAGATATGGTTGGAGGCTGCTGCAAAACCCATGGCTGTTGTGTTGGTATTTAAATTATTTATGAGAATGGAAATGTTAACTTTTTATGTAAATAAAAAGGATGAGAAGTTCTTACAAAGCGAATGATGTTAATACTCCTGCTCTTCACACATTACTTTTGCTCTCAGAATGACTTTGTCAGAGTCTTTTGAATCCGTGGGAGGTTTGCCAATGACATTAGCACAGTTTGGATCAGATCTATAGAGCTTTATAGTATAGTACACAGAATATGAATTATGAAAAACCTATTGAAACAGTTTTATTCAGCTTTCTTTAGGAACAAATGAAACAGCTTTTGAAACTGTGCACATCCTTTTCTGAGGTTCCCTGGCAGGTAGAGACCCTAAAATACATGATTTATGTTCACAGTTAGATACTTAGTCATTTAAACAAATTGATCTGTGCATATAGTTTACCAGAACTTTAAAATATGCATGTATGATTTTGGCAGCTCTGAAATGAACTGGCAAACCAGGATGTTATCCTTCCATATTATGGCCTTTGCAGTGTGTGATTTACCCATTTACATAACAGTTGTAATAGACAATTAGTATTATTATGACTGGAGCTACAATAAAGCTCCTTAAAAGTGGTGGACATAACATTTTATTCCTCTCAGGCTGAATGACAGATTGAATAACTGATCCTCTCTTTGGAAGTAACTGAAAAAATACAACAGTGTCTTTAACCACGAATCTGCTCAGGAGCCCTGACTTCTGCCAGCTCTTCTGTGCTGTGCCTGCAAATAGGCTGGCAAAGTGCTGATTTAGGATTGCTGCTCTGTGTGAACAGGGTGTAAGCAAAGAAACATGCATGAAAACCACACACTCCAAGCACATCCAGAAGATGGTTTTTGGTATGAACCTGAGAAGAAAAAGGCAATTAAGAGATTTACAGGTTTGGATGCTGATGAAAATTGGGTTTGCAGTCATGGGTAAAAAAAATGTTTTGTTTTTGTTTTGATTTTGCTTTGCCCATCCCAACCCCCCAAGAAGAGCCTGAGGTGAAGAAAATTCTGATCTTACAGCAAAGGTTCCTCTTTACAGACACATTCCATAAAACTTACACTTCATTTTTTTGGTTCTCAAATGGTAAGAGATTGGTGTTAATTATGCCTCAGAATGTGTCTGCCACATCACCAGAAAAATGAGAAGGGTCTGATTTTGGTCTTATGTTGTCTGTTGTGCATTATCCCTATTAGCGCAGATACTCAATTTAGCTTTCTACTAATACAGGGGAATCTTTTGCTGCTATCAGCTTATATTTGCCAGGAGAAAAACATCAGTTCACTCACAGATCCAATGGAGACTGGTTATTTGGTAAAGAAAAATATCCTCCAAGGCTAAGTAAGACTTTTCAGTGTCAGTGCCAGCTTGAGAAAGGCCAGACTTTCCTCCTGGTTTCCTCAGACAGTTGTTAAGACCCTAAACTGCATTATCCTTTAGGATGCTGAAAGTGCTTGTGTGCCAGCATGTCTGGAGTTAGTCTCACAAATAGGCTTATAGAGTCTCACAAGTGAAAATTCCCCCTTTTTTGTTTTCTTAGCAATTTTTATTAGGTTCTGCTAGCACAGGGCAGAGGTCATGGGGGAAGGGAATAAGCAGCTGTGGGAAGGGATGGCTTTTGGGTTGACCTAAGCAGCTCTTCAGCAGCAAGTGGCAATTAGAGCCTGTGATGAAGCTGTGGAGCCACTGACACACCTCCTGGGCTGTGCGAGTTGCACTAGGAGGAGAAAGGATTCACAAAACAAAATTCTTTGCAGTGAGCATTGTGTTTTGTAATGTAGGTAACTTAGGAAGAATAACTGCTTTGAAAATCACTTTGGTAGGGATCTTGTTTTTTCATTCTGAACCTTGTCTGTTTTGCAAAGACACAACATTGCAGTGTGGTTTATCATAGCTCACGGTTTGCAAGGTCTCTCTGACTGCTTTGAAAAGTGAAGGCAAGTAATTTTTCTCTGTGCTTGTCCATTAACCTACACATGTAGCATTAATAGAGAGACCTTGTATAGTAGGCTGTGTAAAATTTAGTGTCTGGTTTGTGTCCTTTACTATGAAACATGTTACTATTTCATATTGCAACCTCAGATTCAGATAGAGTTGACCATCAATTATTCACGGAAAAGTTATCTCAGTTGCAGATGAAATTGGACTGTTGATGCACCCAACCACCATCTGCCCTCCTGTATAGCATTTCTGAATCTAACGTGTCACCAAACCTGATTCAGAGACAAGCTATCTGCTTTTGTGTGCTCCTGCACTTCAGTTAAGAAGCTCAGCTACAGCGTTTATGAATCCTGAAGTAATTTTGCTTGGATGCACTCAGAAGTATGTTACTTCTATACCTGTGTAGATACAGCCAAATTGTTTTGTTCTGGATCAGACAGACAGACAGTGTAACCTGTGGTAGTACCACAACCACTGTAGGGGCGAAAGTTCCACCAACTCTCTTACCTTTCTTTTTTCCACTGCAATAATATTTTAGAACGGAATTTTCATTTTCTCAGTGGTTTTGCATTGCCAACAATTTCACATGTGCTTGCACCCTCAGTCCCCAAGTATGAACTACATTAATCCTTTTTTCTTGTTTGGAAAATATTGGAAGACAAGGATGTTTCTGATGTCTTGACTTTCATTTACACAGTGGGCACTAAAACACAATCTGTAAAGACCAGAGTATTTTGGGAGCATAAGTTTAGGTAGCTCTATTTATATCATTGATAGTGTAGTCCTCTGCTTTATTCAATTCCTGAATGCATTAAAAAAAAAAAGGGAAAAAAACCCCAATTTCTATTGTGTTTTCTACCAATCATTAAGTAAAGAAATAATATTTCTACATGTGATACTAAAATAAGGAATTGTCTTTTCAGGCTTAGCCATTTTAATCCCCCTGGATAGATAATGCTGCATATTTCATCAATACATCAGTTCAAAATCTGTTTCTAAACAGTAGAATTTATTTATTAGTTTGCTAAGAAGTCCATATCAATTAAGAGAGCAGAGACACAAAAATTTTCTTGAAGAAAACCAACTAGTTGTCAATTGTTTTATGATATCTCAAAAGCTCAGCGTTATGCCCTGTGTCATCATCCCTTCCTAGGTTCAGTAAAATACAGCAGTGTCACAGAACATTTTAGGGCAGTAAACACCAAGACACTTCAAATATAACAGCAGTTTCATTTATTAAATAAGTGATCCAAACATTTTATTGTTTAGGAAAAAAAAAGTGGTTTGAAGCCTAATTGCCTGAGTCTGAAAGAGTGGAAACTGAGGCTTTCTTTCTGTATTTTCTTTAAAAAACATTCTGCTTCCAGGAGACTAGATCTGCTTGTCTGTCTGCAGATCCATCCATGAAGCTGTGGGGTCAGGAGGGCAATGTCATCACAGCTCAAACCAATTTTACCCAAGCTGGGAAAAAGACTTCTCTGCAAGAAAACATGTTCCTTTACACTACAAGGAAGAACCATGAACTGTTCATTGGTTCAAGTTTCCCCTATGTGTGTGAATCACACGATCACAATCAAATATCTCTATCTTTAAAATGCCAGAAGATCACTCTGTATAGTGAAAACCAGAAAGGGGAGGAGAGGGTTAATGCAGACCCACTCTGCCAGAACTGGATGAATAATTTATTCTTTGAATTTTACTCTCTTTTCTTTCTACAAATTGCCTGCACACAGTTTACTCTTTGCTTTCATTTCATATTATTCAAAATTATTTGCTGAATAATTTCTGCAGTTAATTCCTGATCTATATATCCTTCATGAGCAGTTCAATAGCAATTCCTGTTAAACATTCAGGCTGCTTCAGCTAATTACACTGGGATATGCAAGCCACACTGTACCATAAGCCGAGCTGAACAAGTGTCTCTCAACATGCTTTAAGACTGTTCCTCCTGGATGACAAGGACCTCCTCGCACATGAAGAAGATTAATTTATTTCGATATTGAAATAAAATCCAGACTTGAATCTTTAAAGAGAAAAAGTAGTAAAGGGATGAAATTTAAAATTTACTTGTGAGCTATGGACAGATTGAATGACAAAAAGACAAAGTACAAGTATTTAATGGCCATCTCTACAATAAAATCCATGGGCCTACACTTCTCTTTCAGTCCTGTTTTCTTCTGTTTAAACTGTCCTCTGTCTCTGACCAATCCTGAGAATATCTGGCCCCTGAGTCCCATTTGGTATTGTTAAATATAAGCCTTGCTATCCCTACCTAAGGCTCCCTTCAGGATTTTCTCTCTTGCATGCTTTGTTGGTCTCTGTGGACAGCAGGGCCATCCTGATGGCCACTCCCACAGCACTTTCAGCACCTCCTGGCTTGTTTCACTTCTCAGGTTCTGCCTCAAACATGCCAATTCCTGTTTCATAGCTTGTGAGGTAAGGCTCAAGGTAAAAGAATCCCATCAGGCTTTTATCCTCTCCTGTCTTGAGGTAAACCCTTTGTCTTTCGGGATAAACAAATTTGGACTTGTGCAGTAATACTAATTCAGAATTTTGCTGTGAGCTTTGCTCCTGTAGCCTATCCCATTTCCTCCTTCAACTGGCTCAACTTTCTGGCTCATTAAGCCCAAGTGATGGTCCTTCATGGTCTGTTTCTACTCTGCCTATCATTTCTTAGTCCTGTGGATGGACTGTCATGCCAGCCTCCTTCAACAATTCTGATAAATCTTTGAAACAGTGTTCTCCATCTTCTTGTGCTGCTTAATGCTGCTCTCTCCTAAATCTAGGAAGAGGTTTCCCTTTACAACCTGCAAAACTGAGTCTTCATCATCCTTTAAAAACATTCTTTATGTGTATGTCTTGCTCACTGTCAATAATTTGAATAATTTTCCATCCTCATTTTTTTTCTCTTATTGGTACTCACTTGCTTTGTCTTATATCAAGATAGAAAATTGTGGGACCCAGAGTCAACCATTTGTTCTCTATTCAAACAGCATTTACATATCTCAAGCTCAGGATTGCTTGCTTGGACTCATACAGGTGGGCAAAAAAACGAACTTTTACTTGCACAGAAGGCAAGCTGTTATTTAGTTTAATTATCAAGGATTTCCAAGAAGATAGTGTGAAATTTTAATTGATGCTATTTGTCAATTTTTTTTTTGTCAATTAGATAAGCTCAAGAGGATTGTAGACCCCACAAAAATAAAGTGGAAAATTAAGTGAGTCAGTCAGCAGCGGACCATATAAAAAAATCATTTTAAAAGTGATGATACACCTGTATGGACTTCTCACAGTTGATTTCTGAATGAAATAAAAATAGCTTGGAAAAGGATTCAGGTTTCAAAGTAGGAGCTGATTAGCAGTCTGACCTGGTATTGAAATCCCCAGTTTCCTGTGTGTAATTGCCTTTCAAATGTTCAAATGCTGATGGTTGAAAAGTAGCATGCTGTGCTCATAGAGATCAGTGTTTGCAATGAATATACAGATTCTCAAATTTTAACTTGGTTTATTGCCTTTTCACCCACATACAAAATTCATAATGAAAGCAAGACATAGGTTATTAAGTGTGACAGAACAATGTATATATTAATATTAATGAGACTATATTTGCCTTGACCTCGCAGCCTTACAGCATTAATTGTACTTCAGTCTTTAGTTTTCATATAATATATGAATATGAGAAAGATAAGCGTGATCATACTTGCACCACTCTTTAGTTATTTACAGTGAAAATGTCCATAACCAATTGAGAGAAAGAAGAATTTTGTGCAATTATCATAACATACTGATTTTAAACATTCTAATAAAATGGCTCACATTTAATCTTCAATGAGTGTAGAGGGAATGCAGACATTTATCCCTAAAGAAAATTCCCCCTCCATCCTGCCTCTGATTACAATTGTGTCAAGTTTTGCAAAGTTCAATCTATTTCCTTTCAGGAGCTTCCATGTTTTTAAGTGTTCTCTGTTTGTTACAGTGCCCTGAGCATACAGCTATCAAATATCAGCAATAAAAGTGTTCATTTTATGGAATGAACAAAATTCTTGTATTCTCTTGAAGGGACAGAAGGTGACCATCTTTTAGCCTATAAAATGCAGGGTTTTTTCTCATGAATCTCTTGTTGCACCTTGGTTTTGGGCATTTTTGCTTCTGTGGAAAGCCTTGACCGACTTTCATCACCTCCTGTGGACAGGATGTTATTGCTATGATTATTTGTTTTGCCTTCAGTGGCTCAAACATCATATACACAGCAGTCCAAAGACAGAATGTGCCAAGCTATAGAGTCTGTTATGAATTTATGTAGTCATCTAAGTCTGTTTATCTGCAGGATCACCAACTTGATCAAAAAAATTCACCTAAATTTTGATTTTGGCTTCTAGCTTTCTAGACCATCAGATTAACTGTTAGTGTCTTTATAAAACAATGACTAGGAAATAAATAATGCCTATAAATTTAAGTGGTGTTTGGAACTAATTACTGTATTCCACAGGAAATATTAACTTTTGAATAATTTTTGTCATTAAATTTGCACCATGAGCTCATTTTGCTTTGAGATATTCTATTTTGAGCTCTGTTTTGAGATGTGAGAAATTAAGTACTGATGGGTGAGACACAGAATTTCAGTCTCAGTCTTCATACAGTTTCATTCTATATTACTTTATGCATCTCGCCTTTGACAAACATAAAATCAGGTTCTCAAGACAATTTCATCATAAATCAGAGTACTTTACCTGATTTACATTACAAATATTCCAAACTCCTTAATTAAGATGTCAGCAACATATTTAATATATCCAATATTACTATGAATCTTTCATTACTCAAAGAGATAATTTACTTTGAAAATCTCATACTGAACTTAGTTTTATTTCAAACCTTTAAAGTCAAATTTTTGTAACATAGAATTTCTCACTGAGACCAGGAATGTTGCTTACAACAGGACAACATCTCTGAGGAGCTGATGAAACCAAAATATCACAGGAGCTGGCATGCAAAGAGCAGAGGAGAATTTAGGTAACGGATTCAAGTGGACTGAAGGAACGACCAAAGTAACTGGGACAGGGCTGCAGTTTGAAGTTGAAGAACAGCTAAAGCAGAGTGTCAAACGTAACTGAAGGACAGGACTTAGAAGTGCAAAGCAAAAGCCACAATCTGAAAAAAAACCCAACCCTTTTTCCTGTGACTGGTCCTTGGCCCTAATTCCTGAACCATCCTGAAGACTTCTTGTGCATGAATGCTTTTAAATTATAAAATATCTCTGTATAGGGGTTTGGCTGCTACTCGGAGATTCTCCAGGTAGGTAGGAGTTCATGCTACCTATATGTGATGTTGGATATCACACATGCTTTTCTCATGAATCTTCTTTATTAAATTAAATATAATTTACAATTTGATACTATTTAATAAAAATGTGCCGTATGTTCCACTACTCCTTTTCCTTTGTTTTATTTTTGCAGTCATCCTGTAGTCATAGATACTAGATTGCTTAAGTATTTCTAAATTATTTAAGAGAGGTGTTAAGGGATAGCTGTACAAGAATGCACAGTTTTTTGTGCATGTTTGAGTGGTTAAAATATAAGCAGTGAGCCATCAGTCCAACTCTCCTAGTCACATTCTTTTTCCTCTAATACTACAGCAATACTGAGTATTACCCAGGCACAACAATAGGATATATTTCCATTTCACTTCCCAATATGCTATGTGTGGAAATGACTTACAGTTTCTTTATGAGGTAAGAAAATGGGCAATGAAAGAAAAGAAATTCCCATCAGAAATAATCTTGTCTCCTCTGCTTTTTGCCACAGTCTTGCATGAAGACCCTTATCTAGTTGCTGCCCTGTTGGTTTTTTTTCCCTTTTCTTGGAAATGTCATTTCTCCTTGCACCAGGAGGTCTTATCCTAGGGACAGATTATTTATTTACATGTTGGCTAGTTATGGAAGCAAAAGGTTAGGAAATGCTTAGTCTGTTTGACATGCTACTTCATTTCACCACCACATTAATCTATTTTACATAAGAACTTTTTCTTTGTTCAAAAATAAAGCATTAGAATTCTTAACCTCAACATTGCATGTGGCCATCAATTGCCAGAAGGAATCTTGAGGGAAACTGACAATTATGAATGAGTTAAGGAAAGAAAACATTTGAAAAACTTGTTAGTGCATCACTTGAGGATAAAAGAGTCATTGTAGAGAATATAAAAGGAACATCACATGTCCTAGTTTTGCCATTGTTTAGAGGAAAATCAGTTCACTGCCATGTCAGTTTAACTACCCTTATAGTGAGTTAGCTTTTCCCAATCTGGACTTGTATGGAAGTGTGAAGGTTTTCTTTTGTTACTTGGGATGACTGATGTTTTCTGCTCTTCAAATTTTACTTTTTTTTGTGTTTCAGAAGAAATAAAATGAAGTGTTCCATGACTCTAGATTTTGCTTCCAATAACATAAATTTCAGAGACTTGTTTATTTATTTTAACAGTATTGAGCCAAAATCAACCCTGAGAACAATTAAACTACTAGAAAGATTTCATTCAATTTACTTTGTTTGAAGGTGTCAGTTTTTTTGTCTTAAAGTATCATACCACCCTCACTATTCTCTCCTTAGTATTAATTTGTGTGGAAAATCACAGAATAAATGAAGATTTGCCTAGTCTGCCATTTTTAGGCTGTAGACTTTCTGTTTGATCCAGAAAAATGTATGATTGTATATCTTTCCTACTAGTAAGTTAGGAACTGTTTTTTCTCGGGGTATAGAAATTTGTAAAAATGGCTGTGAGCTCCTTGCAACCTTGCAGTGCTGAAAGACATGGTACTGCCTTAGCAGAATGAGTTGAAATGTCAGTATTATTGTACTCTTTCCATTGATGTAATTGTTTACACTTGTTTTGTAGGTTTTAAAGTAATTGTCATAAGAATATTGTTTATTAGCTGTTTTCCAATATAAGTCTGTAGGCCAAATGATATAAAAATTTAGGTGCTGGATACTGATGGAAAATTTCAGTATTATTTTGTGGCTTAGATAACCACAATTCTCATGGTTTGATCAGTCCCATCATATTATTGCAACATTTCATAGCACTTTCAGTGTAATGTTTCTGTTTTATGCATCTAATTTATTTTTTTCATAATTGATATGAGACACACATATCTTGTGAAGTGCTGTGGGATGTGTAACATGAAAGGGTCCGTACAGGAACAACTGTTTTTCTTGTTAGAGTGAACTGCAACAAGACAGATTAAACATTCAATTAAACAGAAAATTTGCCCATGTAAAAAGCTCACAGAAAGAAGCTTAACAATGTTCATTTTTATGAGGTGCTAAAGTTTTTGGAATCTATTACTTTGAAAGTCCATCTACTTTGCTTACAGGTAAAATAATAACTCAGTTGTTTCACAAAAGGGGGCAAGTATTATTTACATAAAGTTCCAATGTAAATATATGGGTATTATTTCTTTTCAAGGTTTAAAATACTTTGGTGAGAGAAATGAAAACACTCATAAAAGGCAACCACAGTATGTTATAAACCACCTTTATGGTTCATTATAGATTTGGTTTAATGCTGTTGGATTAACACTAAAGGTTAACGTTTGCATAAAATATGCATGATTAGTTTAATACTTTAGAACTGTGATCAGGTTTTCTAATGTTATGAAAGGGAATGACATGATACATGGTTAAAGCTGACACAAATAGAAGTGTGATATATTTCCAACAAAACTGGTCAAGGGTATTTTCAAAATCCTCCCTTATGTGATAACACTTCAAAGCCAATCTGTACCAATGGGAGATTTTGTGTTCAGCTCTAGTAATTAAACTAGAGCTGTTTTCTGGCTGCAGGAATTGCATGCATTTCTAATTTGCAGTGTAGGCAAAGTGCTTGGAGAATGATACATTCAGATTTTCTTCTTGCATTTTTTGAGCCTTAGATATTATATGGAGTGATTTTGTTTTAAGCATTGCTTATCTTTGTTATGCTTTATTGTCAGGAGAATGATAGTATTTCATATGCATAGACTTGGAAAACCGCATCTAACTGGCAGATTTCACTTATTGCTTGAGTGGAAGCGTCTGCCTAAACTCTTCACTTACCAACAAATGATTTATAAATCTATGACTTAATTTTTCTATCCTGATCATTCCTTACAGATAGTTTCAGTTAGGCATTCTTTCATGCTGCCATGGAAGAACAGTGTATTTAGCATGTATTTGGATAAATATCAGCTGTAAACCTTGGATAGGCCATGAGGTTTTGCTGCTATCAAGGGTCTGGAGAGCAGATAATGAGAAAAGGCTATGGGGTCTCATAGCTGTCAGAAATAACACATAGTAATCATCAGGACATATGGGCACAACTACAAAGACATGTACATATAATGCACTGCTTTGTATGATTATGCATTGTATAATTCAGGGTAGGTTTTGTTTGGTTCACCTATGAATATGTATAGTCAACAGGGAAGAAGTTCTAGCAAGCCCTGATTTTTGTACAACTTCTAAATGAATCATGATTCATATTAAAACCCGTACTCACAACGATGATCCAGTAGTGATTAAAAAAATCATGTAAGAATGAAATTTGGCTGGGTTACTTTAACTGCTACTCTTCTTTCATATTGAGCATGTGTAGTATGACATCACAGTTACCTAGAGGCTCATTCCTGTAGGAATCCTATACCTTATTTGCTATACTCCCTCTCTTTTAAAAATTTTTGTTGTTTAATTTTGTTTGGTTTATTGTTTGTTTGGTTTTTTAAACAGGGATTATTTTAGACATCCAATTTGTACAAGTAATAGCATGGCCACAAGAAGACATGGATGGAAAAAAGTGGCCTTTCATGGGGATAGTAGGGCAGGCAAGACTTTCTAAGGCCACTGTCTCTCCTGTCATTTGTGTAGTATGCAACTACCTGCTTAAGTTGGGTAACTCCCTTCATGCTTAAAAATGAAAAGTTTGGTGTAAGTGGGACAGCAGAGTCAGAAGTAGAACTCGTTCTTCAGGGCAGTGTTTTCTTCAAACCTTTAATTGCAGGCCTAATGTGGGCATGCTTCTTTGAGCATGGCAAAAGGCTGTATATCCCTGACATAAATGGCTGGCACAGGTCAAGATCATGTTTCAGAGAACTGGACTACCCAGTGAACTTACTTGGTAAGAAGTTACAGGACTGTCTGTCAAGACAAAACAGTGCCTTTCCCCCAGCTTTGATCTATGAAATAATTGCAACACAATGGCTGCTTGCAAGAACAAAAAAAAATCCTTACAAAGATAGCCTTATATCACTTTACACTTGGAATTTCAGCCTAGTAAATTGACATTTGGATAAGCAATAAACCAAAATAAACAGCCTATCACTATGAACAGGTTTGTAATGGGCTCTGCCATAGGTATTGTTTATTCATTATGCATTGCTTATGTAGCCACAGTCCCTAGACACCAAGAAATGTAAAGACTGGATATTTATTTCTCCTTTTTAGCTAGGCTTGGTTCTGTAAAAGTTCAAAAGCACAAGTGCAAATGTGCTGAAAATGGATGTTATGGAGAACTTGTTTTAGAGGCACACACATATAGAGAATGAGTTCTTCAACCCAGAAATTGCTAATCTATTTTGATTACCAAATTATGGAATATTGAAATCAAACATTTGTGAAACATTTATTAATGCCTGTAAAATGCAGGCAGCTCATGGCTTATGAGCAGTCATGCTTTTTTGGGAGATGAGGTAACATTCTTTTGCTAAGTGGTATCAATCCTAATGTAATTAGTTTTAACAGCATGCCCTTCATTATTTTTTTCTATTTTTACCAGAGTTATCTTCATTTTCTCTTCATTCAGCAATATCTCTTTATCTGTTAGACTGACAAGAACTTTCTCAAAGACAAACAATGCTAATGAACCGGAGACGTGTCTCAATCAATGTCTTTACCCATCTTGGTGGGAATCATATGTAGCTAATTTTGTATTAGGGTCTTTTTTTTTTTTCCTTCCTCCATTCTTAGCCCTGGAGGCATGGAAGGAAAGTGGTTTCAGCACTTATCAAATAGCTTTTTATCAGACTGACTGGGGGGCATTCAGTGACATGGCTGATCACCCCCAGGAGGCACGGTTTCAACCAGAACAAGCTGACAAAGGTTGCTGAAAAACAATTCACTCAGATTATGTTGGAACACACAAAGTCATATGGAGCTAAATAACATGTCCATAAAAGCTGGGCTACCAAGTTTAACTCAGTGATTTTACATTTAAATATTGCTATATTCTGAGAATAGCAGCTGGTACGAGTCATAGGTAGGCTTGAAAATTATTCTGCAAAGAGTCACTGAACTCACATAAATTGTATTTATATGAGATTTTCATGAGCTCAGCTGTTGTTGTTGCCTGACTGCAAAGTCTTAATTAACCAATTCATCACCTTACCTGAGACAGCAATGCAAAATACCCTGCTATTATATTCAGTACACAGTATTTCAGATTGTTAAAAGGGATAAATGAAATATGCTGGACGAGATAAAGTTTTAAGTGCTGAATCTTCTGCTGCAGTTTTTTGACTTGGAAAAAGCCACACATTTTACAAAATTCTACATTTCTCTTTCCCTGTTGTATTAGAAATAAATAATTCATAGCAGGTTTGGTATTTAAAATTAGAATATTTATTATATTAGTGTTAACACGTTTGTGCCTGCTTGTTCTTGCTATTATTTTATTATTTGAACATCTGTGTTGACTCACAGAGGTTACAAGTCAAGTGTTGTTTTCAGGCATGGCCTCTCCTGACCACGTTAAACATTTCGTGGAGTAGTTTCTTCATTTGCTGAACCAATTCATTGCACCCATGAAGCCGAATAACCAGATTGAGTCACAGACCTGAGGTGAGGCCTCCCCAGAGCATGGAAGAGGTGACGTGATGGAGCACACTAGAAAGCATAACAACACCTCACAGGCGTATGGTGAAGATCAAATGAAATGGAAATGAAATCATGTTGACCAAATGACCTTAATGGTAATGTTTTAACCATTCTTTTAGGAGGGGAAAGCATGAAAAAAACCTGCAAAACCCAAAACAAAAAAAAAAATCTATACTTTGTAAGTATCTTGGGCCAACAGAAAGGAATTTAGAAGTCCTTCAAGAGTTAAAGATGTCATAGAAATAGCAAATGTTGTCTTCCAGATGGAAATACAAGATCATCACTAGCATAAAAAGAAATTTTGATGTTGCTTCTATTGTCTGCTTGCATGGAAATGGAACACATTACAGGAAGATTATGCACTACTTTCTGCTCTATTAGTAAGCAAAAGGTATATAAATCAACATTTGCTGAGGACATAAATATTTTTCAACCAGCCCAGAGATTTGCACTAAGTAAAATCAAACCAGCAAGACATTTAAAGAGTTAACTGGGGGGAACCTTAGTTTTCTCTCATTGATAGTAATTCATGAAGTACTGACAAAATTCAGATAAACAAAAGAATGTGAATTTTGTGCTAATATAAAAAACAATTAGAGGGGTCAAGCTGAGTTTTTGGAGCTTCTGTGTTTGACCTAAATATCATGTAAAAATAAAAAAAAAAAGGAGGAAATTCGTAAAAGATTCAGTAAGCAATAGTAAAATGTTGATTTAATTACTATAATTCAGCATAGTTGTGTGAAAAAGGTCATGTCAAAAAAGCTTGTTGATAAAGCTATAAGACTTTTAATTAAATTCTGTCTGATAAGCTCGTACAGCTATGTTAGTTCTATACAATAGTTAACTAAAATGTATGAAATGCAATAAATATTAATGTATAATAGTCTGGATATCTGATTGACTTCTCATGTAATTATGTCATGGAGAAAATTATTTTCATTTTTATAATAATTATCAAGAGATCTAAAGAATATCTTTAATTTCAGTGTGGAAGAAATAAAATTATGGGTGATAAAATCTGTAGCTGAAAAATATTTTCAAGAAAAACAGATGTAATGAAGAATGCAAGTGGTTTTACAGATGCTCATTCAACAGTTGAGCCTAGAAGATTTTAGTACAAGAAGAGCCTAAGGTCATCTGGAGTGGGATTTAAACTGCCTTTATTGGTGCTCACATGTGAATTCTGTGCTCCTTCCTGAATATGGAGTCAGCAAGACCTAGGAAATATTTTCTCAGTGTGACAAGAGATATGACAATCAGTTTTCTTAACAGACCACTTTTTACTGCTTAAAATATCCTAATGTGTATGAGACATCTGCCTTATGTAGACCAACAATCATTTAGCTCATGGGTATCTCTACAGAAAATTTTGGGGTAGACCTGTGGGCATGTGTGCATATATGCAGCAAATATATTTATAATGTTTTAAAAAGTCTAGGAATTAGGTTGATTAGAGCCTGGACTAGGTTTAGCATTAACCTTGACTGTGTGTCTTAATTTCCTAAGTGGGTAATCAGGGCAAGGAAGGGAAACAAAAGATGAAAACAAAACAGAAAGGCTCAAAACTCAGTCTAAGCTATTTTTTTCCCAAGTGCTTGAGGGTTGCTGAGAGTAAATGTTTGTACAATCTAGAAATGGAAACTCAGAGATCTACAGGGCTGTGGCAGATTCAAACAGAGCACAGTCTCCAGAGTTCAGTAATGGTTGTTCAGTGCAGGAAACCAGAGTGATGTTCAATGATCTCCAGAGGGTGGCCAAACAAAACAGGCCTGCTGAGCAGACTGTAACGTCTTCTCAAGGAGTTTATGTAAAACAGACATGTGTTTACACTGTTGGTTGTTTTGAAATGTCTTTTTTCCCAGCATATACTTTGTTCTCAGTGCTTAAATAAACAATGCTTTGGTTCAGATAAGGCTCTTTTGTTGCTGAATATCTCCAGCTGCTGACTCTCAAAGGAATGAAGACCTGGTGCCAACTCCAGCCACAGGTGATAAATAAACCAGTAGGCAAGGGTTTGTGACCCACCAGCAGGGGACCATACAGCAGAAAAAACCACATAAAATGGGAAAGAACAGAGTGAAGATGCTGGTAAATTAGATAGCCCTATAGCCAGGGTAACTTTTTTTTACCATGTGCTTCTAAGACCCAGTGGAGAAATGGGCATATATAACTTCTATATATAGATGTGAATATAGATGCAAACTGCCTTACAATTGAATATGTAGCAAGTCAGATAATTTATTTTCCAGATTAAATAATATACGGTTTTAATGAAAGAAACCATTTTGGGAAAACTGGGCATGTATTCAAAAATGGTGCATCTGGATGCAGTTTCATCATTATAAATTAGTTTGAGCTGGTTTATATTAAATATGATTTCTAAACCAAGGTCCCTAGAAATGATATGTAGACATGGATTCAAATGGAATCATTTCTTAAAGTACATTAACTATATTTTGTACCTTTAGATCTTGTAACAGAAGTGGTGGACTTAACACCACACGTATGTTCTTCGCTGAAGAAATTAATTATTGCATTACACTTGTGTAGTAAGTTTTGATGTTATGCATTTGTATTAAATAATTAGTCTTCTTAATGAGCCTTTTTTCCTGTTATGTCCTCTTTTTTTTCAATACTAATTTTGAATAAAGACACCAGGGTCATGATGCTCAGAATGCGAGGTCAATAGCAAGTTGAAATAAAAATGAGCTTTGGGGGGAAAACAGAAAAATTAATTAGTTGGGGATGTCAGAGCCTCCTTAGCATGCAAAAAGAATGGAGTTGGTCAGTGAGAAAAAAATATTAATTGGTTTACATCATGTGGACTGAAGATACATTTAATTAGAGGAAGAATATCCTCTCTCATCTCATGGGCATACTAGGTCGGAACTTTAATTTTTCTTATATATTTTACACCTATGTCAGTTTCTTGCAGAAACAACTGTGATTTTCCAAGAGTTTCAAGATCTGATGAAAAAGAAGTGCGAAGTGCATTGAGGGAATAAGAAGTTGCTTAAAATATATGTAAAAAAATGCTGATATTTCCATTTTAAATTTCAAGTGATTTATTAACTTAAGAAAATAAGATAGAGATTTTAAGGGTAATGCAGTAAACATTTCTTCTTACTTTCAGGCAATCACATCAGGCTACGTAAACCAAAAATATGTCAAGTACCATTTAAGTTAGATGACTTTCTGATTAGTAACAGCAGAATTTGCATTCGTAAGAAAAGGCATAAAACTATTGGAAGTTTCCATAATATTCCATTGCTACACTGTGAAGTTTGGAAATAATAAAACATCTAATTTTTCCCAGTAAAATATGGTTTATATTGCCCAACACAGCCACAGTGCAGGTATTGGGGTCAAAGATGATAAAATGTGGGACAGTGGTGACAAGAAAGAACATGACCTCTCAATCACAGGACAGATTTCTAGCAAACACATTTCTGAAAAAAATAATTCAAAGCAATGAAGGATGGTATTGAAATGTTTGTATGTTGAATGACATCTTCAGCCATAATACTTCAAGACAGAAAGCAGGATAAACCAACCCTGACTATTGATAAAAGTGGAATTAAGGAAGGAAAACACTTTTTTCCTGGCTTAGATAACTGACAGCCATTTTTAATTTTAACACAAGATTTTAAGAATCATAAGACAACTTTGCAAAGTAGATATGTGCTGCCTCTATTGTCCAGATGAACTGGTCAGGATACAAAAATCATTTACTAAATAGGAAGGAGCCAATGGACCCACAGATAAAACTGGTCAATCTGTGTGTACCCACAAAGCTCATCTCTATGAAGGTGACATAACTCCTGGCTCCAACTGTCTTTGCTAGTTATGTGGTCCTTGGGTTAGATCAGCGTGTCAGTGAAGAATTTATGAAATCAAAACCTGGTGTGACAGTGATGAATATGTAGAGAGTATTTAGCCATAATGAGGACTAATGGTTCCCACCCACAGTTTTTTGCTTTGTTTTCTAGTTTTGGAGTGTGGTTGCATACTTAGCTGACATTATCTGATTTCTTCTGAAATATTTAAAATATTTAAAATATTTAAAATATTTAAAATATTTAAAATATTTAAAATATTAAAATTTCAGTTAGTTAAGATGACATGTTCCTAGGACACTGTGTTATGGTGTTATGGTCTCTCAGCTGTCTGTGACAGCACAGAATACTGGGTCACAAAGACTTAACATTTTGGAAACAAGTACCAATTCATTCTGTGTTCAGAAAACAGCAAAACTGTGAACATAAAGTTCTGACTTCATGTTCCTGAGGTAGTGCTGAACCCAGCTCAGTAGTTTGACTCTCCACATTGCTGTGTGCCTCAGGCCCGTGCTGTCTGCCTGTGGGATGGAGTGTTATGGGAGCCCTGTGTTTGACATGGGGGAATTGGCTGAACAGAGCAAATAAAACAAGTGACAGTGTGAGGAGGTGGTAAACATTACAGAAAGTGACAAGTAGGAGAGATGGTTTATGTAGGCAGTGGAGTTAGGTAAGAAACATTCAGACTCCCCAAATCCAGGGCATCTGCAGCTTGCGGTGCCTTACCAGCTATACATGGGTGCCATTCCTGGCATGTGGACAAATATGTCATTGGCATCCTACAAGGCCCAGTTTAGCTTGGATATCAGAAAGATATTTGGGTACAGATGGGGCAAAAAGAAAGGGGAAAAACAAAACCATGGCATTCTCTTTTTTTGGGAAGAGATTGTGATCAAGAAAGAGAGGTAGGTATCCTGTACCAATACAAAAGCCCAAGAAATGCCCAACAGATCATAAGGAGTGCTCAGTAGGTAAGCAGTGCTGTTGAGGAATGCCTGTGGGGTAGTCCAGTGCTCCACCACCGAGGTGAAGTGGGACAATAAACCAGTCCTGTTGATCTGACCCTGCCATGAAGGATGGACCTGTTTCTGTAATAAGGAAGGTCAGGGTAGGAGCTGCAGAATGGATTGGGCATCCTGTTCTGCAAGAAATGGCAGCAGCAACCACCAACTGCTTCCCAAAGCAAGAAGTGACATGGGGTGAGAGGTGAGGGGAACAGAGCAGAACTGGCTGGCTTCAGAGTTTATAGATACAACCCAAAAGTTAGGTAGGGAAGAAACTCATGTCATACAGTATAAGAAAAAAAATATATGTGCATGTGTGATACAATTAGAAACCTTTCCTATAGATACTTCTTCCTAGCTAACCTCATTTGCAATAAACTCTTTCTTCCTCCTCCACATAAGAGCCTTTCAGCCTCTGGTTTTGTTCAAGTTAACTCAAGGTGCAGATTGCATGTTTTGGGTTATTAGGAGGATTCTTGGAGCACTTTTTTTTCAAAGAAGCATATGTTTAAAAGCATGAGGTGTTACTGGGATACAGAGTAGTCCTGAGAAATTAGAGTCATTTACATCATTTAACTTAATCCCAGAAAGTTGAATAAGTGTACACAGTTACAGAGTTTGCAAAATAATTACCATTCATATGCTTTAAATATTATTTTCATGGTCTGCATGATGTCCTTTGGAAATTCCAGGCTGTTTTCAGGGTGGTGTTAAACCAAATTAAGCAATATTAAAAAGTGATGGCTTATAAAATGCAAAGTGGAGGGAAATCTCACACATACACAAATTCTAACAAATGGACAAAATGAGTTTTTTGATGAAGAATAAGATCAACTGCTGCAGGGTCCTTGATACTACTCTTCCTCCAGGCCTCCCCCCCCACCCCCCCAATAAAAGCAAGGATTTACAATGAAAATATTTCACCTGACATGAGATGGTGAAGTACCAATCTTCAGGCAGACTCTGAAAATAGAAATAGATTCCTAGAAACTTTAATAGCAATTCTGGAGGTTCTTGAGCCATTGGGGCTATATTCTCCATGAGCTTAGATGTTCTGTGGGGTTTTTTTTGACCAATCTAGTACTAATTAAAGCATTTTTATGAAATAAAGCCTGGAAAAAGCAGAAGTATGGCCTTGTTTTTCCCCTTTGTTTCTCTTAAATTACAGTTGAATTGAAACAGAAGTTTTCTTAAAAATTACATATATCCCAGTATTTTAAAAAATTATGTCTAAAATTGTTTTTGATTAGTTTTACATGTGAAAAAGTCAGACAGAATGAGATCTCTCTGGGAAACTTGCTGCATATTTACTGGTTTTGAAGACATGATATTTTTCAAATGTCTGTTTTTCCACACAATTTGTGAAATGCTGCAGTTTTACTTTTTTATGCACAGAACCAAAACAGTCAAACTAGACCAAATCCTTCTGTAAGTAACCAGCTGGGGTTTTTTAACATTCAGCCAATGGTTTAAAATGTCTGTAAGCAGCTGTCACACAGTATGTGTGGGTACATGGTGTGTATACCTGTAAAGGTGACAGATAAATTGGGTGATAAGAGCAACTGTGAAATGCTGGACCTGATGACACGACTTTCACTGGTTTCCTGTGTCTTGGGATTTTATTTTCATTATGTTCAATCTGGCATTTCTTAGGGTCATATATTCCAGGTAGAATATCACCTTTCTGTTGCAGTCTGTCAAAGAGGCTGTTAGAACCATAGAGGCCAGTGATTGCAAAGTTATTAAAATTTTGGAAATATCTTCCTGATTTTACCTTCAGAGACTAGAGTTAAATAGTTATTCCTTAAAAAGACCCCACAACAATCTCATTTTTTGATGCTGCCTTTATAAAACACCTACTTTGCTTATGCAGAATCTCTTTTACATGAAAGAGAAACTCATTCCCTGTCCCCTTTAGAAAACACCTAGTGTGCTGCTGTTACATGGTCCCAACAAAGGCTTCAAATTGCCTGTTCTTGCCTCCATAGCTTTTGACTGTCATGCATGCAAACTTCTGTTTTCTCCACATTAAAAAAATCTTACTAAAGGCAAGTCAGGGTTTTAAGTGGGTTGGTATTTTTTCTTCTTTCACCATTTTTGATTGGTCTTTTCAATTTTGCAGAGGGTATGCAAGACACTGGGAGTGTGAGACTTTGCCTTTTAGACACTGATCTATGGGAAAGATTAGAAACATCTTGCTCTGCTCTAGGACTTTGCCTCTCTGTTTGAAGCATTGCTGCTTCATATTCTGTCTGTTGCAGGCATTGCCTGCAGAGGCTCTTTGGCCTGTGAAACCAGTGTAGACTTCTATAAAGAGAATGGTTTGCAGACCTGTGGGTGGTACAGCCATAGGCACCTCGCGGAATGAGCCACTACCTACCTCTGCCAGCAATCTATGTTTTTCCCTACAGAGATCATCCAAGCTGCAAGAAAAATTAAGAATTCTTCATCTGCTTCCCAAAAGGTGTGGCCATGAGTTTTCTAGCAACTGTTTCTTACAATTAAGAGCCTGTCATGTGTCAGTGTCAGTACACCAACAGACTTAATAAATAAGACCCCTTCTTTTCTCATTGTGATGTGATATTGTCAGTGTTTCACATTAAGGCCCTTCAACATCCAGAAGATACATTTGAAAACCACACAGAACGTTTAGGGTTTTGTTGGTTTTGGTTTCTTTTTCCCTGTATAGCTGGGTATCAGAAAGGAATAAAGTAATCAGAACCAACATATTCAGTATTTGAGATTGACTAGCCATTATGTCAATTCCCCTTTGAAATACTCTCTAAAACATGGCAGACTGCTAGCTGCAATTCTAGATAAGTATCTAGAATTCTAGATAAGTATCTAGAATATATCTGTATTCTAGATAAGTATCTAAGTATCCTGTTCACAGGAACAGAAACTTGGTGAGAAAAACAGGTCTTTCTTATTATTATTAGAAATATAATTTCTGCATGTAGTAAAATTACTCTGTTGGCTTGGGATTGTTGCTGGCATCTTGCCATTTTCTGCCAACAGAGTAGCTCAGAAAAATTAGAAGTTTTCCTGGTCTGAATCTCCACAAGTGACAGATACTTCATGATATTCTCTGGGTACTTTCAGTAGATGATGTTGTAATGCTAATAGCAGACATGGATTTAATAGGTTTTGATTTGTGAAAGATTACTTGTTGGTCTGCATGGACTTCGAGCTAACATAATTTTAAGGAAGGTCAAATAGCTTTCACCAAATCACACATCATATAATTGCAGTGGTGATCCTATTCCTGTGCTAAAAAGTATTGCTGTCAGGAGAAACCGATGCCAATACACATATTTTTTAAGAATTAGTACCTTAGTTCTCACCACGTCTTTCAGTGACTTGAACTGTCAAATTTTGCTGAGTAAACCCAGAAGAAACTGATAATAATAATGGACTGAGGTAGATTTTCTTCTTGAAATAATTAGTCTGTCATTTTTACATTATCTTTCTTTCTTCCCCTTCCCCCCCTTCTCCCCAATGTTTCAGTATTTGGGAAAGCACCAAGGAGTAAATAATATAAAGTTAATATTTTTAGGCAGGCATAAAGAACATATAAAGCCATACATAAAGGATAAATTCATTTCTAAATGTATTCCACACATAGAAATCTACCAGTACTTATAGGAAGAAATATATTAGGCATTATATCTAGTATGTTAAAAATACTTTGCTCATCCATAGAAGATTCAGTCAAAGTATATAGCTTCCTTTACATTAACAAACTATATTTTCATGATATTATTTCTGTACATAAACCTGGGGTTTATGCCTGCAAACGAGAAAAGGGAGCTCTGGTGAAAATTAGCACAGAGAGTTGCATTCTGATGTGTAGACGCTGAAGCAGATCGACTTTGCATTTTAAAGTTTCACAATCAATATTAATATAAGCCTATATATGTTTGTAGAATGAAGCTTCTGTAGGCTCTTCCTAGATGGAGTATTTATGGTTTCTTTCATTTCTCAGAGAAAAAAAGAATTTAGACTCTTAACAGAATTTAGGACTCTTAACAAAGTCCTTTGTGAATCTGTGTAGTAAATAGTACACCCATACAGAGAGATGGATGTACACATAAACTTTTAAAGAGTTAAATGACATTTGCATCTCAAAATATGCATGAAAGGATAATGGCACACGCTGATCATCTCTATAATAACGAATGCTTCATTTGGAGTGATGGACCCCATTTCTCACATCACAATTTATTTTTAATTCTAATAATGTCAGTTCAGCTGACTTTTCTTTGTATGCACAAATGCTAAAGCAAAAGGAAACCTCATATGTCCATTTTGAGGTATTGCACATTCTCCATGGTAAAGGGAAACTTGGTCTTACCAGAAAATATTTGTCTTCTCATACCTCTTCATTTTTGAAATGCTAAGTAAGTTATATTTTCTCCAGTAGAGATCAAATTTTACATCAAACTCAAAGAACTTTTTCTCCCTGGTTGGGAATAACCTACTTAGGGAAGAATTTTGACCCAATAAAATGAAACAATGTCAAAATAGAATCTGAATGCAAATAAACATTTTAGATATCTATTCACAGCTGAGCCCACTTAAATGTCAAAATGCAGATTCAGCAATGGCTGTGCATGTCATTGGGGATGACACCCACACTGTCAAATCACAACAAAGCATTATTGAAGTCTATGGAGACTACATTAAGCTGTCAAATGAAACAGATGCCAGCACAGATCATATTGCCTCTGAAAGACAAATAATAAGAAATTAAACAGAAAGACTCTGATCTTCAATCAAAGTGTACAAGTGTTTAGAGTACCACCTGGCTTGTTATTTTTTTTTCTTTAAAATCGTCTGGTTTGGGTTGTGAAGAGTTAGAAACAGTGTTCCTTTTTCTGTGATGTTTTCTGGTTTTGTTTATTTTTAAAATTACTGCAGATTAGATTGACCTGTTAAGTAATAATAATTATTACTTATTAATAATTATTAATGAAAATAATTCATAATGTCACTGTTGTTTTTTATTGTTTTAGCACAAGATCTACTTTTTAGAAACTGCTCAATGGACCATGCCAGCTGAACACTATGAGTTTATCAACTGAAATTATAAGCAATTAATAGCACAGAATTACACATTACCATCTTCAACATGTTAGTTTCAACTGTGTTATAGTTAACAATTATCAAAACATAAAAAGAGTTCACCTGCTGCCAGATTTTCACAGCAAAACTAACCATTCTGGTAAAACAGTTCCTATTCAAATCCTTGTGCATAAGACAAGGGCAATTTTTCTAATAGACAAACATAGTAATACTTAAAATGAGTATTTTTATACATGAGTTAGTATATGGACTTTCGGTAAATGTTTACATTTTAGTATTTTGCCAGCTAATATGGAGGAAGCTTGGTTAAAGCTTTCACAGCATTTTGTGTCACCCTAAAGAAAGCTCTCACAGCTGTGCTTATTGGACAAACAGCTTTCTTCAGTGTTATCTATGACGTGCTTTGGTGGCTTTTGTCAGACAGCTGCACTACAAAGTTCACTCCAGAAGAGTAACTTAGTTGTCTGAGCTCTACCACCAAAACCCCCAGACTTTTCAGCAGCAGTGACTCTGTTCTTGCTGGGCTTGACTCATGTCCTTAATTTCCCCAAGGCAGACAACCTTAAATGAAGCCGTGCTACTGCTATCAGAATAGGCTCCCCCAGCGTAGTAATTTTAAGGATTTGCTGCCAGTTCTAAAAGCACACTGCAAATTCGCTGGTTGCCTTTCTTTCAAGACAAGTCTAAACTGTCCACACAAATTCTGTTTCCACCCAGAAATGTAGCACTTGTGATACTTTCATTCATGATTTCTTTGCATTGCAGAATCAGCCGTGAATTTTATTTTGCTGCATTTTTGCAAAGCTATGTCTCAGCCACAATCCTAAACCTCTGCTCAACCCTTATGCTGAAAGGCTTAATGGAAATGAGAACCATAGCACATCAAATGTCATAAAGTTTGTAGGTTTTTTTTGGTTTTTTGTTTTTTTTTTTGTGGTATGCAATCAATAAAACTCAAAAAAATTGCCATAATAATATGGTATGGAGAAAGTAATATGGACATAGAGTAATCTAACAGGATTTATCAACTTGGATGCAGTGCCACATGTCTGTGTTAAGCAACCAGCACAGTTTTTGTACATTGTTAAAACAGTCAGCATGGATATGACAACCTCTGTGTTTCAGTGGGCTCTGTGTTTTCCATAACAAAAATTACTTTTCTCCATTATTTTTCTTCCTCCACAGATGATACCCAAAATGTAGGCTGTTTTCCTCTTCCCTGGTACAGTAAGCTCGGTATGATCTCCTGAGGTTTTTCATCCCCTCCATTGCTTCAGCAGATTGATATGGAAATTCTGTTCCTCTTATGCCCATTCAGTTTTGGTTTTGTTTTTTTTTTTTTTTTTTTTATCCCGTAATTTGCCAAGTAACAGGAGGCTTCTTAAAGACCTCCTAAGGGCTTTGCTACTTTACAAAGAGCATTTTGCATTCACTGGTTCATAATCACAACAAAACTTCTTGTCCATGCTGCAATTTTCATTTTCTGGCCAATTTGTTTCACATATGTTCTCAGACCTTTAGAATGTTAAATAATTTTTATCAGAAGTATCAGTTGAATTCAATTCAGTTGATCTCAACTATGCTATGACTAATGACAAGAAAAAAGACTGTTGTTGTTGTTGCTGTTTTTTAATTGACATTAACAATAAGCAGGATTGGCCAACAGGTATTTTGATTCCTCTAAAATCCAAACTTTTCCACTGGTTCAGAGTCCAATACTTCTAATATCTGGGTGATTCTAACTTCTGATCCTGCTGCAGCCTTTAGTCCTAAGAGGATTCAGCACCTATTTCTCAACTCACTGCCAAGTCTTCTACTTTTTAGAAATATTATCTAGAAGTCTTTTGGTTTTGGCCACTCAAGGTCTATATCGCAAAATTTGAAATGTCTTCACTAAGTTAAAAAGACTGATCTTCCATTTAACTTTTAACTTAATTAGAAAAGACAAAAAGTTTGCAGTAATGTTCAGTTCTAGTGTCATTAGTCAAAGGCCCCCTGAAAAAAAATTCCACTTTTCAAGTTACAAGTTTTTTTAATAAAGACTAAAATTTCCCTTTTGAAATTTCCCACTTTCTTCAGACATATATCTGGCAAACAAACAATACACAAATTTTCCTTCATTGCAAAAGTAAATTCTCATTCATAAAAATATAAGTCCATTCTTAATGTTAGGCAAAGAGAAAATCTTAATAATTAAACATCAATGTGTTAGGACCTCAATTTTTTTCCGCTGGAATCCAAAGCAGAAACCTGTTAAGCTGAGATGGCTGTGTGATGAGTTCTGTTGTTGCATATGTTCAGCAAAAATATTTCTTCCTCATTAGACAACATAGTGATAACAATGCAAGTGGCCCCTTGATGTTGCTATAACATAAGAATGAAATCCACTGTCTGATCAATGGCATTACTTCTGTAGTTTGCAAGTCAATATTTAGGGTGGGGCAGTTGTTGCTGTAGACATTGCCTATTAGACACTCTAATAATATAAATATTAATTGAAAATGCCTGCAGAGTTGATGATATTAAAATGAATTTTTCAGGAGAATCCAAAGAAGAACAGCATGAAAATACACACACAAACCCTCTTACTGTAAAAGATTTTCAGAAGGCAGCAAATAGTTTCAGAAAGCACATTTGTGATATTCATAAAACTCTGGTCCTTAATTCTTCTTAGAGCAATAACATGGTCTTGTGGTCTTTCACTCTGGTACCACGTGTTAGGTCCATGTATGGCTAATCCAGGTAAGAGCCTTTTGATCTTACTTCCACCGTGCTCCTTGTCCTTTGGAGAGAGAAATGGACAGAAAGAAGGATAGGTTACGTTTGCAATGCACAAGCATTCCTTCTGCTAAAATATCATTATTATGAGTAATGTGCTGTATATGTGTTTCAACATCATTTCAATAAAATTATATATTTTAAACATTCCTATCAGTTCATTCTAATTATTTATAACTTCAGCATACACATTACATAGTTCATGTTCAAATGATTTGCTGATGTAGCAGAGTTTCTCTTTATAGCAATTGTTTAAAAGAACAAAATGAGGGTATTTGAGTGGCTAATCATACCGTTTGAAAAAATATGAGCATTTAAATGACATGCTGATAAACTGATCAGAAATGAGTGCTGGCAGCTACTAAAAATATAAAACAAAAGATGATGTCTCTGCATCTGTTGTGTTATTTAAATAATAATTGCATTTTAAACTGCTTTCTTTTATATTCTTTTATTAAAAAGAACCAATTATGGGAACAATGGGCACCAAAATTCCTATAATAAAAACCACATCTTACAGTGTGAATGATAGAACGTTGTTTTTATACAAATTATTTAGTCTAAGAGTTTCCTAAGAGGAAAAAAAAAATCAAATATTTTTTAAAAGAGTGCAGAAAATGTACCATTTCAAAATGAATTTTATTCCCATGGTTGGGATACAATCTGATAGCAACAAAATTATTCTAAATGGAAGAAATAAGACAAAACCAACTGTAAAACTAGGAACCATTGGTGAGTTTCTTTATTGCTTGTGTTTCTGAGGATTGAAAACTCAGCTACAGGATTCTTCTTGAACACAATAACAGTATCTTAAAACGGAGTCTTCTCTGTTTTGACTACTTTTCCTGAATGACCTGATGAAAACATATCAGTTTTCTGTGAAAAGCATAAAAGTGCTCACCAAATTGTGTATCAATATATTAAGAAAAAAATGGAAAAAGCATCCTCTAAATGTTTATGAAAGTATATAATTATTTCTATGTTTTTTCAACAAGTTCTATAGCTCTCAGGAAGTACCACTGTAAGGCTGTTTCTAACCATGCATATGATCAAACCAAAGCAACTACTTCAAAATTTGACTGTACTGCTTGGTGAACATCTTGTGAGTAACAGCTAGAAAAAAAATCCAGGCAGGTTTGCAACTGGTTTGTAGGTAGGATAAAAGGGCTGAATTGGCACTGCTTGTCTAACTTGGTTGTAGCAGTCATTAAAGTCTAAATGATTTACAATGACTTTGTGATCAGACCCCTAAGGTATGGGAAAAGTAGTGTGTCAGAAAATGTCCAAGCTCTTCTGAAAGACTTGCAGTATTTCATTCCCCTGGTTCAAATGTAAAAGGTTACTTGTAAAGAAGGATGACAGACCACAAAAATAAAAGTTTTGTGCACTAAAAATAGTTTTATTCTCACATAGTTCTCAGAGTTGGTGACCTAACCTATTTGGTCTCTCAGCTAACAAATAAGACTGTCTTGGCAAACTATTGATGTCTCTTTAGGCCTTCAGATAGAGGCTAGAGGCCTTCCTGTTAGCCTCCATGCCTATTCAAACAATGGCTCTTTCTGTGGGGAAGGTGTTCGGTGAAGCACTTTTGCTGCAGGTCATGCTTCAGCTTCCTCACATT
This sequence comes from Climacteris rufus, assembly GCA_013398175.1. Classification (NCBI taxonomy): domain Eukaryota; kingdom Metazoa; phylum Chordata; class Aves; order Passeriformes; family Climacteridae; genus Climacteris; species Climacteris rufus. The sequence continues at coordinate 1,127,090 of VZRZ01007409.1, read as the reverse complement.
GAATCAATCCCCACTCCAGAAGAGAAAGAATTTCATGCTGCCAAAATGTTTTTGTTTATTATGGACTTTAATAAATGCCCTTACAGGATCCATTAGCAGTTACCATGGTCATTTCAAAACTTTTTTTTAAGGATTGGACTCTTCCCTTTCATATATTTTGCAGCTCTTTATTTTTTCTTCCTGTTTGAAATGGGTAGAACACCTTTATCATTAATATGCTGCATGTGTCTCCTTACTTGACTTTTACATTATTGCTCTAGCTATTACTATGCATGCATTATTTATATGGTTGGCTATCAAGGAAAAAAGGCAAGCAATTTACTTGTCAAAACATATTAGAATGCATGACTTTAAATCAAAGTTGCATGGGTCTGTAAAAAGCTATAATAAATGTTCTTTGGCTAATATGTTAGTGTCATGCAGTGGGCATGGTCAATGTATTGGCTAAGAAACCTGTAATCACTTTAAAGACTCCTTGAACAGGAGAGAATTTTAGATTATTATGCTTTGCTTTTAATTGTATGATATTAAGACTTAATTTATGAAGATTATATTATTTTGGTATAAGAAAATTCTAACCTGTGCTTTAATGTTGCTATCAGATTTAAACAGGTATTTGCTCAGTATGGAGATTATAAACATCAGGGAGCCTAATTATCTAAATCTAACCTACACATACAGACCTTTGGACTTAAAAAATACATCTTTTTTGCAGAATGCATTCCTCTGAGTTACAGAAAGTACCCGCAGTGTTGATAACTCTGTCCTGCAGGACACAGATTTTATAGCTCACATGGCCTTGTGCTTCTGTTGTAGCACACAAACAATTGCGACTGAAATCACTGTACACAATCCTCACATGACAGGTTCCCAAAAATTTGATATGGGCCCCCTGTTTCATGCAGAACGTGAATTAGCTCCCTGTGAACTATATCTAGAAAGCATTTTGGTGAAATCAGAATACTTTCCAGCTCCCCACTGCTCTTGCCACAAAGAGAAACACAAACACCTTAAATATAACTGGTGTTTAGCTAGCACTGTGAGAATTCCTAAAATTGAAATTCACTAACCAAACCAAAACCAGGTTGAGCCAAAAAAACCTTTTACCCTGTCTCAGCAGATAAAGCCTGAAAACAACTGAGGGTAAAAAACCTAGAAAAAAATTTAAAAATTGTATCCAGGCAAATCTTATGAAAAAGTGTTTCCAATTAGAAAACAAATTATAATTCGGAATAATTTCAATAAATACTCATTGCATTACGTTTCTAACCTCATTTTAGGAACAAAGCTGTTTGTTGGGTTCAGGAGAATCAACAATATCTTTCCTCAACTTGAAATAGCATTTTGGCTCAAATAAACTTTTCTGATCTATTCAAACTTCCAAACTGCAGTCACAAAGGTGTAATGAATGCTTATCACACTTGCAGTTGTGTTTATGAACACAGGCCCAAATTTTTAATAATTGTCCATCATACCAGAGAGGTTTTTTCACTTCTTTTTCCATAATTTCTTCCCAAATCTCATTGAAATTAAGGAAATGAAAGGAAGCTTAGGTGAATGTTGAAGTAATTATAAAAGTTATCCAGCAGTACTATCACAGACTCTGGGGAAAATCTCATTTAATGATGTTCTTCATAAGGAGAAGGCAGAAATGTGCCCTGGTAATGTCCAGTTTTATTAAGATACAGTGGCTTATTCAAAGTAGCTGAAAAACATTAGGGTTGGGCAATTAATGATATATGATTTTCCCTTCCTCCTGGTGTGGTGAATTACCCAAGTATTCCACAAAGCAAAGATGGTTTTGTAATCTTAAAGCAAAGACTGGCCCAGTCTGGATATACACCACCAGTAAATTCTGAATAAGAAGTCATAGTCGAAAAAGTCTGACAGACAATACAAAATTACTTACTTCTAGTAAAAAACTGTAGTAGGCTGTTCCTAATGTCAAGGAAAGTTCAACATTATCCAAGATTTGGTTGCACTAAGCACTGCCAGAGCAGTGGCTGCCTTAAACAACCTGCAGTTGGAGCATTATGCAGTGGGCAATAGGGTATGTCTTCCTGAAAGTTATGTTTTAGCTTGAGTGAGATTAATCAGCTTTATATCTGAGATGATAACTGAAAATTTTGACCTGTGTTATTACCTGACAGTGAGTCTGATTACCCTAATTTATGTACAGGCTGTGGCCATAAGATAATTTTTTTCATATGGTGAAATTGTCACCTTTTATTTTGTCTGTCCTCAGCTTCAATGTTTCAACATTTAAACAAAATGACCTTCAAATTTGTTAGGGGAAAAATATAATTTAAAATTAGTCTTCTTCACAATGTTATTGATGATTTCATAGGAAGGAAAAGCACATTTTTACCTGGGGGAAACATGTCATTTTTAGAAGGTCTATTTGTCAGATTATGGAAGGTGTTAAAAGAGGAAGCAATTATTAAGGTTCTGCAGGAGGAATCAGGAAAAATAATTTATATAATATTATTTGTCTAAGATTACTTTAAAAAAATACAGATTTGCCAAAACCAATCTATTAGTTCTGTTTCCCATGTGAAAAGAGCAAGACAGTCCTGGGTCAGCTGTTTGAAAAGTCTATGAAAAGATGGTGTTTGATATATTGAAATTATATTTGAAAGAGGAAAAAATGCTTACAGACAAAGAATAAAATTGCAAGGTTTAACAGCGTTTTATTGTAACAAGATTGATGGACATTTGTGGGCATATGTAAATAGTTTTAGTCAGTGCTTCACTGAAAACAACGTTGGAGATAAGAAAAATGCCATATTCCTTCTGTTGCACAGTGCAAGGCACATGAACGCTGGTTGGATTTTCTGTCTCCATAAACCTGATAAAGTCAAGAAAGTATTCCATGCAGACAATAAGTAAATGCCAACCATATATTGTAAGTGGATTATTATACTTTAAACTGATTAGGGAGTTTGAGAGGAAAAAAAAAACCAAAACAAACAGTGCATAGCATGCAGGGTTTACTTTAGATATGATAGAGAATGCTCTGGAGCTTTATGACCTGACTGACTACTGGAAAAACAGCTCAAAGATAGGATGGTGTGGTGGATGACAGACTCATTCAGAAGTTGTTGGAAGTGATTGGTACTTTCTCTGGCCTGTGGATCTGTGATCAGATGTTACAACCAAGTGCAGATGCCAACTTTGCAATGAATGGAATCAGACTGCTGACTGGATCTCTAGTAATCTCTGTAGTGTGAGCACACGTACCTGGCTCACATACAAGTCTCTGGTTGCAAATGTCTATATATGAAGGTCCATAGATGCAGCTTTTCTAAGACACTGAGATCAAGAAAAGCCCAGATGACAAATTTCCAAATAACCCTATGCATAGGGCAGCATGAACTGATAATTGCCAGAAGCTCAAAGAGACTCGGAAAAATTAATACGGGGATGGTGTAGGACAAGCCAACCTTGGATTTTGCAACTGGGTTCTGCCATAGTGAATGCTAGTGACTTGATAGGATGGAATTTCATATTTCACTTAGCAGGGAATGACCATTATTCACTCAGGAGGTGGGCGATGTAATGCTGAGCTCTACACTGAGGCAAGGAAAAGGCCATCTGAGGTTTCTAACATACATAGCTGGTCAGCAGTAGAAACAGAAATAGAACTAAAATTTCTTGCCCCTAAGACAGAGGCTTCTTTACAAAAATTCCCTGGTTTCTATTCTTCCTGAACCTGTCCTTTCATTTTGTCCCCTATTTTGTAGCCTTTTTCTGGACCTTCTTTATTTACTAATTGCTATTTATCAAGATGCTTTATCACAATCCTTCTCTAGAGCTGTATATAAAATAAAAGTTCTCCTTTGCTAATGCAAAAAAGATAGTATGATTATATTTAAGGACAAAGTACATGCTGAGACTCCTCAGACTTCCCCTGTGAAAGAAATAGATGATCATGTTTAATGAATCTGTTGACAATACAAGAAAGGATCTAGTCTGCCTCGAGCTTTATAAATATACTTTAGCTGGAAGGCTTAGTTATGTAGGATATGACAAACTTAAGCTCTATGATCTTAGCTAAGAAGAAATCTCTGTGGAAGCTGGTTATCTGTCATGGGGCTAACACCAAAAGAGTTCAGAGATTATGGAAAAGCTTTGTGAAAACAATATGCATATGGGAGGGAGGAGTTCACTCACAGGATTTTTTATTTTTAATAGTTGAGTATGAGCTGATAAAACTAAGCTAGAGAGACAATAGGATATGTTACAGAATCAGTACTCCTCTAAATATTGCATCATGTCTTTCATCCTCTTAATGGAGCTTGGGAGAGCTGCAGAAAGATCGATATTGACCTGGAGGAATTAAGAATCCTGTATATTTTCAGTGATGTTGTCCTTGGCCTTTTTAATGCTTTCCTGAAGGTTAATTATCCATGGCTCTTTTATCCTATTTGTATCTTGGAGGTTTGAGTAAGCTAAATGATAAACAGCTTATGTGCTACTTTCTTATTTCACCATTTCAGACTGGCTTTTTCTATATAAGTCATACAGAGAAAAGTATTCTGAAAGGGGATTTGTGTACAGATGTGTGTTGATCTTTCAGAATGTCTGATAAGAAGAAATGTGAAGGAACATCATCCTGGGATAGATAGCATCTAGTGCATTCTTTGCCCAAACCAGGGTCATTTATACCAAAAATATCCTAAATTGCACTTGCATGTTTTAAGAACTTATATGACAGTGACTCTACAAATGTTTTTGGTAATTTTTTTATGCCTCTCTATCCTTACCATTAGGTAAGTTACAGATATTTTCCAATTTTCAAAAGACAGATCCATGCTGGACTTTAACACTGGCAGTAGATGGTAACTGTCCTCAAAGAAACCATTCTTAAATCTAGGAAAGTCTTTAAACCTTACTCCAGGTAATGAATGTCTAAGATACTGCTTCTTCCAGAAGCCTTGCTTATAATTATGGGATTGATGTGAAAGGTGTTAAAGATTTGCCTCAGTCTTTTTCTTACAGTGATTTCACCAGAGAAAATAAAGACAGGTTGCTGTTGTTAAAAAGTTGGATTTTTTAGGCCATAAGATAGAATATGTAAAATTGTCAGCAAATGGAAAAGACAGAATAAAAATTAAAAGTTGGTTATAAAGCAACTTTCCCTGACTGGTGTGTCCAAGGGGGTTTCTTTTTACCAGGTTAATTTCCCTCAAAACACTGGATTTTCTGTTACAGCCAATTTTATATTCTGCCTTCTGAGGCTGAGACCTTTTTTCCCCGAAACCTCTGAACCACATCTCTGAGCTTCTGGAAAGATCTACACTCAGGTTCTAGAGAAAACCTTCTGCTTTTCTTTGTTTCCCTGCCATGGTTTTATGCCTGTAACTTTATTTCTCTGTTTTCAATTTTGTAGACCTCAGGAACAATATTAATTTTTGAGTAAAAACAAATTATTTTTGACTGATTCTCAACTCATTGAGCCTTTGTCAAAGCTTTGTTCTGCCATGGACTTTCTTGGTGACCTCCAGCAGTTTGAAGGTGATCAGTTCCATGAAACTGAATTTTATCCAAAATTGAGTTAGAAATCTAAACAAATTTGTGAACTTAGCAATTATCTCCCCTCTCTCAATGTTATTTTGGATTATATATTCTGTGAGAGAAAATTAATTTTTTTGCTTTCACAGACTTGTTCTTCAGACAACAGAATAAGTGTTAACTTTGTTGGAAATGCATTCAGTGTTGTCTCTATTAATCACAGTAATTCTACTTCTCATATCAAAGTGGAGCACATATGCATTAAGTCCTTTGTATTGTTAGCTAATTCACATCCACAGTGGCATCCACAAACCTGATTAGCATCTCTTGTGTTAGATACTGAGCAGAAGACATTATGCCTACATCATCCAAGGGTAGGATCCATCTAATCTAAGACGAGCAGTAAAGCTGTGGGAAAAAATGTGACAACCAATTTTTATCTACATAAACAAATAGAATCTAATTTATTCTATATAAATGTTGTGGTTTTGAGCTGCCCCAAAGCTCCCACGAAAAACTGCTACCCTTTCCCCTCCCTCTGCTCAGCTGGACAGGGGAAAGAAATTTTTTCCAAGGTGAGATAAGGGTACTGAGAGAAAAAAACCTCTAATTAAGCAGGCTAAAATAGGCTCAAAACTTAAGTGATAAGTGAATTTATTACAGAGCTAAAGGAGTAAAGCAAAATATTCTCTTAAACACTTTCTCCCCCCCTGCCCCAAATCCCTCCCTCCTTCCCTCAGAAAGGAGAGGGGGNTTTGGAGAGGAGGCAGGTTCCTTTCTCGCAAGCACTGTGGCACTTTGCACAAGTCCTTTTTTCCTCTTGGTGAGCAGCCCACTCAGTCACCGCTGCCTGCATCCTCCTCCCAAGGCCAGGCTGCTCCAAACTTACAGTGGGGGTGAAACAAGGCCTTTTTTACCACAAATGACTCCCTCAGTCACCGGGCACAAAGGCCTCGTTATCCGTGTCGGCCCCCTCCAGACCAAAGTCCTTCCTCTAGGATTCTACCCGCCCTGCTCCAGCGTGGCGTGAATCTCAGCTCCTTTATGGACCCTCAGGGTGCAGGGAAACACTGCATTAGTACAGTCCTTACCACAGGTTGCGTAGATGTCTCTTAGCTTCGATGTTTGAAGCACCTGCTCCCCCTCCTTCTTCCTCTTTTTACTTTGCTGGTGTCCATATCTGTTGTTTCTCCTACATGCTGTACTCCTTCTTCCCTGCCTATCTACATCTACATGGCTACATCTATATGGCGTGCGCACTACTGTGACTCCTTCTTAAATATGTTGTCACAGAGGCGTTATCTTCTTCTCTAATTGGCCCAGCTGTAGCTAACAGCATGTCCATCTTCAGAGCCATCAGGGATAGGCCCTGGCTGGACAGCTGTGGAAGCTTCTGGCAGGAGCCAGCTTTTTGCAGGAGCCATCTTTCTGGCCCCTACCATGTCCAAAAAGCCAGAACCTGTCAAACCACCACATTAAAGAAATAGAACAGTAGAGTCAGAGATTATCCTGTGTTGGAAGGGACCCACAAGAATCATTGAAGTTCAGCTCCTGGAACAGGACAGCCCCAAGAATCCCACCATGTGTCTGACACATGGAAATCTTTTTCTTGTTGCTCATCTCAGCTATAAAGGTATAAGGATTTTTTGACAAGTCATGGTTTTGCTCTGATGTTATTCAAATCATTGGTTTTGCCACTTTATTAGGAGTGGAATGTTGACCTCCCAGAGGAATATTGGGCAAGCTACATCTCTGAGCTTTTCCTGAGGGCTTCACAAGAGGTAGTCTTTATTTTCTTCACTTCATCATCAGCTTACATTAGATTCTTTTTTCTAACTGACTTTACAGATAATGGTGAGTGAAGTCCTCATATTTTTCATTTTAAAAAGGTATTTAAAACAGAAATATCAGAAATGTCTGCACTTTCCCCACTATTCTATTGCTATAGATTAATTCAGCCAAATATATTTTTATTTTAAGAGACATTTTAAAAATGCATTTCAAGCAGCCTACAGAATATTCATGTGAGATCATTTTATGCAGTCTCATTGCAGAAGTCAAATTACAATTTAGCAATAAATTTTTACAGTAAGTATAACGAAAACACCATCCTTATTTGGAATACAACTATTTGACTGGAGATATTAATATTTCTTACTGAAAAGTGGATTTTTTTAGACTTCGTGAGACAAGTTATTATTGATTGCTGTACTGGGGTTTGTAAATATATTTTGGGCAGGCTGGTTCTAGATTAAGACTCTCCTGTGTTGAGGAATATAGAAATCTGAAGTAAGCCAAAGAGAGGATTGTAGTCCTATACCAATCACTGGAAAATGAAATCAGACATTCCATAACTTAAAGATATCTGCATGAAATACATGAGAAATGTGAAGGGGGTAATGCCTATGTGATAATTGCAGAGGTTTTTTTTTTTTTTTCAGTTTAATATTCCTTAGGGTAGGATTTTGTTTATAGTATGTATGCTACTTAACTTTTTGTTTCTTGCCACTTACCAACTAGGTCATTCTGTAAAGTTCTGTGCCAAGAATTTTGAGAAAGTGTATTTCCCTCTGAGGATTTATAACATAATTCTATCTCATTATGCCTGGTGTTTTTCTCCTCATGTTACAATATCCTCAAAGAGGACAGAAATAAAACAGCTTGTCTTCTTGTCAGTAAGGCCCAAACAGACTGGAAAAATTAGATGCAGCAATTACAAAATAGGATGATGCCAGGTCATGTGAACTTCTGAAATGATCCTAGGACAAAAGGGAACCACTTAAAGAGTGTGTGAGGTTTGCAGTGAAGTGATAATGAAAAAAAAAAGATTGCAAATTCTAAGATATTTCAACAATAATCAGCTGTGACCTTTCATCTGAAAAACAGAGATTCTTTATATTTTATTCCTGTCTGGTAAGGGCGGGTGTTTGATGACTTAATGTATAGTAAAAGGCAAAATATTTTCCTATTTGTACTAGAGTAGAAAAATGTTTTGGGATTTCCATTTAATTCTGTTAATGGGTTCCTATAACAGATGTTTGAATTTTAACAAAATAGACAGAGCCATAGTCTGTTTTGTGGACATTAAACCAACTATATAACAAATTTGAGCTTGATGCATATGGATACTGTGCTCTTCTCACACTGCTGATGAGTTTTGGGGGAAGTTGTTTCCACTGCTGGCCTGCAGGCCAACAGGACACAGACTTCAGTGACCTCCTCAGAGGATGGTCAAGGACCAGTTCAGACACCTCATCACAGCTTACTTGTACAGCTTGCCCAGGAACATGAGGGAACAACAGGTCCTTAGCAAACCTCTGTTCCACCAGGCTAGGACATATTTGCAAAAGCTGTGGTGACTTGTGCATGGGGGTTGGCTTACTGGACAGGAGAGCACACACCAGGTTTGTGTGAGGGAGAAGAAAAGCTATAAGGACCCATAAGAAGACGAAGATCTGTGACTCAGTGGGAATATGGAAATACAAGGTCTTCTTTCTTCCCTGCAGTGAGCTCTGATGTGCTGAACAGAAGCCTTAGATAACGACATAAAGAAGACTGTCTGTGCACGAGGCAGAGAAAACCCAGAGGGCAATGGACATGAAGAAAGAATGTACCTTGTTCTGTACATGGAAATTAAGAGAAAGAGCTGAATGACTCAATCAAGCCAAGATTTCAAGGGTGAATTGTCATTACACATCTGAGTGGCTCCCAAAGCTATAAAGCACATCACAGGCACAGACTGTATCTTTACATACATCAGTGAGACATCCTGGGTTGGAAGCAGATCCCTCCTCTCTTTACACAATTGCATTTTCACTGCTGTGGCACTGATACATACGTGCCCCAAACCCACCTTTTCTCAGATCATGTTTACTATTTAACTCATAAATGTTTGCCATCCTTCTGTTTGCCTTTCTTTTAATTATACCCTTATGCCCATCGCAGTAAAAGAATAAAATTCTAAAGCAAGACAAACTAAGTGGAAAGGGCAACTCAGCATTTACTTTATCCACACAAATGAAGTGAGGTTTGCAAAGGTTTTAAGTTGCCCTTAAAGTTAAATATCTTCAAGGGTACCACAGCCCTCTTTTGTCTCCTATCACTGGTAGTGTGTAACTTCTCCCCGTAATAACTTTTTGGTTTTCCTCCTCCTCCAATCCGTTTCAGTCTGAAGTCTCCCTCAAATTCATCACTTCCATATAAAAAGAAAAGTAATAAATAAGTCTTTGAATTTGTACTGTTCCCTGATACATGCCAGTGAAACACTCCTGCCTTTATTTCTCTAGCTTCTAAATTTTAAACACTGTCCTACCAGTGATCCTTATTTAAACAGGATACTTGAGTTCCAAAGTTTAGCTCCTTTTGCTGTTCTATATGTTAGCATCTGATTCCATCATCATCCAGCATCTTAGTCATATTTGTTTCAACACTGTTTCAAAAGTTTTGTTGCTTAAGTTCAAAATCCCAATGTATTAATCAGAGACAATAGGAAGACAAACTCTGCTTTAGATATGTTTTCTATTGTCTACAGAGCAGAAAAATTACAGTTCTTTAATGGATTCTATTGAGTGGATACAGTTGAGAGTGCTTCTGTCGCTTAAAGCTGGCTGGACTCCTAAACTAAGCCTATGTGATCTCTATCAATCAGCCCAAGAATCACCTTCAGTATCCCAGCCAATCTCTTATCTCTTAGCTGACTCTAAGCAGAGCAAACAGATGCTGTTTTGTGCAGTTTTGTGGTGAATTGGCATAAATTGTCATTGTAGAGGTGACCTGGAGATTCTTTGATATTGCTAAACATTTTGCTAATGTACTTTCAAGACCCTTTTATAAAAATGCCACTGCAGAGGTTGAGTCAAATTTTTGACTCATATTGAGAACATCTGGCCTAGGTTTACAAAAGAAAAACAAAGTAAAATCAGATTCCCCCAAACCAGGTACAGAATCAGGAAGTGGTTTATATCTATTACATGGGTCCAAATGTTTCTTTCACTTGAGAAGACACTGTTTTCTGGACAGGACCTTCAGTCACTGGGGAGTTGAACAATTCCAGTAATTTTGTTCTTGTTTCTTCCCCTTTGGAGTGGACATTTGAACTGTCTTTTGCTGAGAGTTCCATATCAGCTCATAATCAATCTTTTACATCATTGAATTATTTTATAATCCTTTCTAAGTAATTTAAGCAATATTTCCAAATAGCTGCTATTTCAGTTTCAAAGGGAGACTAACTTTCAACAGATTGCAGACTGACATGCACATGTGACTGCTCGGATGGGCAGCTCCTGGCAAAAACCTTCTGGGTGAAAAGTGGGCTGGACTGGCTCATATAAAAATTATTATTTTCTCAGTTTCTTCTTCACTGCTGTGAATAAAACCCTTTCTTTCAATAGATATTAAAGAAGAAGGGCAGGCATGTTACTAGCCAATATTGAAAAGGTAAAAGACCTTATACAGAGCCACTAAAATTGTGGCTGTGAAGGAGGTGTTTGGGAAATCATCTTTCTGTAAGAAGGAAAACCTTTCCTCTACTGTTAATATCTCTCTTATGCAGTTCCATACTAATTGATGCATTTATATAGACCAAAAAGAGATTATCCAAGACTGGAATGCAGGAAAAATTTTTAAAATATTTAAATGAGCCAATGCACATCTGAGTGTAAAATAAAGGAAACATTAATTACTAAAGAAATATATTTAGCTTCATTATCCTCCAACAACTTCTAAGGCTTAATTAATGTTTTGCTGCATTTTGAGATTACCAGATGGGCAGCACTATAGAAATGTGAAGTGTTTTTTTTTTTTTAATGTAAACACCTTTAATTTCTGGATGAGCATCAGCTCGGAGAGTTGTGAGATATGTGCCATGTGCTTGGAGAAATAAATGAGGCAGGTGCTGGCCAGCCTCTTTTTAAGTACAGATGACTTTGTAAGAGTTCTGCTTACTTACAGAGGATGACTGTGCAGAAATATTCTGTGAGATACTTCACTAAAAGCACTTCAATGCCAAAATCAGGAGTTTGCTTGAAATACCATATTTATTTAAAATAAACATATTTTGACTTTGGATTTTTTAGACCTAAATGTTTTTTCTGGTGTGTTTTTAAACTTCCTTCAGCCTCAGCTGTCTATAAACTACACAAACAGACAAGTATGTAATACATGTATATTTATTTGTGTAAATATGCACAAGTATCAAGACAGAAGTTGAATCCTGATTACAGGTGCAGGAGGTTCATGGACAACTTTCATGCTAAGTGAGGTATGGGTGTATGGGTCAAAGGAATATGCTAAACAGATACCTCATTATCATAGAATAGTTTGGGTTGGAAGGGACCTTTAAAGATCATCTAGTCCAACTCTGACCCCTGCAATAAACAGGGACATTTTCAACTAGATCAGGTTGCTCAGAGCCCTGTACAACCTGACCTTGATGTTTCCAGAAATGTGATGATTACCATCTTGCTGGGCAACTCATTTCAGTGTTTCACCACCCTCGTTGAAAAACAATTTCTTTCCTATATCTAGTTTAAATCTAACTTTTAGTTTGAAAGTATTATGTTTTGCCTTATTGCAACAGGTTCTGCTAAGAATTTTCTCTCCATCTTTCTTACAAGCCCCCTTAAAGTTTTGAAAGGCTTCAATATGGTCTCCCCAGAGCTTTCTCTACTCCAGGGTGAAAAATCTGAGCTCTCTCTGTCTGTCTTCATAGAAGAGGTGTTCCACCCCGCTGACCATTTTTGTAGCCCTCCACTGAACCTACTCCAACAGATCCACGTCATTCCTGTGCTGAGGACACCAGAACTGGATGCCGCGATCCAGGTGACAATAGCAGAATAAAGGGTCAGAATCACTTCCCTTGACCTGTTGGCCACGCTTTGCTGCATACAGCCCAGGCTGTGATTGGCTTTCTGGGTGTGAGCACGTGTTGTTGGCTCAGGGTCAGCTTCTCATCTACTGCTACAGCCAAGTCCTTCTCCTGTAGGGCTGCTCTCAGTCCCTTCATCCCAATCCAGCTGCAGGACCTTGCACTTGGACACATTATGATATTTTACGTCTGAGAAGTGCATAATGATACGATTGTGCCATTTGCTTTATAGGAACAGGAGAAGAGTGTGATAAATATCCATGAAATGTATTCATCCTACTGGATCAGAAGAAAAACTCTACTCTCCAGGGCAGAGTACTGATTTCTTACTTCCTCATTGTTCCGAAAGGTAGTATAAAACAGGAGATAAAAGCAGTGCTAATGGATGGGCAGTGAGGGATGGAATAGGTTATTAAGGCTACTTTTGTGGGTATTCAAAAATTGAGATCAGGAAACCCTTCATCATTTGGTCAGGTCAACTGCCTCATGCTGGAGGGATACTGTGAATATTCAAGGAATGCAAATTACTATGTTAATTAGATCTATTAGAAAATGTAGACATTGACATATTAAATAGTCTCCTTAATTATGGTAATTAATTGTTATGGTTGTTCAACTAATGGCCTTTGTCATTCACAAAGATAGGCTAGACTGCTAGAGAAATACAGTGAGAATTAAAGTGCATGATACAGGCCAATTCAGAAAACGCAAATATACCCAAACCCTCTCTTTCTTCCATGAAACATTACTCAGATAGAAAGATAACCAGCCCAGTAGTCCACTCCACAATACAGAAAACCCACAAACAGCTCAACAGGCCCCACAAAACATTCTCCAAACCAGTGGTTATTATTTCTCTGTAGGTTAATCTGACTCTAGGTTATGGAGTGAAGCAATAGAATGGAACATTTATTCCAAATACCTCAGCAATTTACTTCCCCCTGATCCCATAAATTCTTCCTATTGCTTTTATTTGGTGTTGTTTACCCAGAATTTGATAGGGGTTATGATAGTGTGTTAACTTGATCTTGCAGGCTTGGAGGTTCTTTTACTTAATTTCAGGAACTAATATGTTTTGAGGGAAGATAGGTATTGAGACATCTGAAAGTATGGCAATTGTAGCGTTCTCACAAGGAAAAAAACCCCAGCAACTGATTGTGTCACCTCACATGATGGGCACTTGCTTAACTGAAAGATCCTGCTTTAGGCTGTACATCCCAGACGGATATAAAATGATTCTTCACTTCTGCTTGTCATTATACCGCTTCTTATCAAACTAAATGTAAGGGCAATACAACTCCTTATTTACCTTCCCTGTGCCAGTTATAACCCCCATTCATGCATTGATTTTAGCTGGAAATTGTCCCACAACCTGTCCACTTTGTGACTAAAATGAAGCTCCAACTTGGTTTACTGTTGCCTTGCTCTTTGTTGCTGAAAACTGCTATCCCATGGTAGCTGGTTTTCAAGATTATTGTTCTGTAAATATAGCCATGTTATTCTAGCTCTATCTTATCATATGCATTCCTTTCTCATGGACACAGACCTTTGATGGACATTTCCTTTGACCATTGTAGTTGAAGGAGGAAGAACTGATTTCCTCCAATGAATAGTGATTTCCAAAAGGGTATATAAGAATTAAAGAAGGTGGGTCTGGCCCCCCCTTCCTTCCTTTCCTTTGAACCTGAACACAGCTGTCTCTGGCTCTTCTTTCTGCGCTGTCAGCATCAAGCAGCATCAGTTTACCATCTTGAATCCCCAGGCATCACCAGTTGTATAGAAAGAGGCAATTAGTTACTGCACACAGGTAGACTTAGACAAAATAAACATGCAGCATAGATATGGTGAGAGTTACTAGATATTGGTACTTGGTTTATTAAGAAATAGGCAAAAATCCTTTTGCTAAAGTCAATGGAAATAACATAGGTGTTGAATGGAAGGTGATGAGAGATGATGCAGAGGTTGAAAGATGATGGTCATGACCACTAAATTATATATAACTCCCCTTGACTTTAAGGAACCAGGACTTGACCCTGGGACTGTTTATTGACTCTGGTATGAAGTTTATTGACTCTGGTATCTCAGCCTGTAATGTGTATTAACATCCTTGTTATACATAAATGGTACTTGAAAGACTAAGATTTGTTTATTGCTCATATGGGAAGATGTGTTAATTTTTTACTGATTTGTCGTTTTTCAGCTTTTATAAATACTTTTTTGCAAATCCCCAGGCTCCTGGAAGCTTTAGATAATTAACTTAATTTACAACAGATTTGTTTTGGGAGTGTTTCTGATTCAGCATTTGCTAGCAACAGAAGTTTTCCAAGGGCACTGCTGAATGGAGTTTAGGTCAGTAATAGACTGAGGCACTGTATGATCTGTGGGAAGGCACAGTCCATGTAACAGTTGCCAAGTCTGTCCTTTATTGTATAAACATGATAGTTTCTTTTCCAAGAACAGTTGGAGAAAGATGAATTCAAATGTTTTTGTATCTGTGGCAGATTCTTTCCCTAAGGCAATTAAAATATGGATACAAAACATGCACTGCTCATACTTTTCTCAGGAGAGAGAAAAGAGCATGAACATGTGACAAATGTGAAAGTAAATAAGACACTGGTGGGTGAAGGCTTTGAACTGTGGTGGATAGCCCTGTATGGAATCCTAGCTGTGAAAGAATAGCTGTACACTTAATAGCCAGTCCCACTATGAGCTATTTCTCCTTCCTTTCATCTGTAGGTAATTTGTAACACCAGGCATGCTGTAAATCTCCCTCCTGTGTTTTGTTGCACTGATAAAAGAGTACTGCAGTCTCTAACTATGAGTTTAGTTTTCATATATAATTATGGAACAAAGAACCCAGACAAAGAGCGAAGAGTTTGGCATCTTGTTTGGTGATTATCTGTAATACTTACAAATGAGCTATGGTGAGAAAAGGAGAAACAAAAGACAATCCTGCAGTCACACACTAAAATCAAGGCCCAGACAAATTTTTAACGTGCTGGTGTTATAACAGCTGAAAACGGTGTCAATACACCCTGCTACAGTCAAAGGGAAACTGTATTTTAGGTTCCTACAGCACAGCAAATTTTCTTTCATTAAAAAACAGTACAAGGATAGTGTTTCCCCAGGAGAGCTTAAAACACTTATCCTCCATCTTCTGGATGAGCGTCCACTGTTCTAAGTCACTCCCATAGTTCAAACATTTCTTTTCAAAGTCTTGTTTTGTTTTGAAATCCTAGATGTCAGTCTTTCCTTCTGATATCAAGGGATTGTAGAATAATTTAACAGAGTGTGATGTCTTTAGTGACTATAGAGACACTTCTCTTCTTTGTTTGAATCTGGGAAACCATGCCAAAACTGCAAAAGCTATTTGATAATCTAACCCGGAATTTTTGAAAGCGCTGAGCATGCTTGAATATAATCACAGAATTTTCTGCAGCATTTACATGTGTAGGAACATGTTATTTTTTCTGCCTCAGTTTGCTGTCTGTGAAACCAAAAGTGGACTCCTTCCTTACAAATCTTTTTTAAATACATACTTGGAGATGGTCAAATGTTAGATTAACTACTCCAGGAGTGAATACTTTGCTGACTGAATTTTCGTGGTATACAATGAAAAATATATAAGCATACTTTTAAGCAATCAGCATTATTGAGGATTCCAATGTGTGAAAAGGTGGAGAAATTTGCAGAGGAGACTGGAACAAAATATTACATTTGTCACTGAAATTTTAATTTGTTGAAATGTGTTCATTATAGACTGCTGAATTTCATCCATAATTTGAAACAAGAACTGTGAACATGCTATAGCACTGCAGGGTCCTGTCTATGGGCTCTGAAAACTGGGATGAACCCTAGGTCACTCCAGTTACTCCAATCATCAGCAAAAAGAGTATTGAATCCTGCTGCCAAGCAGGAAGGACACTGCTCCCCTTCCCCAGACAGATGTGGTCTTCTGGCCAAACTCCCAGTAGGAAAGAGAAAAAGAAATGTTGACAAGACTCTTTTTGGGAGATATTCAACAAGACAGTTAGCCTATTTCACCTCTTTTCAAATAGATTTTTCTCTTTTCCTCCCCGGCTTTCCATGATTTATTATTATGGGCTCCGATGGGAATCCTATGACTTCCAACATTTAGCTGCTAGAGCAGTCCACCTGAGTTAAAAATACTGCAGTCTGAGAAATTCAGAGGACACAAGTGGTAAAATTCTTCACAGAAGGTTTCTGGTTCACTTTCAGTGCATCACAAAGAATTTATTTTCAAATTATCAGAGTGGACTGATTTAAAAAAATACATATCTTAATATCAGAGTGTCTTTTAACAGGAAAAATGAAATGTGTTTCATGTTGGGAGGAAAACAAATTTCAAAATTTCTGAATCCTTTGCAAAAGAAAAATTACTGTTCCCTGTTCAGCCTTAATAAAATGTTACCTTTTAAATGAACTAAAATCACAGAAAAATAATGAAAAAAATGAGTTTCTAAAAGTTAATTTTGGCTATTCTTCAATCTTATTTCATAATTTTCTAATGTCAGTGACAAAGTCACTGTAGTTTAATTGTTATCTTCTGCTGTGTGAGCATGCTGTGAAAAAAATTGTGGGGAACAGAAGAAGGAGGAGATAAAATATCCTGACACAAATTAGTATTTAACATACATTTTGAAATCAGTCTGCTTCTTCTGCCCCTGTTTCTTCAGCTCTTTAGATACACCATGCCAGAGAGCCCATCAATTTTATTTCCTCACCAGAATGTGGCACCTTTCCTTTCCTTTCCTTTCCTTTCCTTTCCTTTCCTTTCCTTTCCTTTCCTTTCCTTTCCTTTCCTTTCCTTTCCTTTCCTTTCCT